>SJYV01006796.1:29412-120250 GCA_006410875.1 Neotragus pygmaeus
CCCCCGTCCCTGGGATTCTCCAGGCAAGAACACTGGAGTGGGTTGCCATTTCCTTCTCCAATGCATGAAAGTGAAAAGTGAAAGGGAAGTCACTCAGTCGTGCCTGACTCTTAGTGACCCCATAAATCTGGTGGTTGTATCTGGGCCTTGTGAATTTGAAAGACAAAAAAGGAGCTTGACAGTCAACATGCAATGTCTTTCACATTATGACTCAACTGGCTTTGGATAACTTGGTCCCTCATTGTAAAACCCAAGGCTAGAGATCTACAAGGGTGCTACACAGACTATTGGGTAGAATTTGATGAGGAGGGAATTTGGAGTTAGGAGGAGACCTGAGCTCAAGTTCTGGCCCTGCTATCTTCTGAATGTGCAGCTGCAGGGCAAACATCAACTCTCACAGCTTCATTCTTTATCTATAAAATAGGGAAAATAATCCCTACTTTAAATAATTCTTATGAGGATCAAATCAGGTAATATATATGAAACTGCTCTGTTCAACATAAATTCCCAACTGTTTGGCAGTTATTATTAAATGGCAGATTAATCTTTGATTCTACAAGAAGAGGTTTGGTTGTTGATGATTCAGAAGAATCTTTCAATCATGGAAGTTTATGATTAAGAGAATCCTTAAAGAGTTAATGCTTCACTTGTTTCCACATTGTGTTCCCTAGAGCCCTAAGATTCTGCAAGAGTGATCTGAGGCTTCTCTAGGCATAGTGAGGGAGAGGCACTGGCTCTAAATCAACCAGCTCTACTTGGATGTGTAGCATGTTTTTGAGAAATAAAGTGTTTGGCTGCTAAAGGAACATTTGTGAATCATTGGATGTGATATGAGGCATATGGGATAGAGGATCTCTGAGGCTTCTTTAAACTCTAATATTTGAATAATTATTTCTTTTCAAACAACAGATGGCCAAGGGAGGAAGTGAGTTCCTCATCACTGGAGGTAAACTTGCAGAAGTTAGACAAACACTTCATATTCTTTCACTATCACTTAATATACCCTTCCACTATGATGATCCTATTTTATTAAGAATTAATAAAATCTTTATTTATTTTTTTCTTTTTTGGTCACACCCTGCAGCCTGTGGGATCTTAGTTCTTCAACCAGGGATTGAACCCATGCCCTCAGTGAAAGCACAGAGTCTTAACCACTGGACTTCCAGGGAATTCCCTAAGATAGTTTTAAGAGCACTTATCAGCGAATTTCCTTAAAGTAAAACTGGAAAACTATTAATGCAGTCCAAACCACTTTTCACATATTATACATATGGAAAAACAGACCAGGAAAGGGGAGGGGTCACATAATGAGTTACCAGCAGAGCTAAGGCTAGAACCCAAGTACTCTGATTTCCAACCCCATGTTCTTTCTACCGTACCATATTATAAGAGTTCCCATGGTATGGGTCTAACTAATAGTGAAAACAGATTATCAGTTAGGTTCAAGATTATCTTTGGAGTGAACTTGTATATGCACATGTAGAAAAGCATCTTAAGGCATGTAAGGATATGTCTGTATGATCCATGATTATGAGGAAATTTGCTGATTAAATCTGTGGGTTGAACATGATTATTGTGTGCTGATGTGAGGCATATGGGATACTCAGTAATGCTGTTCTTGATTTTTGAATTTACTTATTTTAAACATGGGTATTTTTACCATTCTCTCCCCTCACAAGGTTATGGTGAGTTAACAGATGGGAAAGGAACAGATGTGGTGCATGGCCCAAAGGAACATTCACTAAATATGATATCCCATATCACATGGCCCCACTTACCAGGCAAGGCCTTGGCCCACTTGACCACATGTACAAGCTGTCTTTCACCCAGTTCATTGAGGCTAGAGAGTAAAGCTGCGAAGGAGTCAGGTTGGTTGTTGTCATGTCCAGCACACACAACCCCTGGCTCAATGGCTTCCAGGACATTCAGAAAGATGGGCTGACACTCATAGCCTTCAATATGTGACACTGTCAGCTTCTGGGCTGGCTCCTCAGTGGGGCTGGTGGCACTGGAAGCCTCCCCTTCCTCCTGTAGCTTCAGATTCCCAAGTTTCTTCAGTTTCCGGGCTTTTGGGAAAGAAGGGAAAGTTGGATTTATTACCAGTGGCAAAAAACACACAGCATAGCTACCCTGTTAGAAAAGCTGCTTGAGCTAAGAAAATAAGTATGATCATTTTTCCTGATCACAGACCCTAAACTCCTTAAGGACAAGTGTACATTTTAACCACTGGTTGAATGAATGGTTCATCATTCTAAATTCCTACTAAACTCAAACTTTCATATCTTGCTTTCTCCTTTATCCTCTTGCCAGACATACCTATTATATCTTTGGATTGAGCTCTTCCTAGATATGGTCTACAGTATTCATACTTTGAATCTTTAATTAAATCATTACTAACATATTCATGGTTCACTCATTCATTCAACAGATATCCATTGTTAAGGCTTACTTTTGAGTGACAAAAAGAACACAAGCCCTAACCAGTTTGGGAGAGGAAAAATAAGTGCCCACTAAAATATCTATCAGTTAGAAAATGTCAAACTGGTGAATGTTATAACAGGGGTATTAACAAAAGAGGAAGGTAACAATCTTTGTGCATAGGTGGAGTCAGGAAGTGATTATGGTGACATTTTACCTGGACCTTGAAGAATAGCAAGGACTTCATCAGGCAGAGAGGGATGGAAAGGGCATAAACAAAAGCACTGAGGGTTTAAGGGAGAAAGATACCAGTGTGGCTGGAGTGTATATTTTATGTGTGGGGAGAATGGCTATTTATGAGGTTGAAAACAATGATGGCATCTGACTTTGAAGGAACATGTATAACATAATAAGAAATTTGGGCCTTATCACACAAGGTGATAAACAAATATGGAATGTTTTAAATCAAGAGAATGATGTACTTGTGTCTATGTCCATCATGTCTAGCGGATTGCTAGGAGACCAGAAAGGAAGATCTATTGAAGAAGGACTAGACTTGTTCTATCATCCCACTTGCGGTAAATAAATGGGAATTTTCTGGTGTTGTAGCATTTCTCATTTCAATGGAAACAGCGCAAGTTATTATTAGATATTTACACTCATAGTTGAACATACATTGCAGCACATATATTGATTTTTTTCTTTAGTAAAGGAGAGAGGGGTCAAGCTGAAGTCTGAAATCCCCAGCTGTATTGAAGAAATAACAGAACGTCCCTGCCTTTATAATCTGCCTGTAAAATGGGAACCGTGCTAGGAAGCATCCATTTGTTATTTTAAAAAGCAACAATAATCTAAAATTCAAATCTTAAGAACCATCCCCCTCCATGCTCTCATACACATAATTTAGAGATCCTTGAGCATCCTGATGTTTACTTTGTGCTATTTTCCTTAGCATTTATATTGGCAGAAATATAAATAATTGAAAAGGTCATAACTCTGATGTCTAGCATAGACAGTTGCACTGGGGCAGATCACAAACCACCTTATCTCTAATCCCTTTAAATAATAATAATAAATTTTAAAAGGTATACAACAAAGAGAGAAGCTGATTGCTCAATTTTAATGGATGAATACAACAAAACCTGTTGCTGATCTGTTTCTGGCTAGTGCAAAAAAAAAAAAAAAAAAAGATACTTAGCTGGAACTGGCTTTCAGCTTTAATTAGAAAAATAAGTCTTGCAATGCAAACTTCAATCATAGTGCAACTCAGTAAATCAATGAAAGAATGAATCACATGTTTGTATTAACAACCAGGATAAAGGAGGAGAAAATAGAGGGGTTGGTGCTACAAGAAGAGCACAATGAAGAACTCAGGGTAAAATAACAAGGGAGCTTGGAAAATTAACACAGAGTTCAAGATGACCTTGTTCAACAATCATTTCTGCAAGGCTTGGGCACAGTCAGTAATAAGGAGATATGCACACCCACTGTCAACTCCCACCTCCCATCAAGGGCACAAGCTGGAAGGTATGAGCAGGGCTAAGCTTATCTTGCCCCAGAGCTAGAGGCCTGGTTCCCCACAATAATCTTGTCATTTGGTGAAACCATTGTTGACACAGGTTCATGTAGGCAGCTCTACAGACCGGTAGTGCTTACTGGATCTGCTCCTCTAGTAGTTTCTAGAGGTAGACACTCTCTTTCCCATCACTGGCACTTTCTGACTGTGGGCTTAGAAGTTGCCAAGCCATGTAGTTCCCCTTTCAGCCTGGGAGAGGACAGAAATATAATTAGCCCTATGCCTGAGTGAACTAAGAGATATAAGGATAAGTACTTTTTCTCAGCCTTCTATATACCTTACTTCATAAACGTATTATATCATTTAACTCCACAATGATCTTAGGAGGTGAGGAATATTTCCTATCTCTGTTTTGCAAGTGAGTAAACTGAGGTAACACAACTATCAAGAAACAGAATCTAAAAATCTTAATGTAGTCTGAGTGTAAAGCCAATGTTCTTTCTACTATATAATACTGCCTACCCCAAGGAGCCTTAAACTCTACTTCTGGCCTAATAGAATTGAGGAGTGGGACTAAGGTTATATCCTCCCTGCCTTCTTCCCTCACCCTTGACCCTAAACTTCAGTCACTATAATAGCATCAAATCCAGAAAGGAAAAGGTAGAAAGCTATGAGATTCCTCTGGCCAGGTGCCTAAAGCAGAAATACGTTTGGGGAACTATAGTGACTGGAACTATAGTGGCTTAGTGATTCGTAAAATAACAAAATAGGAAAGGTCCTTTAGAACTCATCACATCCAGGGGGTTCACAAAATGTGAACCTTCAGTGTCTACACATATAATACATTGTGTATGTGTGTTTCTGTCTCTCTGGGTATGTGTTTATAGGAGAATGGTGGGAACTCTGGTGAACTAAAGTGAATGCTTGACCACCTTCCAGCCCCTAGAATACATGTACACATATACATACATATACACATACTGTTAGAAGGCATTCATATAATATTTACAAGTTTTCTTAAAACTTATCTGTAAAAAACAACAACAACAAAAAACTCATCTGTATCCCAAAGTTAAATTCAAGTCATAGCCTTTATTTTGGGACTTCTGTTGCTAATCCAACATTTCATGTCAAGGACGGGGAGGCTGAGGCCAGAGTGAGTGAGGTCACCAAGTGGCAGAGCAGAGGCTCTTATTCCCAATCCAGAGTTCCCTGTGCCATATTAGCTCTCTTTTTGACTAAGTCATTTCTACTATATCTCAGTACCTGTCTCTCTGAACTCCTTTTAGAATTGCACTGCCCAACACAGCAGCCACTAGACACATGTGGCTATTTAAATGAATTAAAATAAAATAATTCCTTAGTCTCACTTAGTCAGTTCAGTCATTCAGTCAGTTCAGTCACTCAGTCCAGTCCAACTCTTCACAACCCCATGAACTGCAGCACACCAGGCTTCCCTGTTCATCACCAACTTCCAGAGTTTGCTCAAACTCATGTCCATTGAGTCAGTGATGCCATCCAACCATATCATCCTCTGTCATCCCCCTCTCATCCTGCCTTCAATCTTTTGCAGCATGAGGGTCTTTTCAAATGAGTCAATTCTTCTCATCTGGTGGCCAAAGTATTGGTTTCAGCTTCAGCATCAGTCCTTCCAATGAATATTCAGGACTGATTTCCTTTAGGATGGACTGGTTGGATCTCCTTGAAGTCCAAGGGACTCTCAAGAANGTCTTTTCTAATGACTTGGCTCTTCGCATCTGGTGGCCAAAGTATTGGTTTCAGCTTCAGCATCAGTCCTTCCAATGAATATTCAGGACTGATTTCCTTTAGGATGGACTGGTTGGATCTCCTTGAAGTCCAAGGGACTCTCAAGAATCTTCTCAAACACCACAATTTAAAAGCATCAATTATTCAGCACTCAGCTTTCTTTATGATCCAACTCTCACATCTATACATGACTACTGGAAAAACCATAGCTTTGACTAGACGGACCTTTCTGCTTTTTAATATGCTGTCTAGGTTGGTTATAACTTTTCTTCCAAGGAGCAAGTGTCTTTTAATTTCATGGCTGCAGTCACCATCTGCAGTGATTTTGGAGCCTCCCCCCAAAAAAAAGTGTGTCACTGTTTTCACTGTTTCCCCATCAATTTCCATAAAGTGATGGGACCAAATGCCATGATCTTAATTTTCTGAATGTTGAGTTTTAAGCCAACTTTTTCACTCTCTTCCTTCAGTTTCATCAAAAGGCTCTTTAGTTCTTCACTTACTGCCATAAGGATGGTGTCATCTGCATATCTAAGGTTATTGATATTTCTCCTGGCAATCTTGATTCCAGCTTGTGCTTCTTCCAGCCGAGTGTTTCTCATGATGTACTCTGCATATAAGTTAAATAAGCAGGGTGACAATATCCAGCCTTGACATACTTCTTTCCCTATTTGGAACCAGTCTGTTGTTCCATGTCTAGCTCTAACTGTTGCTTCCTGACCTGCATACAGATATCTCAAGAGGTAGGTAATGTGGTCTGGTATTCCCATCTCTTGAAGAATTTTCCACAGTTTTTTGTTATCCACACAAAGGTTTTGGCTTAGTCAATAAAGCAGAAGCAGATATTTTCCTAGAACTTTCTTGCTTTTTTGATGATCCAGCAGATGTTGGCAATTTGATCTCTGATTCCTCTTCCTTTTCTAAATCCAGCTTGAACATCTGGAAGTTCATGGTTCACATGATTTTGAAGCCTGGCTTGGAGAATACTGAGCACTACTTTATTAATGTGTGAGATGAGTGCAATTGTGTGATACTTTGAGCATTCTTTGGCATTGCTTTTTTTGGGATTGGAATGAAAACTGATCTTTTCCAGTCCTGTGGCCACTGCTGAGTTTTCCAAATTTCTTGGCATATTGAGTGCAGCACTTTCATAGCATCATATTTTAGGATTTGGAAGAGCTCAACTGGAATTCCATCACCCCCAGTAGCTTTGTTCATAGTGATGCTTCCTAAGGCCCACTTGACTTTGCATTCCAAGATGTCTGACTCTAGGTGAGTGATCATACCATCATAATTATCTGGGTCTTGAAGATCTTTTTTGTAGAGTTCTTCCATGTATTCTTGCCACCTCTTCTTAATATCTTCTGCTTCTGTTAGGTCCATACCATTTCTGTCCTTTATTGAGCCCATCTTTGCATGAAATGTTCCCTTGGTATCTCTAATTTTCTTGAAGAGATCACTAGTCTTTTCCATTCTATTGCTTTCCTCTATTTCTTTGGGTTGATCACTGAGGAAAGCTTTCTTATTTCTCCTTGCTATTTTTTGGAACTCTGCATTCAAATGAGTATAACTTTCTTTTTCTCCTTTGCCTTTTGCTTCTCTTCTTTTCACAGCTATTTGTAAGATCTCCTCAGACAACCATTTTGCCTTTTTGCATTTCTTCTTCTTGGGGATGGTCTTGATTCCTGCCTCCTGTACAATGTCACGAACCTCTATCCATCATTCTTCAGGCACTCTATCAGATCTAGTCCCTTAAATTTATTTGTCACTTCCACTGTATAAGTGTAAGTGATTTTATTTAGGTTATACCTGAATGGTTTAGTTGTTTTCCCTACTTTCTTCAGTTTAAGTCTGAATTTGGTAATAAGGAGTTCATGATCTGAACCACATTTAGCTCCTGGTCTTGTTTTTGCTGATTGTATAGAGCTTTTCCATCCATCTGTGGCTGCCAAAAAGATAATCAATCTGATTTTGGTATTGACCATCTAGTGATGTCCATGTGTAGAGTCTTCTGTTGTGTTGTTGGAAGATGATGTTTGCTATGACCAGTGTGTTCTTTTGGCAAAACTCTACTAGCTTTTGCACCACTTCATTCTGTACTTCAAGGCCAAATTTGCCTGTTACTCCAGGTATTTCATGCTTTCTACTTTTGCATTCCAGTCCCCTATGATGAAAAGCACATATTTTTGAGTATTAGTTCTAGAAGGTCTTGTAGGTCTTCATAGAACTGTTCAACTTCAGCTTTTTCAGCATTGCTGGTTGGGGCATAGACTTGGATTACTGTGATATTGAATGGTTTGTCTTGGAAATGAACAGAGATTATTCTGTCATTTTTGAGATTGCATTCAAGTACTGTATTTCAGACTCTTTTGTTAACCATGATGGCTACTCCATTTCTTCTAAGGGATTCCTGCCCACAGAAGTATATATAATGGTCACCCATTCCAGTCCATTTTAGTTCGCTGATTCCTAAAATGTTGATGTTCACTCTTGCCATCTCCTGTTTGACCACTTCCAATTTGCCTTGATTCATGGACCTATCATTCCAGGTTACTGTGCAATATTTCTCTTTACCATATCAGACTTTACTTCTATCACCAGTCATCCACAACTGGATGTTGTTTTTGCTTTGGCTCATCTCATTCTTTCTGGAGTTATTTCTCCACTGATCTCCAGTAGCATATTGGGCACCTATCTACCTGGAGAGTTCCTCTTTCAGTGTCCTATCTTTTTGTTTTTTCATACTGTTCATGGAGTTCTCAAGGCAACAATACTGAAGTAGTTTGACATTCCCTTCTCCAGTGGACCATGTTTTGTCAGAACTCTCCACCATGACCTGTCTTCTTGGGTGGCCCTACACATCATGGCTCATAGTTTCATTGAGTTAGACAAGGCTGTGGTTCAGATTGGTTAGTTTTCTGTGATTATGGTTTTCATTCTTTGTGCCCTCTGATGGAGAAGGATCAGAGGCTTATGGAAGCTTCCTGATGGGAAACTAGCCACAGGGTAAGTGCTCAAAAGTCACATGTTGCTTGCGGCCTGCTACACCGGATAGCACAGATACAGAACATAGCCTTCATCTTACAAAGTTCTATAGAATAGTGGTGTGAATCTAGACCGTACTCTGGGGCAGCCGTCTCATTTGTCATGCCCTACTCATGTTATTGATAAAAGAAAATCACATGAACAGTGTACAGATGAATCCATGGTTTTTCTAAAAGGTGGAAGGGCACATGGAACAGTTGCTGCTGATGCAGTTAGCAAGGTACACATTTTGTCACCTTGACTCTCCCATCAATGATTCATATCTCAGTGGGGTGATGACTCATGGACCTAAGCAAACTCATTACAAGCAAGTTCAATATGTGTAGAGACTCCGGGGGGGGGGGAGGTGGCAAATGCATCAATATAAAATCATTCCCCTTCTCTGCATAGTGCTAATGAAAACTTGGCTGGTATTCTCATATCTTCCTCCTTTAGACCTATAGGGCATCCGCTTGAGGAAGAGAAGCTGCATTCCCACTTGCCTCCAGGACCTGTATAATGTGCTGTCCCTGCGGCCACAGTGGCCCAAGCTGCACCAGGTGTTCTGGCCTCTCTGCCTAAAGAGAGTGCCTGTACTGAACATAATTGAAATCAGATTCCATTCATTCTGTCTGGGGATCCTCTGTTCTCTGTCTGCAGCAGAGGCCAGCATGTTGCTAGACGACTTGGAATGCTGGACAATGAGGATTGCTAGTCTCAGCTGTTACTCAATGCCCAAGGCCTTGTTTTCATCCATGAAGGCCGGCCCCACACCCTTTGTGTCTCCTGCACCTGAGCCCCAGAGCCAGATCTAACTCTTGCATGCCAGGTACAGGCTCGACAGGCCCCTGTGTTGTGGCACAGACCCATTGGTTTGCTCAAATTGAGTGAAGCTTGGATAAAGGGGACAGTAAAGGTGGGTAGTTCTAATAGTGTGTGAGCTGCTTTTCATCTCTTCCTGGTCTTTCAAACATAGATCAAAACAGTGACAAGAAAGGGACATTGGCAAGGCATGTCCTTGTCTGTACCTGATATTGAGGGGACTGGAGTCCTTTAAATGATGCCTGAATCCTGCTGCCTGGAACCTATTGAGAATTCACTTGTCAGCCTAGTGGCATTAGACCCCTATGAGGGCTGTCTCTACAACAACAGAGAATGATTTTTCCAACCAAGTACATTCCCCAGAAGAAGTAGATGTGATCAATCTGTAGCTTCTATAGCCACTGTGACCATTAGGCACTATTATAGCCTCATTCCTTGGTACCTCAAGATAGAGGTTTTCTCATCTATGGACAGAGAACAGGCAAGGTGAGGTGAAGTTTCCAAAGTCTTAGAAAGTCCAAGTTCCTCTCCCTAAGGTCAAGGATGTTTCTCTTCCTAGGATCTCACCATAGAACTTGAAGCATAAAATAATGACTTCCTGTGATAGGTAGACTTTTACGATAGCCACCAAGATTCCCCATGACTGGTGTACACATGCCTTCTTCCAGTTATTTAGTCAAACACTAACATAGGTGCTGTTGTGAAAGAAATAGACAGATGTAGTTAGGGTCACAAGTCAGTTAAATTTTGAAGGTGATTATGCTTCATGGGCTTGACTTAATCATATAAACCTTAAAAGGTGCTGGCCTCTTTTTGGAGAGATATTCATGAACTCAGGTTGACTCAACATATGGAAGATTGCAGGCTTTGAAACTGGAGGGGTTCACAGGGAAAAAATGAGGGCAGCCTCTGGAAGATAAGAACAGCCTTTGATGGACAGCCAGAAAGCAAACAGAAACCTTAATCATACAACTGTAAGGAACTGAATCTTGACATAATCACAGGAGCTTCAAAGAAGATTGTGAACTCCAGATTAGAATGAAGCCTGGCCAATAGTTTTATTTCATCCTTATGAGACAATGAGGTGAGAATCCAGTCATGCTATGTCAGACTTCTGACTTACAAGACTGTGAGCTGATAAATGGGTATTAAATTTGAGGTAAATTGTTATGCAGAAGCAGAAAACTAATTCACTTTCTTTACAAAAAGCGTGGTATTGGCAAGGTAATAGGCTTTGGAATCAGATAATCTTAGATTCAAACCACAGCTCCATCAGTTACTAGGTTAATAACTTAGAGCCCATTGCTTAGTTTCGGAGATTCTGTTTCCTCATTTGTAAAATGGGGGTACCACCACATACTTCTTAGGACACTTTTGAGAACTAAATGAGAGATAATGCCTGGCACATTCTAGTGAGCCCTCCAAAATGATTTCCTTAATTCTCCATCCATTCCTGAAGAGTAGAGAATGACTGGGCTACAGGAAATGAAACCTGGATATGAGGAAGGAGGGACAGCAGGATTAACAGAGTACCAGAAATGGCAGAGAAGGGAAGAGTGACACATTATGAAATGAAAAAAAAAGTAACTGAGTTTATTTAGCACATAATTGCCTATAAAACTGAATTCAGGTCTTAAGCATTTAATTCTAAATGCTGACTAAACACAAAGGTACATTAGGTGCAGAGCTTCAAATTCTTTGTGAAACCAGACTAGGCTGTACTTATGTTAATGTTTGCAATTATGTGTGTGTGTGCGTGCACGTGTGCATGTGCGTGTGTGTGCACAGGTGCTTATATATTATAATACTTAAAACTATGGGTCATGAGCTTCAATATCTTCACTAGTCAGACAGATATATAAATGAGTTAAAACAGCCTAGCAAACATAAATAGGGTGGGTTGGGGACAGTGAAAGTGATTGATGCCTTGCCTAGGGGAAGTCTAAGTCTGCTTATGCTAGACAAACAAAATTCTGCAAGTCAGTTCTGGCCTGTGGAAAACCAATTTGTGCCCTCTGGCTTAAATCATGCCAACCATCTTTCCATCCACTAGGATTAGAGTCAGGGGATCTCACTGTACAATTTTAGGCTTAGATATTCAGAGGAACATTGGATTAAGATCCAGGGGAGCCTACTGTATGATCTCCAGAATATCCCTTTCCTTCTTTTCTTTTTAGTTTCTTGATATATGTATAAAGTGTAGTACTTAACAGCAAATAACCTGGAGTCACTGCCTCAGGGTTAAGCCTGGCTCAATTGTTCACTAGCTATGTGACTTTGGGCAAGACTTAGCCTCTCTGTACATTAATTTCCACATCTATAAATTGGGAAAACTATTAGCACTTACTTAATAAGGCTGCTAATGAGGAATATAGACACTGTGGTGGTATCTGAGAGTAAAGGGAAGATTCAGCACCAGCAGAAGAACCCTCTAAGACCACAGCATGGTGAAAAATTTCACTGAACTTAAAGGAGGCAGAATGCAATGATGACATCAGAATTCTAAAATGGTACTCACAATAAAAAGATTTTTATTATTGGTAGTGGTAGTCACAGTCTTATGAGGTATTCGAGCTTGAACATATACCCTGATTCCTTCTACACCTCACTTTTCTCATCGGATCACACAACTGCATAAGACTATTATTAGGGGAAAGTGAGATGATCTCAATGAAAGTGCTCTGAATTTTATAAAAGTGTATCCCAATGGGCAGGGTATGACATTTTCCAAGAATGAATCTCTAGCTAGTCAACATTCTGAAAAGCTGTTTAGGGTAGCAACCTATAAAATATTGCCTTCCATCTTGGGCAACTGGTCTCAAGCCAAAGATTGAGAGCCATGCTGACAGGTTTAAGAATCCTAAGATAATTATAAGATCTACCTCACAGATGTTATAACTTTACCTAAGAGAATACATGTCAGATGCTTAGCACAGAATATATTCTGTAAGACAATACATGATGCCTCTTATTCTCTTGCTAGTTGTTAAACCCTATATGTCATTTCCTTTATCTCAAGTAGATGAATTTCTTTCTGAAAAAGCTAACTTATGAAACATACAGAGTTTTGACAGGGATTTAAACAAATTAGGAGAGAGAAACAAATTGGAAGTTCCCCCAGACATAAATCTACTGTAGTAATGGAGCCCCAAAGATTTTTAAAGGGCCCTGAGAGGAAGCAAAGTGGGGTGAGCATGTGACTCCAATAACCCTGCCTTCTTATAAAGCAGTGCTTTATTCTGTATCTTCATTTGGGGCTCTGCATCAGATTTTGTTTGAAGAAAAAAGATTCCATTGCTAACAAGATGCTTGAAGGCCCCAAATCTTGTCTATTTCTTCTTTTCCTATTGAAACTAATCCCCATTTTAAAGATGAGCAGGCTGAAGGCTAAAGCCAAATCTTTCCCAAGATCACACAGCTAGATAGTAGCAGAGCAAGAACTAGAATCAGGTATCCTGACTTCTTGGGTAGTACTCTTTCAATTTTATCAAGTAGGGTAGCACATTAGTGGGGAGAAGGATCAGCTGGAGATGAGGAGGTAATAACTAGGACAGGGATAAGAGACAGGGAACAGAGCCAGTTCTTGGCAGGCATGAAGTGAGAGATTAGTAGGGGCTGCATCCAAGTGTAAGTGTACACAAACAAGTATAGCCCAAATTCTCCCAGGCAAGAAGGCTTCTTGGTCCTTCTGCTCATGCCCCCATCCTCCAAGTTCCAATCCTGAGTCAGAGGGATAGCCAGAGAAAAGAATATCAAATTTTATCTTTCAAGGTTTATGTTGAACAATTTAGTCTAATGTTTTTTAGTTCATGAAGGAGTAAACGTAATTAATAATAGAATGATATGCAATGCTGCACATGCTTGCCAAATCACAGGATCTGGCAGAAAATATTTCCAAGTCTCCTCTCTCTGACTACTGAGCCAGAAGAAAGAGGTTCACTGTCCAGATACCATTCTGAATGAGGGGCACAAGGTCATTACCCATAACCTGCTCATGTGAAATTGCAGAGCCTGGAAATGGTTTCACATATCAGGCTTTTCCACTGGAAAAAGTAACTGCATGAATTTAGAGCATACATGCTTTTACAATTACATTTAAACTGACATTAAAAACAAATGTGAAGCAGTCCAAGCCGAACAGGTCAGCATGACCTGGAAAGCAAACGAGAGAAAAAAAAAGAAAGAAAAAAGAAAAAGAAAAAAGGCCCAATGTTAACAGTATTAATTCTGTCAGTCTGTTGTAAATAAGAAAATACCATTGGTGTATTAATGGCTTTATTAAAGGAAAATTCGTTAGCAGAAATACACAAAATTCAAACAAATAGAAAGCAGTTAAAAAATAAACCACACTAGCCTTTTAATTCACATTAGGGGAACTCTTGTTGGCCTGGAGATTAAAATTCTGCCCCAAAGAGGGGGAAATTAATTTTCTTCCCTCCTGAAGTCTTTCCTTGGTTTTTCTCCAAAATGTTGTTTAGTCAGGGGAAGGAGAGAGAAATGTGTGTGTGTGTGTGTGTGTGTGTGTGTGTGTGTGTGTGTGTGTAGGTAGAGAGAGGAGAAGGAAAAGGGTGGAAAATGCAGGCTCCAGGTAAGGCTGGAAGAGTGCTTCTGACCCTCACATTTGTCAGCCCCTGGTCTCAAAGATTCCACATCCACCAGAAGGAAGCTAGCTTCAATATGAAGTCTCTGAGGCAGAGACAGAGAACAGCAAAACATTGTAAATTCTAAGGCTCTCTCCTCTTACATCAATGCAAAGTTTGAGGCTGACCTGGGAGAAGAACAAAGCATCACACTTGATGGAGAAGCAAGTGTATGATGTAAGTGAATAGTGTGGAGCACTAAAGCTAGAAGTTAAGACGTAAAATCTTATCAACTTTCTTCCATCATCTTAACTTCAATAGAAAACAAGAAAGTAGGCACTGGTTCTTAGATTTTGCCTTCTTTCATTTTATGAAAATTTCAAGTGTGTGTGCACTGCTAAAAAGGAAGTCACATTAACTTTGAGAATAGGGAGAAAAAGAATGTCTTATTGTACTCTCCTGGTCTGTTTGAAGAGATGGCTGGCTGGCTTCTTGGAGGTGTTCCTACAGGGGAGTCAGAAATATGGTCTTTGTTTACTAAACTTGTATGGATCAAATACTACCTTCAGCTAAATGATGGAGCCTAAGATTACAATCAAGCTCCATGGCAGAGGTCCAGCAAAATAGAAGTAAGAGGAAACTTGTGAATTGTAAAATAACCAAGTGAAAATGACCACAGGAGCCTCAGATAGGGACAGTGGCTTCTTGTTCAAAGCAGCACTTTGAGTCCCATTAGCTAAGCTTCTTTTCAGCAGTAGCACACTGGAAAGCAAGCAACTGCACCAGAACTTCAATGCATCCACTTGAGTCAGTGCCTGATGCCATCATATATGATCAAAAACAATCAAAGGGCCCTCTGCTAATACCAAGTCATATTACAGAAAACAACAATCATAATAGTCATGGCTACATGAATTGGTAACTCTACTGCTTAGTCCTCACATAGCTATGAGGTAGGGAAATACTATCAGCCTCACTGGGAGGAGTGATCAACTAAGAGAGTAGTCCCCAGCCCCAACATCAGAGTTGAGGAGCAGGGGCTTAAGTCCCCAAGTCTTGCTCCAGGTGTTTCTGGGATATCCAATAAAATCCTCTAGAACCCTCATTTCGAATAAGGCAAATCAGGTCAGCTTTTCCTCAGTGTTTGGTCATTATGAGATGTTTGCAATATCTAACCTGGAATTTTTCTAATATGGTGAATGTAGCAACTTGAAGATATGTTAGCATGTTAGCTGGCTCCATAATCAGATACTTGAGTCAGATCCTCTGATGTAGGAGGCAGCAATGCAAAGTTGAGGAGAAGGAGTGCCTGCCATTTTGGACTGGAGGTTTTCTTCTCATTTCCTATCTACCTGTAAGACAGAAGTGAGGCTGGGAAATGGAAAATTCTTTATTTGGAGTTTTGGGGGCTTTTCCTCTTTCTCTTTCTTTTCTGCTTTATTGATCAATATACTAAAGGACATATACGTGTTTGTATGTGCCTCTTCGGCAAGAATTAAGTGGTGGTTGTGGTTGAGAGGAAAGGATATGGAGGGAGAGAAGGGAGGTGAAATTTAACAGTCTCCTTAGAGGCCAACAAAGACTCCCTATTTGGTCTTCTGAATTTCTTGTAGTAGACAAATAATCCCATAATATTACAAGCATTATTACTCATTCTAGAGATGGGAGTGCTTTGAAATTAATGTCTCTGCACCTAACAGCTCACTAATCAAAGCTTCTATGCCTCATTTTCCACCCTGGTGAGAGTCCTCAGTCTCTTCCAGTTTCATTGTGGTCAGCATGATACACCACACTGTGCAGGCCCAGGATGGTGAACTTTTGTCTTGGTCAAGATNCAAAACCAATACAATATTGCAAAGTAATTAACCTCCAATTAAAATAAATAAATTTATATTTTAAAAAATTTATACAGCAATTATACAGATCTGTAGGACTATCTAAGTATCTAAGAAATGTGTGTGGGGAGTAGCATTTCTCATAATTGAGACTTACTGCTTGCATCTCCAATGTAGAGACTTTTTGGGCTCTAATCTACAGAGTCAAAGTAGAAGGGAAGAAATCCCATTAAATGAGTTCTACACTGTTGAGTCTATATGATACTCAATACTCTGCTGCTTGCTGAAAGGGGTTTTGAGGGGATTCAATCATTGGGTGGGCAGTGGGACCCAAAATCTTAAAATCTGTGATTTCTTGGCCTCTGATATGAATAATGAAGTTATGTGGTAGCACCATGATGAGGTTCCAGGTGGGTGTTGGAATGCTAGTCAGAGAAAAAAGACTGTTAAACTTTACGGTAGATAGCCAAAATATTTAGTGATCACTTTGCATGATGCTAGAAGTCATCATGTTTCTCAGAAATAATGTATCTAGCATGCTCCTTGGGTAAGGAATATGTACCTATGACCATTAGATAATTTACTTAGTAACCTTGCTTTGGCCTGAATTATATCTTATCCTTTGTGTGTGACAATAATACTACATACCCAACATGGTTTACTTTAGTTGTTTTAGAAGGCATTGGTGCAAACTCTTGAGATGTGGTGAAGATTGTTGGCTCTTGGTCATGAAGTCATTCTTAATTGATTCTCCTTGTGAGCAATATACATGTAGATATATACATCTATAAATGCATGACCTGGTCTAGTGGTATCATCTCCTTATAGGATAGAGTATTTATCTATAGCCAAGTTTTCCAAAGTACATTCCAGAAAACATCAGTTTTATAGGATATTAGCAAGTGTTATATAAAAACAAGTTTCTGTGTGTGAGATAAATTTGGGAATCCTAAGTTACTAAGCTCCTCGGGTTATTTTACTGCAATATTTGACAAGGTCTGTGATGTGATAACATGCACTGTAAATATTCCTGATCAAGACTATAATATGTATGTTTTCCTAACTTATTCAATCATAAAAATAAATTTTCATGTATCATGTCACAGAACTATTTTTCTCAGAACTTACACCAAGAAGCACTAGCCTAGATCAAGGCAACGGGCTTGTATAAGGGAAGGGCTTATGCATGTGGTCAGTACTGGCAGGTATCAATTTGAACAGAGGCAACTAACTCGAGGAACAAAGCTGTAATCCTAGACGTTTAACAAAATTGATGCTAGAAATTTCTTTCTCTCTCACTATCTGGGCTACTATCTCCTTTTATAAAACTTAAGCCCTCACTAATTCTCTTAAAAAACAAACATGCGAATAAAATGGATATGTGAACATGTCTATCTCATGTCATAGCTCTTCAACTGCCTGAAGTTCAAACCTTTTAGCATAATAACCAAGTATATTTTCAGTATGGTTTCAGCTTGCCTTCCCTATTTCCCCAGATCTGGCCATGAAAGTAAAATTGAAAGTGTTAAGTTACTCAGTCGTGTCCAACTCTTTGTGACCTCATGGACTATAGTTCACCAGGCTCCTCTGCCCATGGAATTCTCCAGGCAAGAATATTGGAGTGGGTTGCCATCCCCTTCTTCAGGGGATCTTCCCAACCCAGGAATTAAACCCAGGTCTTCCACATTGCAGGCAGATTCTTTTCCATCTCAGCCAGCAGAGAAGCCCAGATCTGGCTATATTAAACTATTAATACTTGTGTTATTCCTCAAAACCTCGATGCTTATTTAAAATGTCTCTGCATCTATTCCACCTCACTCAACTTCTTCCCAGTAATTTCCTATTTATTGTTTAAGGTTAAGCTGTATTAGTTATCACTGCCTGTCTCCAATTATTTAACTTTTTGAGGGCAGGGATTGTATCTTATTCATCTATGTTCTCCCAAAATGCCTACTACAGAAACTGGCACATAGCTGGCACTCAAGGAATATCTGTTAAATGGATAACTAGATGAATGGAAGGACGGAAATATGAAAGGCCTAGCTAGTTGGCTGGTTGGAAGGATGAATGGATAGACAGATGAATAAATGTGAAACTTGTCTCCTGAAGAATCAGGCTATGAGTGGTATTTCAGCATTGGATTCACTCTATTGTATCCAAGGCATCTGATCCAGAAGTAGCAGTGGTGGGCTGCCCATGAGCATGGGGAATGATGAAAGAGCTGATATCAAGACTCTTGTCAACACTGGAAAATGATAAGGATATTTGTAGTGCTCATGGTAACATCAGACCAGGATATCCTCTCAACTAGAGAATCATGAAGGTTGTTAAAACCTGCAGATCTGTTAATAGTTTTGAGTCTCAGGTGTGGAGTTTATCCCCCTAGAAAGAATGAGACTTCTCAAATATGTTAGAGTAACCCCAAGAAAATGCTGCATACTTCTGATTCTCACAAGTTCTGGGGCTTCATGTTTCTTCTCCACATTTGGGTTTGGCTGTTACCTGAAATTCCTAAAAAGCCTACCATCTTCCATGGTTCAGGAGAGGAGGGCATAAGCAGAGGCCAATGGCATTTCTTAAAAGTTGACAATTCAAGAGTTGCTTAACACAGAAATAAATAATGTTTTGGGAGGAAAAGGAAAGCAAATGAGAAAGAAAGAAGGGCCAGGGAAGAATATAGTGGATAAAGGTAATTCTTTCTTTTTCATTCCATCTTGAAATCTGGGAGTATATCATTGAGTACAGAGAAAAGTGAGGTGACTCTATTTACTTAAATTATGAACTGTGGAAAAAAAAAACAGCAGTTAACTCATTAGAAAGAAAGTGCATCTTTGGACAGTTACAGTTTATAAAAAATTTCTAAATGAAGAGTAGGCAAGAAGGTTAGATTATTGAAGCAATTAGTGACATGTGGTTTTTCCAAAGCAGGAAGAAACAAATCATGTTCAAAGAAAAGCTTATCCCTGTTGTAGATGGGCAGTTGAGAGCCTAGAGGTAGTCTTTAAGTAAATCGTGCTGAGAATCCAACTACCTCCAGGATCCTTTCAGAAACAGTAAGAGCAGCTAAAACAGTAAGAATCAACAGGTATAGAGGCCTGGAAGCAAAAACAAAAGGGTATGTGTTTTAAAACACCACAGAGAAAGCTAAATTAGAGACCTTGAGGCATCAAGATCAAGTAGCCATCGGTTGCAGAGTGCCAGCTTCTCTAAGATACAAAGACAGCCCTTCTGCCCTCCACTCCATCAATAACCTATCCATACAGTCTAGACACATGATATATCTTACTTAGGTGTGACTAGAGGTAGCTAAAGTCACTATGCAAGTCAAAGTACACAAATCTAGACTAATCTATATTTCTGGGACAGTGATTAGACAATCCAAAAAAGAACTGTCACAACTACAATTCTTTCTCTGTGAGCCTAGACACAGAATCACAAAATGATAGTTCCTAAAAGGTCCTTGGTGAAGCTCATTACCTTATTTTTATGATGAGAAAAATGAGCCTCAGAGGGGAGAAAGGAATTACCCAAAACCACATTCTTAGTTGCCATTTTGGAATATATTATATAATTTTGAATTGAGCAATAGGAAAAATAAAACAAAATTATATAAATCCTCCTTCAAGGTGATCAAAATGTTGATGCTAAACCCACATCTTATGAAAAAGGAAGTCTATTATTAGAATATTCAAAAGGATCAGTGTATTGATGTTTGCTTTCTTTTTTCCATTATTTGAGTAAAGTTGTAGTATACACTGAAATTGCAAGATAAAAATAAACTTAGGAGGGATTTTCAGCAGGGAAGCAGGGAATATCAAGATAAGTTTAGCAAAATGGAAAGGTTTGTTTCCCAAACAATAGTATCTAAGAGGGTAAATACTTAGGTTTTCATTGATGTGGTAATTGAATATACTGTATGAGTCCCTTAATTAGTAGAATTGGCTTTCAAGCAAGATCTTGATAACACTTTTGTTTTGAGAAGATTTCTGGTAATGTTCTGTCTGTTGGAGCTAGTACATATTATAGGGCATGCTGNGTATCTAAGAGGGTAAATACTTAGGTTTTCATTGATGTGGTAATTGAATATACTGTATGAGTCCCTTAATTAGTAGAATTGGCTTTCAAGCAAGATCTTGATAACACTTTTGTTTTGAGAAGATTTCTGGTAATGTTCTGTCTGTTGGAGCTAGTACATATTATAGGGCATGCTGAGTAACTCAGGATTAAAGTCAACTGGGAAGTGCTGTGAACAGTTTTACCAGATAAATTACCACTGACCTTACTATCATAAGTCCTTACATTTGTCTAGCACTTTTTCATTTACCAAGGATATTCACATTCATCATGTCATCAGATCCCTATTACAGCTCTGTGAGAATGGTATGTCTAAATTACAGATAAAGAAATTGAAGCTTAGAGGGGGAACAGTGAATAATAGTGCTTTAACCTAAGTCTGCCTTACTCCCAAGGCAAGACCGTTTATAAAATGTTAAGAATTCTTATATCTTGTGGACATTTCTTGAAGTTTGCCTGCCCGAAGCCCTATTGCCTAGCATGGTTCCTTGTACATAGGAGACACTCAGTAAATGTAAAAAGGGAACTGAAACCAGAGCCAGCCATAGCACTTCTCAGCTTATTTTCATTGTGTTGACCAAGATCATTCAAATTTGAATACCTTAATATATCAATTTGAAATCTTACTTTACCACTCTTTTCAAGAAATTAATTTATAGATTTATGTTAGACTGCTATATGGACTAGTGAAATTGTCTATTATATACATACTTCTTTTCACAAGAGATTCACTATAATCATGTTATAGACGCTTTACAGTGGACAATATTAGCTGACACATGAAACTAATTTTAGGATTTGGGCCCAAATGTTATGAAGACTTTTATTATCATTAAACTTTACCTGTGTTAAAGCAGGTTTGCAATTCGTATCAGCAAATGGAAAACTAAGGGGCTCTCTATCTGGAAGTCTCCATCTTTTATACATAATTCAGAGAGGGCTAAAATATCAAGAGTTGAGTGTATCAGAATCCTCACCCTGGAGTGATCCCACCACCATGAATGTGATAAGATTCATATGGAGAATATTTCATCTTGACAATTCCTTTGACAACTTTCCTGGCTATCCTTCTGCACTTTCCCTCTACCTCCAGCCCTGTTTTTTCTTCCTCACTGTAGACCACAATTGTAGGATTTCTCTGTAGTAAGCCAAGCAAAGAAGAATAAAATTTATTTTTCTAAAATATTTGAATCTCATTTGATGTGGTTGCCTGGAAAACCACTTGTANTCTTCAGAGTCCAACTCTCACATCTCATTTTACAGATGAGGAAATCAAGATCCAGAAAGCAGAGTGGACTTGACCAAGATTAAATGAGTCAATGACAATAATAGCGCTAAAACTCGGGTTTTTGTGCACAATATTCTTTGCACATTCCCTTTATCACTTCCAAGTCATTTTCATATTCATTATCTGGCTGAGCCTTCCTTCAGAGTAGGGAGGGTACAGGCCATTATCTTCAATTTATGAGGAAACCTAAGATACAGAGTGCCTATTGATACCAAAGAATACATCCCAGTTTCAATACAGGTTACCATATGCTTTCTACTGAACCACTATAACCACAAAAATATTTTATTTGCCTCTCGTATGACTTATTTGTTCTGTATTTTCTCCGTATACCTACTATCTCTTCTTAGTGTCAAGGAAGAGTAACACTTGAAGTTCCTGGGGAAAGCAATGGAGAGAGGAGGTAACCCATTGTGCTTTGCATATTATTCTAGGTGACTTCAAANGTATGACTTATTTGTTCTGTATTTTCTCCGTATACCTACTATCTCTTCTTAGTGTCAAGGAAGAGTAACACTTGAAGTTCCTGGGGAAAGCAATGGAGAGAGGAGGTAACCCATTGTGCTTTGCATATTATTCTAGGTGACTTCAAAAATGTTGACTCATTTAATTCTTGTAAAAATTCTTTTTGATAACTGCTATTCTTATTTTAAGGTTGAGGAAAATAAGGCTCAGAGATGCTGAATGACTCACTTACAGTCACCAGCTAATAAGTGGCAGAAGCAAAATCAGAAGCCAGGTCTGTATGACCTGTGATATAGATGTTTGTCTTTGTCAATGTGGTATCTTTTTTCATATGGGCCCTGATGCTATACTTAAAAGAAAGAAGTAGCACAGAACAGTTAAAAAGCACAGAGCAGGAAGGAGAAAGACCTAAGGACCAGCCCTGCTGTCTCACTGAATCACTATGTGACCAGGTGTATGTTTTTACTTCTCTCTTGATCTTCCCTGTGTGCCCCCCCTCACCCCCGATCTACAACTAGAAGGGAATCTTGGGCATAAGAGAACAGTAGAAGACTATGGAAGGTAGGTTCAGAAGTCTTCTATTCGTATTAGAACTTGTGCTGAGAGTCTCAGAGTCCACCTGATTGTGACTCAAGGAGAGCTAAAGACAGTCTGCATTTCTATCTTGTTTTTCCAATCTCGACTCTCTTGACCCTAAAGGCTTTGTCTGAAAAACAAAAACACTTTATAGAAACAAGTAGCTAAGTGTCTCTTTCTTGAGTGACCTACATAGACTGCAGGGAGACCAGCTCCTGTTTACAGTCACGTATCCTATGGACATTATTTCACTGGGGCTGAGACAGTGTAGAACCTCTGACCTAATCACCCAAGGGCTCTTTTCTATGAAAAGCAATCCCAAGCATTATTATTTTCTAGTACTTTTTTTTTCCTCCTAGAATACTATCTTTGAGCCTGTGGAATAGGCTAGACGACTCTAAACAACACAGTCTGTGCTCTGCCAAAGGGCAGGTCTTTTATGAGAAGGACTTATAAAGTCGCTGAGTTCTTGTGACTCTAAGGATTTAGCCATTCCTTATTGGAGAAGGAAATGGCCACCCATTCCAGCATTCTTGCCTGGAGAATCCTGGGACAAGGGAGACTGGTGGGCTGCTGTCTATGGGGTCACACAGAGTCAGACACGACTGAAGTGACTTAGCAGTAGCAGCCATTCCCTTACCTGTCCCACCGACCCAGAAACACAGATGGCCATTAAACCAGTACCGTGAATAGGCCCTCAGCCAGGCCCCTCAGCCATTGCTCAATGAGAAGGCTTCTTGGGAGTGGTTATAAAGCCATGATCATTACTGATTTTTTCAACGTTATGGTTAGCTCTAGTGAGGGTGATAGGAATCAAGCCCACACTTCTCTTCTTGGCTTTCTGGATCTTCTGCAATCTGGCCCAAGCTCCACAAAACAGAAATATAAAGAGTACTAGACTGGCAATCAGAACAGTAAGTGTCAAAATCCCAGCTCCAAATGGCCTAAGGCAAGTCTGAGCTTTGATTACTCTCTAAAAAAAATGAGGATAAAAGTAATGGCACTGTCTGCATCCTAGAGTTTTTACAAAACAAATTATACAGAATGTATGTGATGATTTGTAGTAGGGAAGTACTAGATACATGAGATGAGTTATGTATAATGTTGCTGACTCTATCTTGTCTTTTATTTCACTCCATGAGCAACTCTCTTATGACTATGCTGTTCTCTTCATTGGCCCCTCCCCTGGTCACAAGCATTCCATCTCTGCTTCCTGCCCCCAGTACATACACACATATTTCTCTGTTAAAGAAAACCTTGCAATATTCAGTTCTAGACCATCTTTCCTGTCTACTGTATTTCATATAGACCTCCTGCTTCAAGAATACAGGAAGTAAAAGGTGAATGTGACAAATTAGATGGTGGCTCGGTCATAAACAGCCTTGAACTCAATGCTATGCAGTTAAACCCGTAATATAATGAAATATTTGAAGACATCATTGAATTCAACCATATAAGATGTTTAATAACTATCCTATGATAGTTAAAGGACAATCTTTGAGTGTATATCTACTACATTTCAAACACAACTCTAGGCAACTGGGAAAACAATAGTGAACAATACAAAGGCCTTTCCCTTAAGCTAGGTGAACTTTTGGTGGAAAAAGACAAGCAATAAATAAATGATAATAATTTAGATATTTTCAGATGGTGCTACATAAATGAAAGAAATAAAACAGGATGCTGTGATAGAACAGGAGAGCTTATTTTGTACAGTGGGAAAAGATTCTCTGAGGATGAGGTTTTGAGATGAAACTTGAATAACAGAGACAGACATGCAAAATCCTCAAGAGAAGTAATAGCAAATACAAAGCCTTAAAGTCATGAATGAATTTGATGTGTTGTTGGAACAGCAATGTGACCTGTGCAGCTGGCATATGGTAAGGGAGGGGCGTTGGTAGGTTAAGTTGATTTGACTGTAGAACCAGGTTGTGCAAGGCAGTGATTCTTAACTTTAGCTACAAGCCAGAATCACCTAGGGAGATTTTACAAAATACTTATGCCCGGTTTCACTTCTGATAGTTCTCATTCAATTGACTGGGGGCAAGGATAGGCACTGTGATATATTTAAACACTTCCCTATTTTATCTAATGTGCAGATAGGGGAGAGAACAGCTGATGTTGGCCTCGGATAGTGAGTTGATTGCTTATGTAGTTTTTCAGGTGACACCAGATAAAATAACTGGATGAATGTTTGACATTGAAATAGCATTTGACAACTCACAAAACACTTTTCTTTTTCTTTTCTTGCTTCTCAGGAGACTGCTGAGGTTCAGTCCACTCAGATGAACAGTGTAGGGAGCATCAAACAGATGATGTTCTTCATATGGGATTTGGAAAGACCATCTTGGAAAATTACAGGTTCCAACCTTATCAAGGAAAGCACAATAAAGAATAGGCAGTTCACTTCTGTCAAGGTCATCTGAGATTTGGTCAGACCCAAGTTTTATGTTGTCAAGCTGTCTTCCCTTAAGTTCTGTCCAGTCTTGTGCTGGAGTTGGCTTGTAGCGATTCATTAGAAACAATTCTGAGCATCTCTTCACAACTTTACATTCAATGCTGACATACTGGTAGTTTAAAACTGGTCCTCATAAGACTGTCTCAGTTCAGTTCAGCTGCTCAGTCATGTCTGACTCTTTGTGACCCCATGGACTGCACACCAAGCTTCCCTGTCCATCACCAACTCCCTGAGCTTGCTCAAACTCATGTCCATTGAGTCGGTGATGCCATTCAACATTCTCATCCTCTATCATCCCCTTCTCCTCTTGCCTTCAACCTTTCGCAGAAGAAGGGTCTTTTCCAGTGAGTCAATTCTTTGCATTAGGTGGTCAAAGTATTGAAGTACCAGCTTCAGTATCAGTAATTCCAATGAATAGTCAAGACTGATTTCCTTTAGGATCGACTGGTTTGATCTTGCAATCCGAAGGACTTTCAAGAGTCTTCTCCATCACCACAATTCAAACACATTAATTCTCTTGAGCTCAGCTTTCTTTATGGTCCAACTCTCAAACCTATACATATATGACTAATGGAAAAACCATAGATTTGACTAGATGGACCTTTGTTGGCAAAGTAATGTCTCTGCTTTTTAATGCTGTCTAGGTTGGTCATAGCTTTTCTTCCAAGGAGCAAGCATCTTTTAATTTAATGGCTGCAGTCAACATATGCAGCTATTTTGGAGCCTAAGAAAATATAGTCTGTCACTATTTCCATTGTTTCCCCATCTATTAGCCATGAAGTGATGGGACCAGATGCCATGNATTGACTCATATCTGAAATACTGGTAAACATTCAACAAATATTTGTTAAATAAAAGAACAAATTAATGGAACTAATTCATCTGTAATTGTGAAAGATATCAGCTCACAATGTGTGTCCCAGTTATATTACCATACCATGCTGCCTGTTTGCATAGCCCACAGGAAACAGTAGAAAGTACATACAAGGCTGACCAGCCCACTCATCATTCACTTATCATTGATTTGGTCAATATTTAGTGAAGTTCTGCTATGGGAGTACTGTAGGAGCCTGTGAAGCAAAGGCAGATAACAAATAAGATGTGATCCCTAACCCCACAGAGTTTATAATCTCTGAAAAAGGAGAAAGGTACTAAGAGTTATTACTGAAGGTTGTATATTATGAATTTGTTGAATGAAAACTCAAGTGGTATAAACCATAATAGCTAATGTTTCCTGTGTCATGTTCACTATCGTAAGCCTGTAATACATATTTTCTCACAACACTAGATGGATGATTTCATTTTTATCCTCATTTTATACATGAAAAAACCAAGGTGTAGTAATCTACCCTGAGTCATACAGTAACAATATAACATAGCCAAGACTCAAACCCATATATTACACTTTAACTTACATCTTACATCTTTAACTTTTATACTTTATCGATAAACAGAGGTCAACTAAAGTCCTGGCCAGAAGACTCCAGAAGACTTATGTTTAAAATGAACAAACTTAGCTCTGTGCTGCCTTAGAAACAGAAAAAGAGAATTCTACTCAACAAAACAAAGCAATTGAATCTCTACCTTCTGATTCCACTTGTTACTGAGACCCAGCTGCATTTCTCTCTGAATTTTCCTGAAACTTTCTAAAATCCTTAAAATAAATTGTCTCTTCTAACTCATGTGGTTTAATTTTGTTCATTTGTTTCTGTCATGATGATTTTCACTGCCAAGAGACTGGTGGCCTGGAATAACAGCCACTCTGCTCTGGGACCTTCCATCTCCCTTGAGAAGAAAGTTACAAAGGCCTTGAGAAGAGAGAGACTTTTCTTCACTGTACCTATGACACTACCACCAACACCAGTGATTACTGAGTGCTGGGCAAGTGAAAAACACCTTAAAAACATTATCTCCTTTAATCCTCTCAAGTACCCTCTAAGATGAAGTTTTATTATAACATTCATTTTTTTCCCACAGAAAAACTAATTTTCTTTAGGTGACAAAGTTCATGAATGAATAAGAAATGACTGAGCTTGGATATGAAAGTAGGTCAGCAGGATGCTGGCCTCAGTGGCTGTTCTTCTGTTAGAATGTCAGAGCCGTGGACAGAGTTCTCCTTCACTCCATCCTATAGTCTCCCTTTTCTCTGGTCCTGAAGTTTCAGTTTTCCCTGGACTCAAAGAGATCTTGCCAACAATAGTGGCTTGTTTCCACTCTCTTTTGGCCTTTTTCTTCTCTCTACCCTAGTGGTTCTCCATTCAAGGGGAGAACATGCCTTTTCCTCTGCACATGTTGCTGCTCTTCTGACTCATCCACTTGTCTAAGAGCCCCACCCCCTGGTCCAGGTTGTTCCTCAAGGATGTGAACGTTGGATCAAGTTTTAGGAATCTCTGAGATGTTGGTAAAGCCCACAAATTCCATTTAAATATAACTTAGTGGAATAGAAACTCCACTTGGCTTTTCATTGACAATTCTCTGCAGCTTCTTAAAAGAGAGAGAGGAAAAAACATATTCACTAAGACAAAGAAATTCGGTCCAACCTCCATTTTGAATGGGTTTTCCCCAGAGTCTAAAACACTGTCATCTAAAAGCATAGAGTGATATGGCCTCTCTGAGTCAGGGGCAACAGTAGTTTAATCTCTGCAGCTTCCCAGTATGCAGTTGCCACCTGGATCTAAAGCCCATGTGGCACACGCTATGAGGTAGGGACTGCAGCTGCTTCATAACAGGGGTAGGATGCAACTGCCTGGTGTGGGCCTTTCTCTCTAGCTCAGTAGGTCTGCAAATTAGAGTGAGGCTGTTTGAAACCACCATCATCGCTGCTGGATGCATTCCCAGCTCACAGAATGTATCCCTCTGGAACTTGCCAGCCCATCACCAAAGGGTGCAGTTTCTCAGTTGCTCTGCTTCATCCAGTTGGATTCCTTCCCTCCCACAATCACACGAGGTACTGATTTACCTTCCATTTCCTGGAAACATCCTGATACTTCTAATTAGCCAAAACATTTTCTGTTTGGTTAGACTGTCCATGCCAAGAAGGAAAATATTATTAAGAACAAGTCCAGCACCCCCTTAAACTGTGTCCCACACCCCCATCTGGGCTCTTGGCATAAAATTACACAAACATTATGTGGCTAATGATCAGTTACACAAGAGTTGGGAATTTAGACCTCAATTTTCTCTTTTCTTTTATTCCCCACAATCTTCTCCACCTGTCTTTCAATAAACTTGGCATCTCACCATCTTCCCTGAAAGATGGAGAATAAAAATACAATTTGAATCTATCAATTGCATTGCTATTAAAGTAGCTCTGGTAAAAGAGTCACAGAGAAGAGGTTCAAATGATTAAAAGGAAGAGCAGGGATTTTCAATATTGCTCTTATCTCTACTCCTGTCCCCATGTTTTCATGAAGAATTGTACATTACATTTTTATTTCATTCTGTCTTTACTCCTAAAATTGGGCTTTAAGAAATGAGGTTTATTTATGACAATTCAGCCTTGGGGAACATGTTACCTTGAAAAGATAGAGCTAGTTATCACACAGGCCAGTATGTAATAATCTTGCCATTTCAGCCCTGTCTGTGCTACAGGTGAAAATTTGGCTGCTGCATGCAGGCCGTGAGCAGGCTTCCTAGGGCAGTACACTTCAGTGGGCTCCTCTGGAGACTCTCCTGTCTCAAGGACTGGGTTCCCTGAGGTCCTGAGAAAAGGAGAAAGAGTTAACAGCTCCAAGAAGCAGTTTTCCCCAAACTATAACTGAGCACTTGCACAACCAAAGATCAGAAACTGTTCCACTCTGTGTCTTAGGCCACCTCCTTTTACCAGACTTAAACCTCTGCATGGAGGTGGGAGAGCTCCTCCATGTGGCGGGGTGAGCTGAGAGCACTCAGCCTCAAGTCTTTCTGGTTACAACAGATAATTGGACAGAAAAGTTTATATTTGAACTTTAGACTTATTCCTGGTGTCTATATTTTAATATTCAATAAACTGCTTTGTTTCATGTATGATTTATGGGCTGAAACAAAGAATCCCAAAGGGACAGTGAATCTTTTAAGTTTTTTTGATTTTTTAAAAAATTTTACTTTACAATACTCTATTGGCTTTGCCATACATCGACATGAATCCACCACATTAAAAATAAAGTATTTGAAACAAAGAATACAGAAGGAGGGCCTAGTTTTGCAGCGGTTTAGGTATTGAAGAATGAAATAATTTATTCAATTCTGTTTTCAAAACTTAATGCTCTAGATACAATGGGAGGTTTCAATTGCACAAAGAATTCATGAGTTCAGAAAGTTCTTAGAAGCATTGTCATATTGATGTCCTGATGACCTATCTTCATAGGTCACGAAGTTTTCACTGACGTTCAGGGATTTGACAAATTGTCTCACTTATGCTGAAAAATGAAGGGAATAATTCATTGTCCAGTTTTTCAACCCTAAAGAAATTAGTTATGATTGTACAATTCTCTTTCACCTCATGCTCAGGAATAACCATGCCTCTGTTGTCCTGTGTTAGGTTCCATAGTGTCTGGAATCATGGTATAGTGATCACTTCTGTTACCAGAGAGAAAAACCTTAGTAGTAAAAAAAATGTCTTAGTAGTAGCCACTCATGAATGCATTGAGAGTACTGAAATGAATACATAACACTTTTTTGCAGTTGCCACTGATCAACTTTCAACCATAGATTCATTCCTCCAGTGGAGTATCTGGGTTCCACTTTTGTTGCATCTCTTCTTTCTTCTACACTCTTCTTGAGTGCTATCTTCCCAATTTATCTTGTTCTCTTCCTTTACCGTCAAGGCTGGTAAGCTCTTCCTCTCACATTGCAGGTTGGTACTGGACATATTTCAGCACCTCTAGGACAAAACCCCTATCTATACAGTATAGATCATTTCTCAAAGCTTAACTTTGATGTACTTTGCTGCTACAAGGTTCCCTCCTTACAAGGTATAAGGATGCAAAATAACAAAAGAAGCAGAAATGACAGAATCTGATTCCATTACACCTTTAAGCTCATAAACCAACAAAATCAGTAAAAATGATTTTTTAAAAAAAGATTAATCTGGTCTTTAAGATGCTTCGTGTTTTCAAACTCCTGGAAAACATTACACCTCTCTGGAATTTGCACTTTAAATTTATAATATAAACATGGGTTTATATTTAAAAATTATGCACATCGTGAAAGTTTGCTTTGAATGATGTTGAAATTGGTACCTAGAGACTCACTTGTTCTCTTCATAAGGAAAGCTTTAGGCTTATCAGTGTTTGAGAGATTGAATTACCCAAAGGAACAACACTGGCAAACGCTTTAGCCTCTAATTTTTATGGTGTAGAATTGCCTTGGGCTGAATTCTTCTTTTTAGCTATATCCTTTTACTTGGAGTTGTGTAAAAATAGAAATTTATAATTTCCTGAATTTTGCTGTTTATAAAGAAGCCATTTGACATGGAAAGAGTGCAGAATTTGTGACAAAAGGCCTTGAATTTTAGTGTGGACCCCAAGTAAGTGACTTAACATCTGAATCTCAGTTTGCCTATCTTGAAAATGGTACAATAAATAGTTACGGCATTGTCTTGGTCAAAAAAATGTGGGAACCTGACTTGCAAACCATTAAGCACTGTACGAAGGTAAGAAATTGTTACGTTCATTGAGGAAACAAGAAAACAGAAGAGATCATAAGAGATGCTATATTTTCATTGGTGAACAAATTTTAACAGCCAAAGAGAAGAAAAACATGCGACAAAAGAAGATGATTGATAATCCTTCTGAAAGAGAACTTCTAGTAAGATTTTTTTAACATAATTTATTTTACTTTACAATACTCTATTGGCTTTGCTATACACCGACATGAATCCCCCACAGGTGTACACGAGCTCCCAATCCTGAATCCCCCTCCCACCTCCCACCCCACAACATCTCTCTGGATCATCCCCGTGCACCAGACCCAAGCATCCTGCATCCTGCATCGAACATAGACCGGTGCCTCGTTTCTTACATGATAGTATACATGCTTCAATGGCATTCTCCCAAATCATCCAACCCTCTCCCTCTCCCTCAGAGGCCAAAAGTCCATTCTCTATGTCTGTGTCTCTTTTGTTGTCTCACATACAGGGTCATCATTACTATCTTTCTAAATTCCATATATATGTGTCAGTATACTGTATTGGTGTTTTTCTTTCTGGCTTACTTCACTCTGTATAATAGGCTCCAGTTTCATCCATCTCATTAGAACTGATTCAAATGTATTCTTTTTAATGGCTGAATAATACTCCATTGTGTATATNTATACTGTATTGGTGTTTTTCTTTCTGGCTTACTTCACTCTGTATAATAGGCTCCAGTTTCATCCATCTCATTAGAACTGATTCAAATGTATTCTTTTTAATGGCTGAGTAACACTCCATTGTGTATATGTACCAAAGCTTTCTTATCCATTCATCTGCTGATGGACATCTAGGTTGTTTCCATGTCCTGGCTATTATAAACAGTGCTGCAATGAACACCGAGGAAACCAGAATTGAAAGAGACACATGTACCCTAATGTTCATTGCAGCACTGTTTATAATAGCTAGTTTTTGTTATTATCTCTTATTTCCAATGCCTTGTGCAGGTCTAGTGCACACAACAAATAAACATCGACTGTGTTGAATAAATGGATGTTATCTGGGGAAAGTGCCAGTCATCAAATAGTCATTTTAGCTATCCCTGCAGTCAAGATAAAGATTTATTGTTGCCTCACATGATTCTTGGAGGTGCCAAGGCAACAATCTCTGAAGCTGTGAGGCTGGAGAACCCCTCAGACAAGAAATAAGAAACTACTGGAAAACCTTCATTTCTGCCATTTATATGTTCTATGAACCTAGGAAAGTCACCTCCTCTCTCTCTGGGCTTCAGTTTCTTCTTTACAAAATAACTTGGTCAAATTTTTAGATTTTTACATTCTTTTCTTTTAATTTTTAGCAGGTTAGCATTTAAAGATCCTGTGGTTCAAAGCACTGAATCTTTTAAGTCTTTTCATTAAATATCTCTTGGCTGAATCAATGCTGAGAAAGTGAAGGAACTTGTGAACATGGAACTATAGAAATGTGATTATTTAACTTATGAACCTGTAAGAGGTCCACAGTCTCCAGGGCCCACATCCAGGTACCACAGTGAAATCATGGTCCATCCACACTCTCAGGTGTCCCAAGAGAGGAAGGACAATAAAAACCTTGATAAAAGAGAACATGATTTTGTCTCTGAATTTTTAGCTCTGTCCTGAAAGACAACATTTTCTGGTTTATGACATCAAAGAGGAGGGGAATGGAGTTTTCTTTCTCCTGGCCCCATAGAAAACATTCTGTGGTACACTTCTCCAAGCAGGCTCAAAGCAAAGAGTCTAGGAACATGATTCTAACATTTGTATCAATACATACTGTCTGAGTTCTTCAGCTTGGCAATGAGAATTAAAATTCTCATGAGCCTGGGTGTTAAATCATGCTCCCTGTTCTGTGGTTCTGTGATGAGAGTGAATTAAGGAGATACCCGAGCCTGGTTTCATCAGCATCAGAACTTTCCCTCTGAACATTAGGAGCTAGTGGAAAGACTATCACTCACATGCCCCTGCTGCTGCTTCTGCTGTTAAGTCGCTTCAGTCATGTCTGACTCTGTGCGACCCCATAGATGGCAGTCCACCAGGCTCCCCCATCCCTGGGATTCTCCAGGCAAGAACACTGGAGTGCCTGTCGCTGGCCCTAACTAATGAACAGTTTCTCATGAACCACTAGCTATTATAAGTTTGTTTGTTTGTTTTAAGGAAGAACATTCCTTGTGATGTTAGTGTTACTCACTGGTTTCTCCCCATAGTACTTAAAGTTTTTCTCCTTTAATTTCTGATTCTGTTGTTTCTCTTCACTGTTGTCTTTCTTGTTTGCACTTTCCTTTTGCTTTAGGTTAATATGTTTATATATTTGAGAGGTAGCTGTGCCATAAGTGAGTGACTGCTACCTTTGGACGCAGAAAACCTGGCTTTAAATCCAGATGCTCCACTTACTTCTGGAGAGAGAAATGTCAACCCACTCCAGTGTTCTTGCCTGGAGAATCTCATGGACAAAGAAGCTTGGCAGGCTACAGGCCATGGGGTCTCAAAGAGTTGGACAGGACTTAGCAACTAAACTACCACCACTTCACTGACTAACAGTTGATTAACTGAAAAAAACATCAGTTTGCTTACATGGAAAATCAGGAGGATGACCTCTCCCCCTGTTCCAGGTGGTTGGGAAGTTCAGATGGAAATGAAATATGACTGAAGAAATTTAAAGGTGTCCAGGGTTATGATCAATAGGTTCCTTTAGGAAGGATCTGTATCTTGAGTATGCGAGCCTAATATCCCATGTGTAGTAATTATCCAGCAAATGTATGCTGACTGAACTCAAGATAGATTACCACCAGGCCAGTCCTTATGAAGTATTCAGTAAAATATAGGCACCAGTGTAGCCAGAAGCTGTGGTGATTCCAATGGGATGCATCAGGAGCCACAACATGGACTGGAAATAAATGGACTGAGAATTATAATACTTGCTCCCTTTACAAAGAATCATTAACCCCAACTCTCAGTTTCCTTTTCTGGACAGAGGGAAGTTCCCTTTTCTGTGCTCTCTTCTGAAAGGTACAAAGCTTACCTGCCTCCTTGGAATTCGGAATTCTGAGAGCAGTTGCTAACTCTGAAGAGGAGTGTGAACACTTGAATAATAGCTTCCAGAAGTATGCACACATGGCTATTATAACTGAAGAGACTGCTTTTTGAAATAATGAATTCTCCCAGAATTCAGTTGTTATGAGGGACAGTGTGTTGGTTGCCATGGGACTAGACTAGAGACTACAGAAATAAGAAGTAACTCCTACCTCTGAAGAAAAAGTGGGTCTAACACTTACCTGTGCAATAGCAGCCAACTGCTAAAATCTACCACCAAGAGTTTCATAATTATCAAGAGATTCTCTGGGGATTAAAAAAAAATTCTGGCTGCAGTATATGGATGGATTTAAAAATATAACATATTTGGGAATAGTAAGGCAAGGTAAAGGGAGACAGTGGACTCACGTGGCCTTGCAGGTGACATAGAAACTTCTTGTTAATCATTGTTTCATTAAATGCATTTACTATAAATTATNTGCAGTATATGGATGGATTTAAAAATATAACATATTTGGGAATAGTAAGGCAAGGTAAAGGGAGACAGTGGACTCACGTGGCCTTGCAGGTGACATAGAAACTTCTTGTTAATCATTGTTTCATTAAATGCATTTACTATAAATTATCAGCCACAGGCCTTATATATCAGCAGTGGTAAATTCTTGACATGGCCCCCAAATTGGGCTCTAATAAGAGACTTGGGTGGGCATCAACTAGAATGAGTTATAGAGCTAAATTATTTATTCTGCAGGCCTGTGGTCTAGTCCTATTATGAGGAAGACCAGAATTAAGTCAACAAATGTGTAAAGACAAATAATCATATATGGTAAATTCATAACTCAGCTGGCCACCTGGGCCCTAATTTCTCTGAGACAGAGAGCTTTTCCATAACACTTCATACCAGATAGTCCTCAAATCTGCCTTCTTCTATACTATCTGGTTTATATGTGGCATCCATGGGCTTCCCTCATTGTTCAGTCAGTGAAGAATCTACGTGCAATGTAGGAGAACCGGGTTCGACTCCTGGATCCTCTGGAGAAGGAAATGGCAACCAACTCTAGTATTCTTGCCTGGAGAATCCCATGGACAGAAGAGCCTGGCAGGCTACAGTTTATGGGGTCGCAAGAGTCGGACACAACTTAGCGACTTAACTACTACTACTATGTGGCATCCAGCAAATTCACTCATACATATTTTTAAATTATCCACATGGTTACAGTACAAAAGCCTAAAAATTATGTGGAATATTTTCAGTTTCTCCTCTGGGTATTGCAAGGTGATATACCAGATCATCAGAAAAAAGTATCCTCTTCTAGCATTCCAAGAATTTTTTTTTTCCCCTATTTAGTGAAAAAATGCTCAGGACCTAAGCATTCTAGGCAAGCAAGGTGTACAAACTTTCACTGGCCATATCAGAAGAATGTTTAAAATTAGATAGTCTGGAGAGTTACTAAGACACCAGAGATCAGAAAGAACCAAATTTACTATGCAGATTTGTAAGCAGAGCAGTGACCATCTAAAGCAAGAGTCGACAAACAGCAAAAATTCACAAGCCAAATTTAATGTGCTTTTTCTTTTTGTGTAGTACAAGAACTAAGAATGAATTTTAGATTTAAAATAGCTGAAAAAAATTAAAAAAATAGTATTTAAAGGCATGTGAAAACTGAATGAAATATAAATTTCAGTGCCCATAAACTTTTACTGGAGCATAGCCACACCCATTGGTTTTGTCTAGGACTGTTTTCATGCTGCAAAGGCAGAGTTGAATAATAGCATCAGAGACTATATAGGCCACAAAGTCTGTTACTATCTGGCCCTTTATAAAAAAATGTTTGCTGACCTCTAATTAAAGTCTGGCTATGATATTTTTAAAAAATCAGAGACAGATAAAAGATACTATGAGCTTTGTGAAAAAAATCTCTAAGACTTGTGCAATAAGGATCAGTCAACTTCTTGGCCAAAGACACCCGATGGAGGCCCTTTTGAAGCTACAAGTAGGGCTTTCTAGGTGGAGATAGTGGTAAAACAAAACAAAACAAAACAAACAACAACAACAACAACAACAAAAACACCTGCCGATACAGGAGACATAAGAGACTTGGGTTCCATCTCTGGGTAGGGAAGATCCCCTGGAGGAGGGAATGGCAACCCACTCCAGTATTCTTTCCCAGAGAATCCTGTGGACTGAGGAGCCTGGCAGGTTACAGCCCATAGGTCGCAGAGTCAGACAGGACTGAAGCGATTTAGCATGCACACACAAAGTTGCAATTAGATCCTCCTAACATAGCTAACTTGCCCCTGGGAAATGTTACTCCTAAAGTCAGGGAGTGAAGAAGACACTGATATGCACCAAAAACTCTCTGCAAGACTCCAAACAAGAAGTAACATTCGATTCCACATGAGTTGAGGTGGGAAAGAGTAGATTTAAAGGACAGAAAGAGTTCAATGAGGGTTCACTTACATTTCTTCCCTCACAGAAACCTGGGGAGAGAGAGAGAATCAAAGCCATACTTATATAAAATTTGCCAAGGATACTAAATTGGGACATATTGTAAACATCAGTGAGGATGGTGTAATTCTTTGAGTTCAGAATGTAAACTACAGTTTCAATTTTATGATGTGTACCAAACAGTGCTCCATGCGTACAAAACAAATGGATGTACAATCTCCAATGTTTTACTAGAAAATGTCTGAAAAATAGTAAATTCTTGAGCACATAATGCACATGATGAATTAATTAACCCTCTTTGAAACATGATGAGGTAGAGATGAGGATTCATATCCTTATTTTCCAGATGAGAAAATGGAAAAGAAAGGAAGTTATCCAGCTATGGTCATAGTGCTGGGAGAAGAGGGAATCTGAGTCCTGACTTTTAACTCAGCCCATCCACAGTGCACTCTCTGAGCTGGCTCTATCCTCATCTGAAGATTGGTTTTTGTAAGAGATGGGAGCTAGGATTCACCATCTTCTAGGAAGGCAAAACCAAATGTGCATACAGGTATAAATGCACATGTTTGCTGAAATAACAGTGATGGTGTTTGTTATTTGTAGAATTGTCACAAAAAGTCCAAGCTGAAAGGGCATTTTAAAAGTATCTTAGTTTAGCTCCCTTATTTTACAGACAGGGAAAACTGAGGTCCAAACAAGGAAATTTTCTTAGCCAATGTCACAAAACTAAACCCCCTCTGAGCCCCTACTCTGCTCAAGGATATCACCTTCTTTTGACTTCCTGGTCTTTTTGATAACATCCAACATGCCTTCCCCTTTCATCTTCCCACTCATCCCACCCACCACCACTAGCTAATTCTCTACATGCTTGTTTCAAACTCAGAGACCATCCTCTCAACAGCACATACCTAAACACACACATGCACACACACACATTCTTTTAATAAGTTTCCATTAAGCAGGTTTTAATGATTTTAACCCCGTGGCCTACAGTTGTTTTTTATCATCATTTTTAATCCCCAAATAAGCAGATTCTTCCTTGACTAGCTTCACCTTCACCCTAAACTCCCAGCAATACTGACAATGAGAAAATGTGAGGCTCTCTTCTCTTGTTCCTCAACAGGAAAACCTGGCTAGATTACAATAGACTCTTTGCTGAGTCTTGCACCAATGACAGCATTAAAGCCTCATGGTTTATGAACTACCAAAGCTAGAAATGGATTTTTTTCTGACGTGCCAGGCTTTTAAGTCTTGTACCTGTGCCCAGTCCAAAGATTTCTGAAACCCTGAATAAAGTGGTAATCAACACTCTGAATACTCCATCTGAGTTAACTGACAACAACAAACAAATTAGGAAGAAAAGATTTGTTCTCCCACTCCCTCCAAGACAGGTGGAATTCCAAGTTTCAACAAGGCAGATTCAGAATCACCTTTAGAAAGGCCAATTGGGCAATAAAGATGCATTGTAAAAATGAACAAAAAATCAATAAATGCTCTGCAGGTAANATTAGGAAGAAAAGATTTGTTCTCCCACTCCCTCCAAGACAGGTGGAATTCCAAGTTTCAACAAGGCAGATTCAGAATCACCTTTAGAAAGGCCAATTGGGCAATAAAGATGCATTGTAAAAATGAACAAAAAATCAATAAATGCTCTGCAGGTAATAAGACAGCCCCCTGCCTTCAAATAGAGATAATAATGGCAGTAAACTGCAGCCACCAAACTTTAAAGGTAAAAGAAAACAACAATACTTTTTTCTTTTACCTTTGTTTCATGTTTTTTAAATCACTTTCTCCTGTCCCTCAAAGAGCTCAGGACTGGAAGCTGGGGTTCACATTCCAAAGGAACCAATGGGCTCCATCGTTTTGTAAAGAACCCACTGAAGATTTTAATATTTCAAGTTTAGAGCATTTGGCTCCATGAGCTCACAGAGGCTCATTTTCTCAAAGAAAATATTACCAAGTTTCTCTAACAAGTGATTCTAGGGTCTGAAGAATTTTGAGACCTTGCTGGATTTCCAAATGCTTGGCAATTTGAGTGATTACCCCTCTCCTAGCATCCTTGGTCTCAAATAGTCCAAGATCCACATAATAGTAGAGCTCCTCCCAAGCAGCCCTGCCAGCTGCCCTTCTGCCTGCCTCCCTCCTTCAACCCTAATTTCTGTAGAAAGCTCCCATGTGGAATATGTTATGACAGCAAAATCTTCCCTTTCACAATATAGTTGATCATTTCCACAGTTTTCCAAAAACAACAATATCATGACCCAGATTTTTAAAACCCAGAGGCAGCATCAAATACAATCTAATCTATCTAACTATTGAATTTGCTTTTTGCTTACTTTCTTGAACTCTTTTCCCATCGGATATAGTTGCTATTACTGTGGTGCCTGGGCTTACTGACACATTGTTTTTGATGGGTGCTATGGTTCATTTTCTGCTCTATAGATAGGGCTTAACTGAAGCCAAGGTAAGGGAAAGAGGCAGGTTCTCACTGGAGATGTTGGGGTGATCTGAAGTCTTTGGCACTACTCCTCATTTTCTTTTCTGACAACCATCCTTTTGTGAGTATTCTTAAGGAACGAAGATACTGATCTTTGTCTCTTTCCAAACTGCCTATGCCTGGGCACTGGGGCACTGGACCTCATATTGCTCAGTTTAAGCAGTAGCAATGTGTCACTCAGGGTTATGGGTGGAACATGCGGAACATGCAGCATGCTTTTTTTAATGTTAAATGGTATCTGTCTTCTTGTTGCCTGGGAAACTAGAAGAAAACAAAATAGGTTTCCATTTTATAGATATTTCTTCCACCTGGCCAGAATGGTGAAAAGAAAATCATCATTCCAATTGGCTATCAATAGGGAGACCAGTTAAAGAGCACACACTTTCTAATTTTTCTCTAGTTGCCAAGAACTCTGTGGTGCTTCTGCTGTCCTCTGATGGGTGTCACCACATTCCTGCTGAAAGGAGTGGCCAATATACCCGCCACTTTTGAGACTGTCCTCAGGGATTATAGCTTTATATAAGGAAAGGCTGTCTCTTTCAGTTCTGACTTAAAATTTCCAGGCCAGTGAGAAGGAAGAAAAATGTCTTGGCAGGAAGTATTTCCTTTGTGAGAAGTGGAGGCAGGAATAGATATTGGTGTTTAGCAACTGAGTCTGCTCCCAGAGCAGAGCATCTCTGTCTAGAAGCTGTTCATTAGTGTCCTTTCAAGAAGGAATACTTAGTACAGGATGGGGAGTGAAGTGGATGGGTAGGAGGCTTAAGCCTAGGGAGACTGGGAAGGAAGGAGGCAATAGCGTATATAGGAGGTCTGGAAGTGTAGGAGGTCTTTCTGCTGTAAGATGTAGCCTGAGCACCTCTTGGTGCTAAGCAGATATTAATTATTTTAAATAATACAAAGAAGCCAGTTTTTGAGGCCACTTAGCCAAATATAAGATACAACTTAGCTTAAGGTTATGGGCTATTGGACAGGGTCTGAGGGAGAGAATAAAAGTTTCTTATCACTTTGGATACTTATCTACCTAGGAGCTATTAATGCAAAAAGGCCCCAAGGAGGCAGCAGCAGGAGGGAGCAGGTGCATAGACTGATGGTCTGCTGAACAGTGAGAACACTTCCTTTCTGGGGCTGAGGCCAGGAAGCTTTCACTAAGGAATAGTCTTGTATTCACCACAGAGTACAGGCTGGGGACTTGGTCTGGATTTCTCCACTTATAACCTTTCTAATAAGGACATTTTTTCCCTCACTAGGCAGGAGAATGGAACACAAGCAAGGAGGAAATTACATCTTTTCAAATCATTAATTTTTTCTTTTGTTCCTAGGACCGACCAAGCTCCAAGCACCAGCTGGGACCAACTTCATTGCCTGTACTAACAAGGCTGCCAAAGACAGGGGTCCAGCAAGTATGAAAATTGACTTTTTAAGGCTTTTAGGTTCTTTGAACCAACACTGCCAGTGACTTTGTCCCAGAGATCATAAAATACTGAGTCCTGATAGACTGGTGTCTCTGTTTAGAAGAGAAAGGGAGAGAAAAGTGAGTGTCCAAGATCCTTTACCTTCAGCGGCTCTTTTAAAAAAGACTTTGCAGCTTCCACAAGTGAGAGCTCCATAGTGACAGCCAGAAGCTTCATCCCCACAAATCAGGCAGGTCTTCTGGGGTGGAAAGTAATAGTCGATGGGTAGAACATGGTCCCTGGTGGTCTCCAAACTGAAAAGACCCAAGAGAAATAATGCAACACATGTCAGTAGTTGGCAGAAACAAGAAGGTAGAAGTCTGAATCTTCAAGATTAAACTGCATGTGTAAATTATTATTTATTGCTTAACAGAGTCAATGTGAAGCTGAATTTTCCTTGGACTTCTCTTAAGGATTATTTTTGTAGGGTTTCCTATCATGTGGACAGGGTTCTTCTTGATCCTATGAAAGGATTTGAGAAGTTTTCTGAAATCAGCCAATCCCTTGTGCTATGTCTGCATGAGGGATGGATGAAGGCAGAAACCTGAGGTAAATGTCTCTAACTTAAGGTGGTGGTCATGAAACAATTTCAGAGTAATTCAATGGTATGAACTCAGTCCTAAACCTTACTTATTCAAAGAGAGACCTATGGCGATACCAGACTAAGCATCAAAGCAGTTTGATGTGCTTTGTTCTAGTTCTCTGAGCCTTACTCTCATCTGTAAGTAGGAATAATATTACCCAGCCTACTGAACTACTTGTGTGAGCAGAAGTATAAATAAGCCAAAAGGATAAACAGCTCTTGCAATGAATACAGAAGTGAGGAACTACAATTAGTATTTTCATGCTAGTCTTTTTTTTTTTTTTCCCATTCCCTTTCTTTCCTTAGGAGTCTCTCTAGATAACATGGACATTTCCCCATTGCCTTCTATAACATAAAGTAGCAGTTAAGTAATACACAGTGATGCTGGAAATCTTTCAGGCAACCCTCTAAACACTTAGCCATTAGAATACTCATGTTCCTTGGTCTAAGAGTTTCAAAGGTCACCTAGTTATCTGTCTATCTCCAAGAGGATCTGTGTCTTTGTCCTTCCAGGTGGCCTGAAAGAGAGAGACAGAAACCCAATCCTAAAACCTTAATGGAAAGGTAGATCTTAGTCTCCCACAGTAATAAATTCAAGTTTAAATAAAGGGAACATGGTTCATACTACTCAAAGGTCAACTTTTCTCTCTCTTATGTCTTATGTCTAATCATTAAACAAAACATATGTGGTTTCCTGGGTTAATCTGCTACAAGTAGGTGACAACTGCCTATTCTCTAATCCACAAGAATGCAACCACTATTTTACTTACTTTTTTGCTTTTACTTATTTATTGGAGTATAAATGATTTATAATATGGTGTTAGTTTATGTTGTACAACAAAGTAAATCAGCTATATGAATACATATATCCCTTCCCTCTTGAACCTCCATACCCCTTATCCCACTTTCTCTAAGTCCTCACAGAGCACCATGCTGAGCTCCCTGTGCTATACAGCAGCTTCCCACTGGCTATCTATTTTACATATAGTAGTGTATACATGTCAATCTACTCTCCCAAACCATCCAACCCTCCCTTACCCCACTATATCCACATGTCTATTTTCTATGCTTACATCTCTATTCCTACCCTGCAAACAGATTCATCTGTACCATCTTTGTAGATTCCATACATATTCATTAATATATATTTGTTTTTCTCTTTCTGACTTATTCCACTCTGTATAACAATAAAGGCTGAGGAAAATGTGGAGAAAACAAAAACCCTCTTGCACTGTTGGTGGGAATGTAAATTGATACAACCACTGTGGAGAAGAGTATGGAGGTTCCTTAAAAAACTAAGAATCTATAACTGCCATATGACCCAACAATCCCACTATTGGGCATATAACCTGAGAAAACCATAATTCAAAAACACACATGTACCCCCAGTGTTTACTGCAGCACTATTTACAATAGCCAAGACATAGAAGCAACCTAAATATCCATCAACAGATGAGTGGATAAAGAACCTGTGATACATACACACAGTGTAATATTACTCAGCCATAAAAGGAACAAAACTGGTTCATTTATAGTAATGTGGATGGACCTAGAGTCAGTCACCATTTTTATGAGTACTTTGTTCTTACTAAGGCAAGAAGGAAGGAAAATAGTTCTAATGATAGCCTGTTTGCTGTGTTGCATGATTTCAACTCCTCAAAACACCACTGTGAAACATTTATTATTATTGTTATATCAAATGAAGAAATTCAGACTGAGATTGGAGAAGCACAAAACGTTTTGAATTCAAGTACATGAATCTCTGACTCCAAATCTAACACAGTGTCCATTACCCTATTGTCTTCTCAGTAATCACCTTCACTTTCTATCTGTGATTCTTTGGTTATCATACTCAGCAGAACCATCAGAATCCCCAAAAAAGCATTAAATGTTATGCTCCTCTCAACCCTAAGTGAGAAACCTTGACAGGGCAAGAGGAAAGAAGGCTTTCACTCAAGCTACAATTGATAAGCATTTTATCTCTAAGAGACAAATATTAGCCTTTATTCACAGCCAAAATACAACAGAAAACACTCAGAAACTTCTGCTGATATGCAAACCCAGCAGCTGCTTATGGTGGCCTATCTTTTCACCTATAATTCATCCCAAGCCAGCAGGAGTCTATCCACCAAAATAAGACTAGGAGGGCCGTGAGTTCCACAGGAAAAGAGCTCAGTTTCCAGATATGAATGAGCCAAAAGCTAAGAACATCATTCCTTTGGCTAAAAATGTCATTTCCTTGGGTAAAAATTGTCATTTAAAAAATTGATTTATTATTCATCTTCTTACATTTCATGACTTGTATAACTAATAAAAACAGTTCAATAAAATCAGAAGGACATGTAACATTAAGGTACTTTATGTGCCAGGTCATTTCATATATATCATCACATTTAATCTTCCCAACAACTGTGCCAGGTAGTTCTGTATCATCCCTATATTATAAGAGTGGAAGCTGCTGCTCAGGAAAACTCAGTAAACTTGTTCAAGATCACTGTTCTAGTAAGTGGAAATGCCAGGTTACCACCCTAGGTAAGTCCAACTGCAAAGCATAGATTTGTAACTAATGACTAACCATATTATGAAATTGAAGGTCTAAATTAGGTAGATAGGTTCAACTCAACTCCTATGGACCAGGTACAGGTCTAGATGTTGGGAATATACTAATGATCAAGATATGAACTTTGCTTCTAAGCAACTTATTATCTACTACAGAAGAAAGACAGGAAGCAAAGAACTGTATAATAACATAGTATATTATATAATAAAGCAAAGTGTGTACTGCTTTACTGCAGTATGTACTGCAAAGTGTGTACCTCATAGATAGAAATGCTTTTTGAAAGGTATTTTATTGTTTAGTTGTCAATTTGTGTCCAACTCTTTGTGACTCCATAAACTGTAGCATGCCAGACTTCCCTGTCCCTCACCATCTACCAGAATTTGTCCAAGTTTAAAAGTATAAATATATGCATGTATGGCAGNGCATATATATATTTATGCATATATAAAATAATGACAGTAGCTATTATTACATGACCGAAAAGTAAATATTAGATAAACAAACTGGGAGCCTACACAGAGTACATAAATGGTCTTTTTAGAGACTTTAAAAATAGAAAATTTCATCCATATTAAAATTTAAAATACAAGTTATTTAAAAGAATCTAATCAATCAAATTTGTAGTCAACACTCCAAGACTGAAAAAAATCATTTTATTTATTGGGGCTTCCCTGGTGGCTCAGACAGTAAAGAACCTGTCAAAAATGTGGGATACCCAACTTCGACTCCTGGGATCAGAAGATCCTCTGGAGAAGGAAATGGTTACCCATTCCAGTACTCTTGCTTGGAGAATTCCATGGACAGAGATGCCTATAGGGCTACAGTCCATGGAGTCACAAACAGTCGGACATGACTGAGCAACTAACACTTGATTTATAAGATATGAATATAATGAAACACACCTCACATAAAAATAACTATGGATAAAGAAGCTGTGGTACATATATACAATTGAATATTGCTCATCCATAAAAAGGAACACTTCTGAGTCAATTCTAATGTGGTAGAAGAATCTAGGGTGAAGTAAGACAGAAAGAGAAAAACAAATATCGTATATTAACACATATATATGGAATCTAGAAAGTTGGTACTGATGAACCTGTTTGCATGGCAGCAATAGAGATACATAGTACAGACTTATGGACAAGGGGAGTGGGGAGGAAGGAGAGGGTGGGTTGTATGGAGAGAGTAACATGGAAACATATACACTACCATATGTGAAATAGATAGTCAATGGGAATTTACTGTATGACTCAGGGAACTCAACCCAGAGCTCTGTGACAATCTAGAGAGGTGAGATGGTGGTAGGAGGTGGGAGGAAGGTTGAAGAAAAAGGGGACGTATGTATATATAAAACTATACAAAAAAGATTTTCATGACCCAGATAACCATGATGGTGTCATCACTCACCTAGAGTCAAACATTCTGGAGTGCAGAGTCAAGTGGGCCTTAAGAAGCATCGCTACAAACAAAGCTAGAGGAGATGATGGAATTCCAGTTGAGCTATTTCAAATCATNACAAAAAAGATTTTCATGACCCAGATAACCATGATGGTGTCATCACTCACCTAGAGTCAAACATTCTGGAGTGCAGAGTCAAGTGGGCCTTAAGAAGCATCGCTACAAACAAAGCTAGAGGAGATGATGGAATTCCAGTTGAGCTATTTCAAATCATAAAAGATGATGTTGTGAAAGTGCTGCACTCAATATGCCAGCAAATTTGGAAAACTCAGCAGTGGCCACGGGACTGGAAAAGGTCAGTTTTCATTCCAATCCCAAAGAAAAACAATGCCAAACAATGTTCAACCTACTGCACAACTGATCTCATCTTACACGCTAGTAAAGTAATGCTCAAAATTCTCCAAGCCAAGCTTCAGCAGTATGTAAATCATGAACATCCAGATATTCAAGCTGGATTTAGAAAAGGCAGAAGAACCAGAGATCAAATTGCCAACATTTGTTGGATCATAGAAAAAGCAACAGAATTCCAGAAAAACATCTACTTCTGCTTTATTGACTAAGTCAAAGCCTTTGACTGTGTGGATCACACAAACTCTGGAAAATTCTTGAAAAGATGGGAGGGAATATCAGACCACTTTACCTGCCTCCTGAGAAATCTCTATGCAGGTCAAGAAGCAACAGTTAGAACTGGACACGGGACAATAGACTGGGAAAGGAGTACATCAAGGCTGTATATTGTCATACTGCTTATTTAACATATGCAGAGTACATCATGTGAAATACTGGGCTGGATGAAGCACAAGTTGGAATCAAGATTGCCAAGAGAAATGTCAGTAACCTCAAATACACAGATCTGTATGTGTATTATGCTTATGGCAGCAAGCGAAGAAGAAATAAAGAGCCTCTTGGTGAAATTGAAAGAGAAGAGTGAAAAAGCTGGCTTAAAATTCAACATTCAAAAAACAAAGATCATGGCATCTAGTCCAATCACTTCATGGCAAATAGATGGGGAAACAGTGGAAACAGTGACAGACTATTTTCTTGGGCTCCAAAATCACTGCAGATTGTGACTGCAACCATGAAATTAAAAGATGCTTGCTCCTTGGAAGAAAAGCTATGAGATCAACCTAGACAGCATATTAAAAAGCAATCTTCCAACAAAGGTCTGTCTAGTTAATGCTATTGTTTTTCCAATAGTCATGTATGGAAGTTGGACTATAAAGAAAGCTGAGTGCTGAACAATTGATGTTTTTGAATTGTGGTGTTGGAGAAGACTCTTGAGAGTCCCTTGGACTGCAAGGAGATCAAACCAGTCAATCTTAAAGGAAATCAGTTTTGAATATTCATTGGAAGGACTTATGCTGAAGCTGAAACTCCAATACTTTGGCCACCTGATGTGAAGAACTGATTCACTGGCAAAGGCCCCAATTGCTGGGAAAGATTGAAGGCAGGAGGAGAATGGGATGACAGAGGATAAGATGGTTGGATGGCATCACAAACTTGATGGACATGAATTTGAGCAAACTCTTGAAGTTTTTGATGGACAGGGAAGCCTAGCGCACTGCAGTCCACGTGGTCGTGAAGAGTTGGACACAACTGCGTGACTGAACTGAACTGATGGCTGATTCAGGTTGAAGTGTGGTAGAAACCAACACAATATTGTAAAACAATTCCTCTTCAATTAAAATTAAATAAATTTAAAATGTAAAAAAAAAAAAAAAACCTGTAAAGGATGTGGAAGAGTAGGAGAAATAATGAAGTCAATTTTACAATTTGAATTTTTCCTAATTATAACCCACTTTGGCTAGAGGCCTAAGATATGACCTTACCATGCCAGTAGGATTCCCACTGACACTGACAAAGGGAATACTGCCATTCTGTTTCATGAACTGATCTTCTGGCACTGGAAATGAAAATTCCAATTGCAGTCNATTATACAGTGGAAGTTACAAATAGATTCAAGGGATCAGATCTGATAGACAGAGTCTGTCTCTTATACACATCTGATTCCCACTGACACTGACAAAGGGAATACTGCCATTCTGTTTCATGAACTGATCTTCTGGCACTGGAAATGAAAATTCCAATTGCAGTCTTTCTCCCATGTTTGTATTCTAGAGAAACTCATGCATGTTTGTACCAGGAAGTATGTGCAGAAATGGACATTGCAGCTTTGTTTATAGAAGCAGACATGATACAGGAGACAGAGTGAATAAATTATATCATATTCATTCAATGAAATACACTTCAGCAATGACAAGAAACAGAGTACATTTACCAAAGGTGAATTTTCACAAACTAATATTGCAGGAAAAAAACATAAGTCACAATAGCCTACATCAATATGACTCAACTGGATAAAGTTTAAAAAGAAGTAGAAACAAACAATATGTAATTTGGGAATATATACTTGAAAAACATAAAAATGCCAGGGAGTAATAAACCCCAAATATAGCATAATGGTTATCCCTGAGGAGGTAATGATATAATGAAAGGAGGTACAAACTTATTTATGAATTCAGTAAAAAAACATGTATTAAGTACCCGTTACATATTAGGCACCATTCTAGGTCCAAGGGTTAGGTTGGGAACAACAAAAATGTCAATGTTCTCATTACTTAATTGGGGTTCATGAATGTTGTTTTATTATCATACTATATAAGTAACTCGAATGTTACATGTATTCCTTTGTGTAGCTATAACATAACACAATAAAAAAAAAAAAGACTAAAAGAACAACCTCTGAAATTTCTAACACATCCCTAAATAACTCTAACTAGAAGCACAGCAGAGGTTTCCTTTGAGAATAAGTAAGGGCAGAATTTGTACACATTGTGTTTTTTCCCACCACCCCTGGGTTATATGCTCATTTATTATCCTAATGCCCGACATTCAGTTTTATTAAGTCTGAAACAAAAGTCCTGCCACATAAAATGGAAAATTTCCAAACAAGAACATGATTTGCTTTTCTCCAATGGTTTCACAATTAATTAAATGAATTACTAGAAAGCTATAGGCTTACAAACGCCAGCTCAACCATGAGAAAGTTGGGCTCAGAAGCCCTTAGCACCCAGTTATAATCTCAGTCTCTCTCTCTCCCTCCCTGTGTCTCTCTCCCTTTCTCTCTTTTTCACTCCTTCTCTATCTCTCTGGATCTCTGTCTCCCTGCCTTTCTCTATCTCTTTCTTTCTCTTTGTCTCTCAGACGTGAGGATACTTTAGATACCTTAAGGAGTCTGACGAATGTAAGCAAAGATCCTCAATGACTATGGAACCAGGATGAAATGTAAAAGTCACAGACCAGTCTTCCCTGTTTGGGAGACAATGTAAAATCAGTAGGGCTTTTGAGCAAGCCAGACCTGGGTTAAAACCTTGCCTCCACCACTGAACCTTATGCTTAGTAATTAGGCTCTCTGAGATCAACTTGCCTTATCTAAAAAGTGAGGATATTTTCTACCCTTAGGGCTTTTGTGAGACTTATATTGAATAACAAATGTTAACCCCTTCCCTCTATGCCTGTCACATGGTGGCTATATTGTAAGTCTAGGGTGCCATTACCTTGTGTCGTGCCATAAAAAATGAAATCTCTTATAGTCTTAAAATAAAAAAGACCATTGTTCTTGGCTATACAGTGTTTTTAGTAAAAGTGTTAGTCTAGCTCAGTCATGATTGACTCTTTGAGAACCCATGGACTGTAGCCTGCCAGGATCCTCTGTCCATGAAATCCTCCAGGCAAGAATACTGGAGTGGGTTGCCATTCCANATGGACTGCAGCCCACCAGGCTCCTCTGTCCATGGGATTTTCCAGGCAAGAGTACTGGAGTGGGGTGTCTGGGTACACAGTAAAATTGCTAGAGGAGTTTCCCAGGCAATGGAGATGCCAATGCATCTCCCGACAATCCCAATTTTGATTTAATTTAACTAGGGTGGAGTCTGGGAATACAAATTTTTCAAAGCTCCTCAAAGTAATTTAATTTTCAATCAAGGCTGAAACTCCTTCCTGTAGTTTAACTCCCTTATTGTTCAGGGAGAAAATTTGGGGGCTGAGAAAGTACAGAAAACTGACCTGGAGAAAAAAAATTTCAGAGCTGGCCTTGAGACTAGGACCCAAACATTGTGATTCCTATGCCAGAATTCTGATGTAAAACAATATTTCTAGTTACATTCTGCACACTAAGTTTTCTTAGGACCTAGTTTCTAGAAAAGTCAACCTATGAAAAATCTATATAATGACCAACATCAGTCACTCAGCTATATTCCAGAACCCTTCGAAAAAATGGTAATAGCATTAAACAGTATAGCAGCTCCCAAAATATATTTCATCCATTATGAAACTACCTTCTTCTTATTTATTAGAAAGAATCAGCAAATATTTATTGAGAGCTCTACTCTGTGGCTGGAAAGGGAAATGGCAACCCACTTCTGTATTCTTGCCTGGAGAATCCCATTAACAGAGGAGCCTGTCAGGCTACAGTCCATAGGATTGCAAAGAGTCAGATATAACTGAAGCAACTTAGCACACACACACACATGCATGCTACAATGTGGCAGACACTGTGAGAGGCACTTAGAATACATTAAAGACCCAAAGATACAAATACTGCTGTCCCATATCCTAAGTTTCGTTTTACAAGATTTATCATCATACAGAGCAAAGGTCACAGCATCCATTTCACAAAATTTTTTTAAAGCTCAGAGTAAATGGTGTTTTATAGTAAGTTGCAGTTTCACAAGAAAAAAAAAAGGCTTTGGGGGCCTAGAAACTTGGATTTGAATCTATTACTGATCACTGGGGCTTATCAGGTGGTGTAGTGGCAAAGAATCAGTCTGTTAATGCAGAAGATGCAAGAGATGTGGGCTTGATCCCTGGGTCAGGAAGAGCCTTTAGAGTATGAAATGGCAACCCACTCCAACATTCTTGACTGGAAAATTCCATGGACAGAGGAGCTTGGTGGACTTCAGTCCATAGTGTCACAAAGAGTCAGACATGACTGTATGACTGACCAAACACATACACACACATACACTACTGATCACTAGCTATGTGATGTTGGGCACAAAATGAACCTGATGCCCTACTATCAGTTTCATTATCTACAAAATGGGGAAAACAATATACCAGCCTCAAAGGAGTTTTCTGACAAATGTCAGATAACATGAAAAAGGGCCTGGAACACTTAAAAGGTTTCTCATGCCAGCACAACTTCTCCTCAGGACTAGAGTCCAGGATATCTAACTCCTAGTTCAGCAAGCTCTGAAATACACCATACTGCCTCCTACACTGTCAGATACTACTGGTTAAAGCAGAGAAGAAGCAATCACTGCCACCCTTTGTGAAAAACTTATGAAAGCACTGAAAAATATAACTTTATCTTTAAAGTACTTTTGTGACTTGGTCTGAGGCAGCAAAAATACAATGTAGCTGAAGAAATGTGAAAATGTTCAGCAGTGTCTGAAGGCTTCAGAAACCCAAAGAAGGAAGATAGCACCATGAGAGCAGGCATAACATGGGGAAGAAAGAAATGCTGATGAGATTCCAAGCTCAGTTCACAACTGGGAAATCCAAGGTTAGGCATTTCATGTTGGCCAAAAGAACCTACAAGCTCCAAGAAAATAGCTTCACTGAGACACTCACCAGCAACGGGTCTTACCCTGTTCTCTTAAAGAAACAAAGAACAAGGCCTGCCCCAAGGCAAGAAAAGGCTAGGTATTAACTTGACACTTGGGAAAGTGCTTTGCGCCCCAACCTAAAATACCGATTTTGATTGTGAGGAAAGGGTGTCATTGGCAGGGGATAACAATCCCCTACCTCATCTCAATCCAGTATACTATGCCAACAATGGCATAATAATAACAGCTAACATGTGCTGCTCAAGACCCATAGACCAGTAAATGATGGTTGTAAGGTTTGAACTCAGGTCTCTCTAACTCCAAGATCAATTATTAGACCATAGTTTCTCACAGGGGATGGTAGTCTCCAATGATTCAACCCAGAAAACTACAAGCCATCTTGTATTTAATGTAATACACTTCCTCATTGTATCCCATGAACTATCCATATCCAGTCATCAGTGACTAGTATCTGCTAATTTTACTACCTAAATCATACCCTGCCACACAACTACACACACATACACACACACACACACACGCATGCACACACACACACAAACAAATCAACCTTCAAAATAACTGCAGCTCTTACTCAAGTCTTTCTGCCTACTGTCTGATGCTCTCCAATCCACAAAACACACTGGATCACAGAGGAATCCTGTCTAAAATATTTGTTTCTGTAATTCCTCTTCTTAAGAGTTCACGGAACTCCCCATGGTTTACAGTAGTGGCCTTATTCACTGATGTATCATAATTCCTTGAGTAGCTACTTAGCAATACAATTGACCTTCCATATCTTCAGATTCTGCACCCACAGGTTCAACCAACTGCAGCTCAAAAGTATTCTTCAAAAAATTCCGGAAAGTTCCAAAAAGCAAAACTTGAATTTGCTGCATGCTGGAAATCACTTATATAGAATTTATACTATATGTACAACAANCTTCCATATCTTCAGATTCTGCACCCACAGGTTCAACCAACTGCAGCTCAAAAGTATTCTTCAAAAAATTCCGGAAAGTTCCAAAAAGCAAAACTTGAATTTGCTGCATGCTGGAAATCACTTATATAGAATTTATACTATATGTACAACAATTTATATAAAATTTACATCATGTTGTTTCCCAGGTGGCACAGTGGTAAAGAATCTACCTGCAAATGCAGGAGACACAAAAGATGCTGGTTCAATCCCTGGGTCAAGAAGATCCTCTGGAGTAGAAAACAGCAACTCTCTCCAATATTCTTGCTTAGAAAATTCCATAGGCAGACGAACTTGGTGGGCTACAGTCCATGGGGTCACAAAGATCAGACACAACTAAGCATACATACACACAGTAACACAGTACATTGCATTAGGTGTTATAAGTAATCTAGATGTGATTTAAAGTATACTGCAGGATGTACATAGGTTATATCCAAATACTATGCCATTTTATATAACGGACTTGAGCATCTATGAATTTTCGTATGCACAGAAGCTCTAGAACCATTCCTCTGTGGACAGTGAGGGACAACTTTACAGAGATTTTGTCTCACTCTTACTTAGCCCAGAGTCTTCTGAATCCGCAGCTACAGGTAACAACTAAGGGTTTATAATTTTATTAAATGCTTAAGCAATCTTCTTGGGTAGGCACTGAAAAATGCTTATCCTACAGCATACACATTCAAAGTACTAGCTTGGTATTCAAGGCTTATTTCTATCTCTTTCTTTCACCACTTCCACAGCACTATCCAATGACCTCCCAACAGTACTACCTTATTTCAAGTCTCCAGTCTAACTGCTGTTTGACACATCAGTGTCTTTGCTTACATTAACATTCCCTCTATCTGGAATGACCTTATCTTGCCCCCAACCATCTCTCTCCCTGGGCACATCTCAGGTCTCAGCTCAAGAGGCCATCACCTACTCTATGAAGCCCTTCATGATCCTGCATCCCTTACATGGAAAATGATCATGTCCCCAACTTACTACAGCTTTCAGAACATTTGTAATGTTTTATACTACAAATAATACATTTATGTATGTCTTTCCCATTCTTCATATGCCCTTCATTGATGAATTTCCAGTGTCCAGCCCAGATGTTGCCTGAGAATTTCCTAATTAACTCTCTTCTCCCTTTCTTTTCTGTTCCACTTACTTTTTGGCCAAAGACCAAAGTTTGAAAACCAGCAATGTTGCCTTTCAAATAGCATGTTAATTTGAAGGCCAAGATGGACCCTGAACAACTTTTGAGTTCTAATTAAGACACTGTTAACCTATATTGTGTGAATAACAATAAACTGTGGAAAATTCTGAGAGAGATGGGAATACCAGACCACCTGACCTGCCTCTTAAAAACCTGTATGCAGGTCAGGAGGCAACAGTTAGAAATGGACATGGAACAACAGACTGGTTCCAAATAGGAAAAGGAGTACATCAAGGCTGTATATTGTCACCCTGCTTATTTAACTTCTATGCAGAGTACATCACGAAAAACTCTGGACTGGAAGAAACACAAGCTGGAATCANCTATTTCTGCTTTATTGACTATGCCAAAGCCTTTGACTGTGTGGATCACAATAAACTGTGGAAAATTCTGAAAGAGATGGGAACACCAGATCATCTGACTTGCCTCTTGAGAAACCTGTATGAAGGTCAGGAAGCAACAGTTAGAACTGCATATGGAACAACAGACTGGTTCCAAACAGGAAAAGGAGTACATTAAGGCTGTATATTGTCACCATGCTTATTTAACTTATATGCAGTGTACATCATGAGAAACGCTGGGCTGGATGAAGCACAAGCTGGCAATAGATGTACTTTAAAAGATACTGAAAATAAAGAATAATTAAAAAAAAGATTGCCAGGAGAAATATCAATAACCTCAGATATACAGATGACACCACCCTTATGGCAGAAAGTGAAGAACTACAGAGCCTCTTGATGAAAGTGAAAGAGAAGAGTGAAAAAGTTGGCTTAAAGCTCAACATTCAGAAAACTAAGATCAAAAAAAAAAACACGAAAACTAAGATCATGGCATCTGGTCCCACCACTTCATGGCAAATAAATGGAGAAACAGTGGAAAGAGTGGCTGACTTTATTTTTTTTTTCGGGGGGGGAGGCCTCCAAAATCACTGCAGATGGTGATTGCAGCCATGAAATGAAAAGATGCTTACTCCTTGGAAGGAAAGTTATGACCAACCTAGACAACATATTAAAAAGCAGAGACATCATTTTGTCAACAAAGGTCCAGACATCTAGCTAAAGCTATGGTTTTTCCAGTGTTCATGTATGGATGTGAGAGTGGGACTATAAAGAAAGCTGAGCACAGAAGAATTGATGCTTTTGAACTGTGGTGTTGGAGAAAACTCTTGAGAGTCCCTTGGACTGCAAGGAGATCCAACCAGTCCATCCTAAAGGAGACCAGTCTTGAATATTCATTGGAAGGACTGACGCTGAAGCTGAAACTCTAATACTTTGGCCACCTGATGTGAAGAGCTGACTCATTTGAAAAGACCCTGATGCTGAGAAAGATTGAGGGTGGGAGGAGAATGTGCTACAGAGGAGGAGATGGCTGGATGGCATCACCAACTCAATGGACATGAGTTTGGGTAAACCTCAGGTGTTGGTGATGGACAGGGAGGCCTGGCGTGCTGCAGTCCATGGGGTCCGACAAAGAGTCAGACATGACTGAGTGACTGAATTGACTGGCCTGAAACACACTTATACTACACCCAAACTCCTAGCCTTCAATCAACACTGAGGAAACAAGAATTGAAAAATACACAAGTACCCCAATGATCATTGCAGCACTATTTGCAATAGCTAGGACATGGAAGCAACCTAGATGTCCATTGACAGATGAATGGATAAGAAAGTTGTGGTACATGTACACAATGGAATATTACTCAGCTATAAAAAGGAATGCATTTGAGTCGGTTCTAATGAGGTGGATGAAGCCTAGAGCCTATTATACGGAGTGAAGTAAGTCAGAAACAGAAAGACAAATACTGTATATTAACCCATATATTTGGAATTTAGTCAAGAAGACAATGGCAACCCACTCCAGTACTCATGCCTCAAAAATCCCATGGACGGAGGAGCCTGGTAGACTTCAGTCCATGGGGTAGTGAAGAGTCGGACATGACTGAGCGACTTCACTTTCACTTTTCACTTTCATGCATTGGAGAAGGAAATGGCAACCCACTCCAGTGTTCTTGCCTGGAGAATCCCAGGAATGGGGGAGCCTGGTGGGCTGCCGTCTATGGGGTGGCACAGAGTTGGACACAACTGAAGCAACTTAGCAGCAGCATGGAATTTAGAAAGATGGTACAGACAATTCTACATGCAGGGCAGTAAAGCAGACACAGACATAAAAAAACAGACTTTTGAACTCAGTTGGAGAAGGCGAGGGTGGAATGATTTCAGAGAACAGCACTGAAACATGTACAATACCATATGTAAAACAGATGGCCAGTGTGAGTTCGATGCATGAAGCAGGGCAACCAAAGTTGGTGGTCTGTGACAACCCAGAGGGATAGGGTGTGGAGGGAGGTAGGAGGGGAATTCAGAATGGGGGGACACATGTATATCTATACATCATATTGATGTATGGCCAAAAAAATCACAAATTATTGTACAAATTTTATTGTAATCCTCCAATTAAAAAAAAAAAAGAGCAGCTGGATATTGGATGCAAGTGCTGCTCCTGTCACATTGCATATAAAAGTGTTCTTTTCTTTGACTCTTTCTGTTCTCCACCATCATCCTGACTGATATTTCCTACCTGTGTGCCTTCTACCTATCTCAGCACTTTACAAACCTCTTGATCATTGCCTCCTTGCTGTGCCCATTTTTCCTCAGTGACTCCTCTCTCCTCTAACCACTCTACTAAGTCATGATTTTATCATTTTTCCTTTCTTTCTTTCCTAAATTGCCTTTCTCTAGTCAGCTTAGTTGCCTTTTAAATTTCACCAGCAACCCTTATCCCCATGGCTGACAGAATTTTCTTTCTAAATTATAAATCTGATCAGCTCACTCTTTTGTTCAAAAAACATATGATAATGTCCAGATTCCTTAACACAGAAATCACAATCTTCTATGATCTGGCCCCAACATATTCCTCTAAACTCATTTCCTATTATACTTATGCTTCTTACACTTCAGTTATACTGAACTACTTGTTACTCCCTCATGTGACCTTCTAGGTTATCAATATCTTTGCTTATGTTCTCCCCTCAAGCTAGAATGCTTTTTCCTTCTCTGTCCCTTGCTATTCAAGTCCTCACTGTTCTTCAAGACCCAGTTAGTTCATAAGCAAACTTCTCTGAACTCTCAACAAACTTTATTTGTTCATCTCAAAGCATCAAGCAATGCCTAACTTGGAGTATAGCTAGTATGACTCCATATCTTCTCTCTTCTACTACCTTATGTGTTACTTGAAATCCAAGACCATGTCTCATTCTTTTCCCTTTTATATCATCTACAGAGTTTACTACAGTGAGAGGTACAGCCTGAGTTCTCAATAAGTATATGATATGAATGAACAGTTTTACAGGTTCTATATTTTCTCTGCTACAGTAGAACTGCAGGTATATGACATGGTTATCCTAAGATCACATTGTGGGAAATTCTACGTAGGGTTCAATTATATTCCTTTACTTTTTTTTTTCATGTGTGAAATTCATTTTTACAGGCCTGGGAGAATAAAATTGTTCTTAGTAATACCACTACAATAAATAATATGTCTCATTACTGTGGGAGTCATGCTTCACAATTACAGTTTCAAAGCAGTATAGATTACTTCCAATATGACAGGCAAAAGGAAACTGAGGCACATAAATTTGATAAATGGCTTACCTTAGACCACATGGTACATGTTTCAACTTTTGCATTGCTGCATAACAAACTATCACAAACTTAGAAGACTAAAATAACAGACATTTATTATCTCAAAGTTCTGTATGTCAGAAGTCCTGGTGGGAGCAGTTGGGTTCTCTGCTCAAGGTCTGATAAGGTCAAAATCAAGGTGAACCAGACTGGTCTCTTATATGAGATTCTGGGGGTAAGAATCTACTTGCAATTTCATTGGTTGTTGAAAGAATTCATTTCTCTGTAGTTCTAGATTGAAGATCCCCATTTTCTTGCTGGCTGTCAGCTGGGGATCATTCCTAAAAGCCACTTTACTCTCCATGTGGCTCTTTCTATCTTCAAGCCAGTATTGGCCCATAAAAATCACTTTTAAAAATTTATTTATTTTAATTGGAGGCTACTTACTTTACAATATTGTAGTGGTTTTGCCATACATTGACATGAATCAGCCATGGGTATAAATGTGTTCCCCATCCTGAGCCCCCCTCCCACCTCCCTCCCCATACCATCCTTCTGGGTCATCCCAGTACACGAGCCCTGAGCACTCTGTCTCATGCAACGAACCTGGACTGGTGGTCTGTTTCACATATGATAATATACATGTTTCAACAGCAAAAGAGACACAGATGTATAGAACAGTCTTTTGGACTCTGTGGGAGAAGGCGAGGATGGGATGATTTGAGAGAATAGCATAAAATCACTTTTAAGATTCAAATCTCTTTCTATTCTATGATTTGGTAAATAAAGTCTCTGATTTTAAAAAATTTGTATGATTAGACCCTTCTTAAAGTCAGTCATGCCATATAATATAATCATGGGAATTATACATATTCATGCAATCTACCCATACATAACTTATTGCCATATTTTTCAGGGCAAATTACTATGGTCAAAGCATAATGCAAAAGGGGACTTCAAACTGGTGTGAATATCAGCACAAGAAACTCACTAAAGCAGAAGGCAACAGACCAAATTAAGTCCTCTTCTGACATACTGTGTGACTTTGATCAAGTCTCTGCCAGTCTGTGGGCTCACCCATAGATAAAATGAAGGAGTTGGAATGAGTTACCCACAAACTCCCATTCATTTGAATTTGTATATGGTTCTACTTCTCATTCACCTCTCTACACTATTCTTGTGGGTTAAAGGTGAACCTTTCAAGAAACTACAATTGCTGATAAAGAGCTAAAAAATGAATCCAATGAAGGAGTCCATAGTGTAAACATTTGAATCTGAAAAAGAAACTTTTTAAAAGCAATTTTCTGCAGGTCTATAAAGAGCAAAGCAATAATCTAAATTTTTATTATAAATAATTTAAAAGCATCTTCTATACAGTAAGACTCAAAAAATCTCTTCTCTGGATAATTAAATAACTACATTGTTGAATGCCTACTCTGTATTTGTTATTTCCTACCACAAGGAGATTTCAAGTGTCATATAGGTTGGACTGAGTAGATGGTGTTCAAGATTTCTTTCAACTCTGAAATACTATGATTTAAATTCTATATCCTAAATTATTGATTCTAAGATATAAATAAATTTTTACAAGATACATAGCTTTTAGTATCAAAAAACTTACAGCTGTCTCTTATACACATCTAGATGTGTATAAGAGACAGGTTTCACATATGATAATATACATGTTTCAACAGCAAAAGAGACACAGATGTATAGAACAGTCTTTTGGACTCTGTGGGAGAAGGCGAGGATGGGATGATTTGAGAGAATAGCATAAAATCACTTTTAAGATTCAAATCTCTTTCTATTCTATGATTTGGTAAATAAAGTCTCTGATTTTAAAAAATTTGTATGATTAGACCCTTCTTAAAGTCAGTCATGCCATATAATATAATCATGGGAATTATACATATTCATGCAATCTACCCATACATAACTTATTGCCATATTTTTCAGGGCAAATTACTATGGTCAAAGCATAATGCAAAAGGGGACTTCAAACTGGTGTGAATATCAGCACAAGAAACTCACTAAAGCAGAAGGCAACAGACCAAATTAAGTCCTCTTCTGACATACTGTGTGACTTTGATCAAGTCTCTGCCAGTCTGTGGGCTCACCCATAGATAAAATGAAGGAGTTGGAATGAGTTACCCACAAACTCCCATTCATTTGAATTTGTATATGGTTCTACTTCTCATTCACCTCTCTACACTATTCTTGTGGGTTAAAGGTGAACCTTTCAAGAAACTACAATTGCTGATAAAGAGCTAAAAAATGAATCCAATGAAGGAGTCCATAGTGTAAACATTTGAATCTGAAAAAGAAACTTTTTAAAAGCAATTTTCTGCAGGTCTATAAAGAGCAAAGCAATAATCTAAATTTTTATTATAAATAATTTAAAAGCATCTTCTATACAGTAAGACTCAAAAAATCTCTTCTCTGGATAATTAAATAACTACATTGTTGAATGCCTACTCTGTATTTGTTATTTCCTACCACAAGGAGATTTCAAGTGTCATATAGGTTGGACTGAGTAGATGGTGTTCAAGATTTCTTTCAACTCTGAAATACTATGATTTAAATTCTATATCCTAAATTATTGATTCTAAGATATAAATAAATTTTTACAAGATACATAGCTTTTAGTATCAAAAAACTTACAGGGTGCCCAAAATGTGCTTTTATTCTTTAAGTGATGAATAATTAACAAGAAAAAGGTACTGACTGTGAACTGCTGTATAACCTCTTATTATTCCATGTATTTTGATGATTATCTGCCTGAAATATCCGTTTGATTTACTTTCAGTTCAGTTCAGTTCAGTCGCTCAGTCGTGTGCAACTCTTTGCGACCCCATGAATCACAGCACACCTACTTCAAACTTAAATAACTAAAACTACATAATATATCATTTTACCCAAAAACAGTATCATTAGAAAAATTATCTTAAAGACTAGGCAGAATTTGTTGAAGAATCTTCTCTTGTAATTGATCACCACTGAACTAATAGACAAACATGTACCCCAAATGCCTAATTCAGTCAGAGATCTATTTGTTCCCTCCTAATTACTTTTGCCTTGTTTAAAACTTGCAATGACCTGCTCTAATTTTAGTACCAGAATTTTAAAACAATTTTTTAAATTACATGAGTTATTCATAATCATTGTCCTAAAACTCAAACAATACAGGGTGTATAATATAAACACTGAGACCCAGCTCTCTTCCATCCCACTCCTCAGAAGGATCCATCTCCCGGCAATCTTGATTCCAGCTTGTGTTTCTTCCAGTCCAGGGTTTCTCATGATGNTTGTCCTAAAACTCAAACAATACAGGGTGTATAATATAAACACTGAGACCCAGCTCTCTTCCATCCCACTCCTCAGAAGGATCCACTTTAAGAAAAACGTGAGATATATTCTACCAAAACTTTGCTTATATACATATAAACATATGTAAATATGTACATTCAAATGTAGTGATTTTATTTTTTTACAAACTCAGATGATACTTAACAAATTGATTTGAAATATTCTTTTAAAAATATATATTTATTTATTCTAATTGGAGGTTAATTACTTCACACTATTGTGGTGGTTTTTGCCATACATCAACATGAATCAGTCATGGGTATACATGTGTCCCACCATCCTGAACCACCCTCCCACCTCCCTCCTCACCCCATCCCTCTGAGTTGTCCCAGAGCACCAACTTTGGGTGCCCTGCTTCACGCACTATTTTACATATGGTAATATACTCAACAATGCAGTGTGTCAGTATATGCATATCTTCCTGATTTAATGGCTGTATAATATTCCATATTACAAGTATACCATAATTTAACAATTTCTCTGCACAATGACATGCAAAAATCATGTTTGAGAAAAATAAAATAAGTAAAATCACTTCATCTTTCAGACTTGTCATTCAGTTTCAAACTTATTTTGAAATAATCAATACGGTGAATCTTTAAAATGAAAATTGACATGTAGCTCTAAGTAGTAAAAATTGCCTTTACAATTATGTCCCTTTGTCAAATAGTAAATTTTGTGGACTCCTACTATTCATAGTGTAAATAAGTATTTATTGAGCACCTGTTTGGTGCTATGGACAGGAGGAGAGAGACGGAGATGAACAAAAATCTGTCTCCCTCCTCAAGGCTCTTACACTGTAGTAACTGGAAGACAAATATAGGCTCTTTCATTCAATCACATTATGGGTGACATAGAAATTGCCCAAATGAGCTTCCTGAATTAAGTGAAATAAATCCAGCTTCCTAATTAGCCATTTAAATCAAACCCATTCTCAGGGTCTAATTTCAGTGGTGAACTCACTGTGACATGAATCTATCCACTGAACCTCTTGTATTTTTCATGTAGCAAAAGAACCATATTGTCCCCCATTGTCCTGTACTCTTATGGATATGTAGGTATTCAGTGTGAGAAGTGAAAGTGAAAAAATATGGTATCTACATAGCAACTTTACCTATATAACACAGAGATGAGATTACATTCATCAATGCCACAAATAGGTGAAAAGCAAAGAATATAGAAGCAAGTAATGTTACACATACTACTTTCCTTAATGATTTATAGCCCTCTTTTTTAGTAAACACCTAGTCCTCATCTATTTGAATACCTTCCACTGGATAATTCTCGTCACCTGTTACACCATCCCTTACATTTCTATTAGAACTAGTGACACTTCATGTGATCCATAGTTGTGTGTTGCTAGTGACTACATAATGGACAGCATAGATCTAGACTGAGTTCTCTGAGACCAAAGATTCTACTCTGTTCTTCACACAATTAGGCATTCAGGAAATTTCTTGTGGGTAAGCTATCATCATGCTTGTATTAAGATCACAGCAGGATATTCGTTGCCTTAAACTTTGTCCTGGGTAGAAAAGAAAGTATAAAAAAGATCAGATGAAGGACAGAATGGCTAAGAAAGGCGGCTATGAGGACTGTGGTTCCAGTCAGACCCAAGTAATTCTGCATTACCAAAAAAATTTGAACTAATGTTTTAAGGGTAAACTGGTACCCTTATTATAGGTAAACTCATCAAAGAGCCAAGGATTACTTTTCTAATTATAATAGAAACTAATTACTACAAAGTGTTGCAAAAAAAGCAATAAAAGTGAAAGCAGCAAAATTTCAGCACTTTTTGGACTAATGGTCCACTCATCTCAATTATTCCATCATTTTTATATGTGGCAGTGCTGGGCCACGTTCATATCCATTATCTCCTTTAGTTTTCAGAAGAACCCTGAGGAATAACTGTAACCATTAGCTCCATCTCAAAGATGAAAAACCCAAGGCTTACAGAGGGGAAGTGACTTGCCCAAAGCCATAAACACTGTGGTTAAGTTGGTAGTAATGGCAGCTAAGACTTAAAAATCTTGCCCAAGTGTTCTCTTCCTGCAACAGGCTGTCTTTCACCAAAAGTGTATTTGGTCTGCTAAGATGATTTTCATCCAAGAGAATCCATGTCCAATTACAAAGTGATAGTTGGAAAATTCTTTTTTCCCTTTTCTAGCCAGGCTTGCTGGAACATATCTATTCCAAAAGCAAAAGATATCCACAATTTCTATGCCATGACTAGCAAAAAGCTCTGTGAAAGAAGGGCAGGGCACCTACTCACCTGGGGAAAAGTTACCAGGGCAGTGAACAGATAGTCATAGACCACTATAAGCCAACTGTTCTGCATTCCACATCAAATAGCTTTCTGGAAAGTCTGTGTGTCAGCTTTTGTGAAAGGGCCAAAGGTGGGGCTAGAAGAGAGCAAATCAGATCAGTGCCTAGGCTATGGTAGAATAATTCAAGGGGTTAATTTCTCGTAATCTGAGGAGCCCAGAGTTTTAAGTGTTCTCTTACTAAGGTATCTAATGCAAGTTTTAACTTAGCTATGCTCCCAAAGGGCAAAAAGGAGGGCAAATGTATATACCAAGCAGGGTCATAAAACCTTAAGGAATGTTCAAAAGCAGGGATGGACAAACTATGGCCTACATGCCAAATTTCAGGTTGCTATATTTTTTTTCTAAAGTTGTACTGGAACATAGCCATACTCATTCACTTATGTACTATTTATAGCTGCTTTTGTGATACAACAGCAAATTTGAGTGCTGTGACAGACCCACAAAGCCTAAAACATCTAGTATCTGGGACACAGCAGAAAGTTTGCTGATTCCTGCTCACGAGATGCCAGAAGATTTTTCCAATATTTTGATGAAATTAAAACAAAAAAAACTAAGTTATAATTAACACACACTATTATATTAGTTTCAGGTGTACAAATATCAAATTGATAAAATGACATTTTGAAGAACTTTCCACACTGAGCAAACTACTTCTCAGCCATGTAATTTGGGGCAATTCACATACTTCTGTTTCTTCCCCTGTAAAATAGGTGTGATGTGGCTGTAAGGCGCAATATAAAATCTAGCTACTGGTTTAGTGCATAGAACAATGATTGGCATACAGTACCAAGATAGACAGGAAGAACCAGAACAGCTGCTCTTAAAGGAATCATTATTTTTCAGTACAAAGTAAGGACCACTTTACTGCTTAAACTGCCTGAGAAAACATCCCCACATGTGTTTTTTTTTATTAATTTACTTTATTTTACTTTACAATACTCTATTGGCTTTGCCATACATCGACATGAATCCACCACAGGTGTACACGAGTTCCCAATCCTGAATCCCCCTCCCACCTCCCATCCCACAACGTCACATGTGTTTCTTTAAGTGAGATTTCTGCAGGAATGATATAACCAGTTTCTCTGGAGAAATGACATGTAATGTGTGGTGTTCACTAATCTATATATGTCTAAAATGAGTGTGTGAAGATTATCATGTATTTATCCCTTTGACTAGCTTCTTACAGGGTTGTGTGGGAGAACTGAATACACATAGCCTGAACACACGCAGAATTTTCAAAGTAAACAATACGCTTAAAGTGTGCTGTTTGCTTAATGGCATAAGTATGATACAGAAGTTTGTTAAACCACCTTAAAAATCAGATATTCATATATATATGGAAATTAGAAAGATAGTAATGATGATCCTATATGTNCCTCTAATCTACCTCTGTAAAGAGAATCACCCCTTACATGAAGAAAATACTCCCACTGTGGGTTCTTCTAGAGAGCTCTTCTTTAGTCATTTAAAGGATTATTTTACAAGCGGTGTCAACAGTAGAAACAAAGGAGGGGTGATGGCAACTCAAAGGAAGTTGGGGCGTTGGCACTGCTGCAAAGATGCTCTTCTAGGTTGCGGTTTTCATCTCATGGCTCGTTTTGAAGCAAGCCCCTCTGGGGACTCTATGTAATCAATTCTAAGAGATTACTTTCTTTATCTACCTTCATGTAATATGCATGTATCTTTAGGAGCATTCCTTCTCAGAGAGCCCTGTTAAGCATTTCTGGGGGTGTGGAGGGTTCATGGTGCTCAGTAAGAGGTACAACCTATCCAACAAACCCACCTTAAGGATTCAACTTTCATCTGCCACAGAAGGGAACCAAATTTGCTGCATTTAGAGTAAATACTTTTAATGTCATGCTTGCTTCTTGCCCACAGCTTTGACTTTTCCCTCTCAAGATGGTTTCTTTCAGGCCATGGTCCATACAGATACACATGGCTGGCTTAAAGTTTAATATGATACCTGGAAGAAACTCCAACATAAAATGCAAAAGGAGAACTCTGGGATAAGTGTGAAGTTGGCAAAAAAGCAAATCAAATGTCACACTATTACAGGCTTATCATTATTCCAAGCAGGAATAGGACTCAGAACACAGCCAGTTTCCTGTCATTTGCATTTTACTATTTATTTGCACAATGTTCATACAACGGAACTTAACGGAGGAGCACTATCTCCAATCACACTTTGAGACATTATCAAGATTTATAAGTTCCATATTTCTACTCTGTCTTAAAAGATGATTTTTCAACTTGGGTTAGTCTGGAACGGTAGACAAAAATATAGTTTACAAACTCTTAAACTAGGAAAGAGCCTAAGAAGTCACCTAGTCCGTTCCTCTGTCCACAATCACACCTAAATCATCCATGCTGTACAAGAGGCAAGAAAATTGAAAGTTAGGAGAAGAGTATGAAGGGAAGATAAGAATATCTTTTCAGATCATAATACCAGTTTGTCATTTACAAAGTATTTCCTCATTCATTATCTGATTCAGTTCTCTCCCTACTGAATTATTTATTTATCATCAACTCCTATGAGGTAACAATTATTTTCATAATTTCCATTTCACAGATTAAGAAAACTCAAAGGTTAAATCACATGCCTGAGATCATTAAATGGTGTGGCAGGCCTTGAACCAAAATCTTCAGATGAGAAGATCTGAGCAATTCTTATTACAGCAAAGAATTATTATTTGCCAGTGATATCTGTGACAATTCAAGGCTTTTCACTCTGAGTTCTTAGTTCTTCTTTCTGCTTAACCCTGAAAGGAAAGAAGACTTTACCTCCCCAACTACAACTTAGTTCTTGAATTTCCATATTTCTTTACAACCTAAACCAAACACCTGACGAGGAGGGGGGAGGCAATTATGAGATAACTGCAGATCATCAAATACCTGGGAAGCAGAAGGAAACAAAACAAGAAAGGAACAAGAGTTTCATAGTGTGAAAACTGTAGCTTTAAAAAACTCAAAAATCAACTTAAGCAGGGGAAAAAGGTTCCTTCAAGCCTCAAGTTTCTCTTAAAAATATGAAACTTTAAATGAGGCTGTCAATCCCAATGTGTTCTAAGTTTCTCTCTGTGTGTGTTAAGTCACTTCAGGCATGTATGACTCTTTGCAACCCTATGGACTGTAGCTTGCCAGGTTCCCCTGTCAATGGGATTCTCCATGCAAGAATACTGGAGCGGGTTGCCATTTCCTTCTCCAGGGGATCTTCCCAACCTGGGGATAGAATTGCATCTCTTATGCCTAATACATTGCTAGGTGCATTCTTTACCACTAGCACCACCTGGGAATAGCAAATAGTCACCCAGCCAAGGCCAGGAATCATTGGGCATGCTCCACAATCCAGCTCCTTCCCCAGAAGCTTGGCTCCACCTCTTGGCTATGTAAGCAAGGGAGGAAAAGAGGAGAAACTGGCTGCTTGAATCCCACCTGCCTGCACAGCAAAAACACAGCTTGCATGTTTAATTTTAGGCCTGTCTGCCTTGAGGGCGGTCCTATAATTTTCAGTTTAGCAAGGCACCAGCAGTGATCACTGCTAAGCAGATGGGAAAGGCTCAACCTATTTAAGTTTACATCACTTCATAGGAAATAGATGAGGAAACATTGGAAACAGTGTCATACTTTATTTCTTGGGGCTCCAAAATCATTGCAGATGGTGACTGTAGCCATGAAGGAGTAAGCCACACTTACTCCTTGGAAGAAAAGTTATGACCAACCTAGGTTACATATTAAAAAGCAGAGACATTACTTTGCCAACAAAGGTCCATCTAGTTAAGGCTATGGTTTTTCCAATGGTCATGTATGGATGTGAGAGTTGGACTGTGAAGGCAGCTGAACACCAAAGGATTGATGCTTTTGAAGTGTGGCATTGGAGAAGACTCTTGAGAGTCCCTTGGACTGCAAGGAGATCCAACCAGTCCATTCTGAAGGAGATCAGCCCTTTGGAAGAAATGATGCTAAAGCTGAAACTCCACTACTTTAGCCACCTCATGCGAAGAGTTGACTCACTGGAAAAGACTCTGATGCTGGGAGGGACTGGGGGCAGGAGGAGAAGGGGATGACCGAGGATGAGATGGCTGGATGGCATCACTGACTCAATGGACGTGAGTTGAGTGAACTCCGGAAGTTGGTGATGGACAGGGAGGCCTGGCGTGCTGCGATTCATGGGGTCTCAAAGAGTCAGACATGACTGAGTGACTGAACTGAACTGAACTGATTCAAGTTTTCAAAGGGTTCCCTTGCAGCTCAGACTGTAAAGAATCAGCCTGCCAGTGCAGGAGACCCAGTTCTATCCTTGGGTCAGGAAGATCCTCTGGAGAAGGGAATGGCAACCCACTCCAGTATTCTTGCCTGGAGCATTCCATGGACAGGGAAGTCTGAGGGGCTATAGTCCATGGGGTCACAAAAAGCTGAACAGTACTGAATGACTAATGCTTTCACTTTTTCATTTAACTTTAGTCTGCTCTCAAAAAGTTATCAATGACTAATTTTTCCCTCTTGGACTCCCAAGGAAGACAGAGGTGACTACAACAGGAAGAGGACTTGACTGGTATTCAGAACAAAAGCCAAGTCAAGTCTCAAACACAAACCAATTAGAAGGTCTAGATGAGGGGAGTTTACTACATTTTATTTTTATTTTTATTTTTTTTTACTTTATTTTACTTTACTGTATTCTGTGGGATATGGAAATGAACAAGGTAACCTACAAATCGTGGGGAGAGTCAGGAGATAAGATGTAAACAATGGAGCACTTGAAAACTTTTAAACTATAGTTAACAAACATTGTTAGCGTGATTACTTTATGTGCCTATGAAGTACTGAAGATTGAGAGGTGAACAAGAGGACATAGCTCTTGCCTTCATGAACCTTAGTGTAATAAGAAAATCTGAACAAGTAGTTACAAGTGTGTTGAATGCTACTAAAGGGAAAGAAGCTCAGGGAGCTATTGCAGTTTCACTTCCAAAGCTTCCTTGCTGGAAAAGCAATGGTGTGATAAAGAGGAAAGAAAAAAGATGGAGAGAATAGAGATCACCCTAAAATGACACACCATCCACCACTTGTCTGATCTTTTCCTGAGAACATGTTGGAGACGGGGAGGGGGAAAGAATAAGAAAGAAAGATGGAAAAAGAACAGATGAGAGAAAAGGAAGTGAAGGACAGAAACCAATTGTGAGGCCATGTCTACCCTATTTGGTCAAGCTGAGGCATTACTATGGCATCAGCTTGGCATCATCACATTCTACTTTTTGATAGAAACAAATTTACCTGAGCTGGTTATTCAGGTGAAATTCGAAGAGCCAAGGGCACTTTCACAAAGGATACATACTGCCAGCTAACATTCCCTCCCTCTCTGCTCATCCAATAAAAACAGGTTTGATGATCCCAGGCTGGGCATGACTAATTGTGTTGGGTATCAGCCGCTGCACTGGACTGTGTGGCTTTGGTGCTTGTCATATTGCCTTGCAAAGCCCTTTGGGATACTTTGAGAACAGAAGGCACTACCAATTACTCTGATTCTAGTCTGTATAAATAAAGCTCAGTGAGTTTAAAGTGCCCCTTTTAATCAAATGATGTGGGGACAATGGCAGCTTGAGAAATCAACTCCCTGGACAAGTCTGAGCCTGGTCTTTTCACCCTTGAGATGGATTTGGGTACAAGAGGCAGTGCAATGCATGACGCATACATGGGCTCCAAGACCTGGAGTGTGCCTTCATATGGAGCGTGCAAAGAGCAATTAGGAGTTCTAGCCAGGAGATTGAGTAACAGCCTCTGATACTCTTCAGAACATCCTGTACCTACCCACTTTGGGAGCCCCTAGAAGCAAGGGGGGGTGCCTAGGGAGTCCTGGAAGAAAGAAAATTAGATAATCAGTCCTTGTAAGAGCTGTGCATTTCAACATAAAGCAGTAGGTCAACCTCTAAATGTATACTGGTGGGTAACTAATGGCTGGGAGAACAGGGCTGTGGTGTGGAGTAGAAAAGAAATAGTTTAGCAAGTGACTTCAATGTGCTGGGTGCTGCATCTCATTTTCATTCTCACAACAGTCAAGCAAGATGGGGTTTTATAATTCCACTCAAAGAACAAGAAAAGTGAAGTTCAGAGAAGCTGAATAATTTACATAGGGTCACACTGTGAGTGACTATGAACTAAATTAATTATTTTCAAAGTCCACTCTTTTTTCCATTGTATCATGCCACCTTCCCAGAAGTATTTTAGTAGAATTCCCTATACTGCCAAATGTGGTGATGAAGCTCATTAGTCTCTGAATCAGAAAATATTTGGGGGCTCAATAATATTTTCAGAGACTTTCTTGGAAAATGCCATTCATATAGATGCAGTAATGAAATAAAATATATACTAGAGTCATATTCCATCACCAAGAACTATGTTTTTCAAGTAGGCAGCCCACTTTAAAGGAAAGCATTCAAACTTTATGGCTGTTTGTCTACACTTGCCCTAGCTTGCCTTCCTGCTGGGAAGCATATGGGTAGCCAAAAAATGAAATGAACATTACTGAATACTTACTAAGCATAAATCATTACTGCCTTCCAGCAAGGATGTACACATTTAGGCAAACATCACACATGGCACTCCATTTCTCACCTGATTTTACTGTCTACTTGCTGATCCACAGTGGTCCAATAAAAAGAGCAATGGTAGAAACAAAGAGGTAGAAACACCTGGTTAAACTTCTGCCTCCTTCACTTCCAAGCTGCATTATCTTCGAGAAGTAACTTCACCTAGTTTAACCTCAGTTTCCTCATCTGAAAAAATGAGAATGCCTTATTATAGAGTCATTCTAAGTATTAAGTGGGTATAATAATGGGTATGGAAGGATCTTGTAAATGACAGAGCTACAGAGGAGTGCAGGGGTGTTAATATTTTCATTTGGCAAGTCCAAGAAATCAACAAATGAGCTGGAATTGAAAGTGGTGAATTTCTACCCTTTTAACAAGGCATAAAATAAGGTAGTGTCATTTTTAACCCTGGCCTTAAAGAGAAGCAATACAGTGAGGATTAACTCTATAACAATTGGGTCTAGAGCAGGCTTTACTATATTTGAGCAGTATACAAGAACTATGTAACTCCATAATGCCTTATAATAGATGATCTGTGTATGCAGGTATTAACAATATAACTTCACCCTTCAAAATTAATTTTTGTTTGGCTCTTCTTTTCAGGGGGAAAGCTGGGCACCTGAAAGAGTGAAGGTCATTCATTAACTAATTCACTTAACCTTCAACCATTCACAGAGTGCATTGTATATGTCAAGGATATGAGGCCCAGAGGTAGAGAGGTCAATTTCTTTTCTTGTAGAAGTATAACTGATGAGTGAATAGACTCAACAGCAGAGATGTGATAAGATAAGTATGAAAGGTGTTTTAGGGACTTTCCTAGAGGTCTAGTGGTTAAGACTCCAAGATCCCAATCCAGGGGGCCCAGATCTGATCCCTGGCCAGGGAACTAGATCCCACATGCCACAACTAAAAGATCCAGCACACTGCAGTGAAGATGAAAGATTTCGCATGCTACAACTAAAATATGGAACAGCCAAATAAATAAATAAATGAACACGTTTTAAAAATATGACATAGCTAAGTAAAGTGACACTGAACTAGGATTTTGCCAGGTGAAAAGGGGGAAAGAACTTGCTAGGCAGAAGGAAAAGAAATGCAAACCCACAGAAAAGTGAAAGGAAATAAAAGTTTCATGTGACTAAAGCAGACAGTGTGTGTATGTTTAGATGCTTATGGGGAAGTCGGATCAGTTGGAAGGAAATAAAATGCTCTTATATGGAGGTAGAAGAGGCTATCATCTCCAGCCATGATTTGAGTGGTACATGGAAGATTCTCCTCTCTCAAAATATCTACCCTTATATACTTGCTAATTCCTAAAATTCCATTTGGGATTCTGTTTCCTTTATCCTTTAAGAATCCCCTATTAAAATGCAAGTGCCTTTGAGAGAAGCCACTGCTGCTGCTGCTAAGTCGCTTTAGTCATGTCTCTCTGTGCGACCCCACAGATGGCAGCCCATTGGGCTCCCCCATCCCTGGGATTCTCCAGGCAAGAACACTGGAGTGGGTTGCCATTTCCTTCTCCAATGCATGAAAGTGAAAAGTCAAAGTGAAGTCACTCAGTCGCGTCCGACTCTTAGCGACCCCCTGGACTGCAGCCTACCAGGCTCCTCTGTCCATGGGACTTTCCAGGCAAGAGTACTGGAGTGGGTTGCCATTCCCTTCTCTGGAGAGAAGCCACTACGAGCCATAATAGGAATAGTGGATAGTCAGCTGAGTGCAAGGAGGACTTGCAAGAAGGGAACAAAGGGAAGTCTTGGCGATCTTGTAGGAATGTATATAGATACCAAAGATGCCCTTCACTAACAGTGTCAATTTTTCACAGAAGACAAGCTCGGATGCAGAATTATAGAATGTCTGTTATCATCAATACAATATAGGTGTTGATTCCTATGTTTTAAGTACAACAGAGCTGTACAATAGGCTGTACTGTGGGCTAATCACTGCCCATAGGCTACTGTGACTCATTTACATCTTTTCCCCATATCTAAATACTTGGGACCATTACTGTATGTGATTTCTAAAGCTGATTATTGGTGGTAGGTATAGACTGTGGTCATGGAGAAAAAGGAGTGAAGTATTTCAGGCAGGACTCAAAGTCTCGAATGACCCTGGCCTCATTAAACAATGCATTGTTACCTCAGTGTGAGGAAACCTCAGACTCAGATATTTCACTCCAGGGATATGTCTTTACATGGACAATGAACTGACCAGGCCAGTCATTTGAATCATACTAATGTTCATCATGGATTGCCAAGTGATTGCTAGAGTTAAGGTAATTTATAATGCTTATAAACGAAGCCAAATAACTAGTTATATCACATCATGATCCATTTCACTCTTCCACCCCTCAGAAATTCAGTCCATACTGCTTATTGTTATTCCTAATAGTGCTGATTCTAAATGATAAAGAATTTTGAGATGCATAATACAAATGAATATTTTGCTATCAACTCTTGCACTTTTTCACAGGAGAGATAATTTCTCACTGCTGAAGAGACCTTAGTGTGACTACTATGGGTTAATGCCCTCCAAATTCATCTGCATTCAGTTGGGTATATCTTTCACTTTCCTTTTGCTTCTTTTATTTTCTCAGCTATTTGTAAGTCTACTCAGACAACCATATTTCTTTTTCTTTGGTATGGTTTTAGTCACTGCCTCCTGTAAAGAAAGCTGAGTGTCGAAGAAGTGATGCTTTCAAATAGTGGTGCTGGAGAAGACTCTTAAGAGTCCCCTGGACAGCAAGAAAACTAGGCAATCCTAAAGGAAACCAGTCCTGAATATTCATTGGAAGGACTGATGCTGAAGCTCCAATACTTTGGCTACCTAATGTGAAGAGTCAAGTCATTGGAAAAGACTCTGATGCTGGGAAAGGTTGAAGGCAGAAGGAGAAGGGGGTGACAGAGGATTAGATGGCTGGATGGCATCATCGACTCAATAAACATGAATTTGAGCAAACTCCAGGAGATAATTAAGGGCAGGCAAGACTGGCATGTTGCAGTCCATGAGGTCACAAAGAGTTGGACATGACTTAGCAACTGAACAATGAATAACAAAGTCATCTGAGATCTAGAAATACTGCTGCTCACAGAACAACTCATAAGGCATAGAAAAAGAAACCTATTGAACACAAAAAAGTATTACAAAACCAAACTTGCCAACAAATAAGCCTGGGAGAGTTGAAAGACAATATGAGAGAATACAAGAATATGCCTCTTTGTTTCTTCCATTTTCCCTAACCTACCTCTTGACTCCTAGGAAAAGGTTATCAACAGTTCCTAAGTTATTCAATGAAGGGGGACCATCTAACGACAGGAAAGCAGGGCAGTTAATTTTCTTGAATTTGAGCATTTATTAAGTGTTTGTCCCATAAATAATCTGTTATGTTGAAACAATCCTTACCTAAGTTCTTGTAAGTGACAAAGCCTGTAGTCAAATGCAGATCTGTCTGAACCTAAGTCAAGTACTCTCTCAATAAGAGTTCACAGGAGTTCCTTCGGAAACAAGATTCCAGCCTACTTTTCTGCAATGTCATCTCCAGAATCTTTACGCAAAATCTCCAGAGCCTATGTGATTCATTTTCATCTATATAAGCCATAGCTATGGTCTATAAAGACCCTGAGCTTCTCTTATACCTATTGTTTTGACATCTATCTCCAAACTTTAAGGTATAGCTTAACTTCCCCCTTTTCCATGAACTTTCCGCTGGATCTATGAATGTGGAGACAGGATTTCTTGAGTGGCAAAGAGGTCTGGGTGAACAGTGGAAATATACACTATATTTTCTTCTCCAAAATCCCCAGTAAGCACTAGAAAAGGAAAATGAAAAAGAAAGAGTTTCGGTTAGCATTTGGGAACAGATTTCTGTCAGGACTCTGAGGTACTAGCTTTCCCCCTGGAGATGGCTTTTTGTTCCTTCGGGATCTTTAGGAAAAAGACATTTATCTGCTTAAGATGAATTAAGAACTCTTGTGGAGTTAAGGAGTAGGCTAAGAAAACTATGTGTGAGAACTATTGAGTTGTGGCTGAGCCAAGATCAAAAATGACCAAAAAATGACCACCCCACCTTTGCTATCAGGGTCATGTGCCACCTTTAAGAAAGAGAAACAAACCTACATAGAGACCTACAACAACACTCATAGAAGAAACTAATTCAACTTTCCCAATCTGCCATTTTGTTTTGAAAGGGGTTGAGCTAATAAATGAAAAATTACAATGTTTGCATTGATGACATGTGAAGGAAAACAAACTTATTTACTGTTTTTAACCACAAAGAAGAGTGAGAGCAAGAGAGAGAACAGCACAAGCATGCAAGTGAGAGACAATGTGAGCTCTAACTGGATTAAATATGCTTTGTTTGATAGCTACATAGAAACCTGAAGCTCATAAATTTTCCTTCATGTGCCTAGGACAACAGAGAATTGCAGATTTATGAGCTTTGTGTTAGAACTCTGTAACAGTATCTTCTACATTATACAAGATTTGTTGAAATGACATACCAAGGACTGTTTGCTGGACATTAAAGAAACTAGTGCAAGACAATTATCTACATTTTAACACATGTTTAAAGCTTTTTCTTCATTCAAAATGTCCATTTTGATCTCACAACACTCTTCTGAAGTGTGCTTTTAGGAAATACAAAGTAGCCTTACAAATAGCTTACGTCTGTGCACCTACTCTTCTGCAGTTCTTTCCAGTTTTCAGTGTCCTTTTGAAGCCAAAACTGTTCACCAGGGTCACCTGGGGTATTAAGATATTCAATGACAATTCTATAGGTACATTAATATATGCAGAGCCGTGAAAATTTTTGCCCAAGGTAAGCCACTGAAAATATCTTCAAGATAACAAGCTGGCAAAATAATGCATTCCTACTATGTATAACATAATGAGTCAAAAAAGGGGTATGTTGGGAAATAAGAACTGGATTCTGGTTCACATTCTGTCACTGAGCTGCTGGGTGAATTTAAACACATCTTTAAGTGTCTCTCAGCCTCAGTAATCTCATCTGAAAAATGGAATTGATACGGACCACACATCTGCTTCAGAGACTGTTTATGAGAGGACAATGAGACAAGGAACATTAAGTACTTCTAAAAACACAAAACAATCTACAAATGTAAGAGATTATCACTGGGAGAAAGTTCTGCTGGCTAATCTTCTCCTAAAAAAGTGAAGTTACCAGGAGAATAAACTGTCAATAGCTACATAGCACTTATGCCTAGATGAAGGAAAAAATATAGGCCAAAAGTCCTTTCATTTTCCCAGTCACTGAATATTAAAAAGCAGAGACATTATTTTGCCTATAAAGGTCCATATAGTGAAAGCTATGGTTTTGCCAGTAGTCATGTACTGGACAATAAAAAAGGCTGAGTACCGAAGAACTGATGTCTTTGAACTGTGGTGCTGGAGAAGACTCTTGAGAGTCCCTTGGACATTAAGAACGTGAATACAGGTGTCCCCCCATCCTGAACCCCCCCCACCTCCCTCCCCACCTCTTCCCTCTGGGTTGTCCCAGAGCACCAGCTTTCAGTGCCCTGCTTCATGCATCAAACTTGCACTGGTCATCTATTTTACATATGGTAATATACATGTTTCAATGTTATTCTCTCATATGGTCCCACCCTCGCCTTCTCCCCCAGAGTCCAAAAGTCTGTTCTTTACATCTGTGTCTCTTTAGAGATGACCCCATATAGGGTCATCGTTACCATCTCTCTAAATTCCATATATTTGCATTAATATACTATATTGGTGTTTCTCTTTCTGATCTTTTTTCACTCTGTATAATAGGCTCCAGTTTCGTCCACCCCATTAGAACTGATTCAAATGTGTCTGTAGAATTCCATGGACAGAGGAGCCTGGCAGGCAATAGTACATGGAATCACAAGAGTCGGACACAACCAAACCACCACCAATATACAGTTGCCCGTTAGTAAACCCACTTGTCCTTATCCTCAAATACAAAAAATAATGACTAGCTTACTGAGCACATATGTGGCACATGCACATACTGGTATATACACATACTGGAGTGGGTTGCCATTTCCTTCTCTGACTCAGGGCTTGAACCCAGGTCCCCTTAACTGCAAGCAAACTCTTTACCATCTGAGCCACCAGAGAAGCCCTTCATATGTGGTGGACACTTTACATACATCATCTTATTTAGTCCTCCTCACAGCAATTTGAGAAGGTAAGTTTTCATATACCTCACCAATAAAGAAATGGAGACTCAGAGAAGCTAAGTAGCTTGTGTAAGGACACAGCTAAGAAATAGAAAAACCAGTATTTGATATTTGGGTCTGTGTGATTCCCAAATTTTTCTTATGTGGAGTTCCATGACTTTCCACTTTAGGTTATTTTATTAGTATTTTGTTGTTGTTGTTGTTTTACTTTATTTTAGTTTACAATGCTATATTGGTTTTGCCATACATCAACATGAATCCGCCATGGGTGTACCTGAGTTCCCAATCCTGAACCCCCCCTCCCATCTCCCTCCGCATACCATCTCTCTGGGTCATCCCAGTGCACCAGCCCCAAGCATCCTGTATCCTGCATTGAACCTAGACCAGCGATTCATTTCTTACATGATATTATACATGTTTCAATGCCATTCTCCCAAATCATCCCACCCTCTCCCTCTCCCACTGAGTCCAAAAGTCTGTTCTATACATCTGTGTCTCTTTTGCTGTCTCGCATACAGGGTTATCATTACCATCTTTCTAAGTTCCACATATATGTGTTAGTATACTGTACCAATGTTCATCACAACACTGTTTATAATAGTCAGGACGTGGAAGCAACCTAGATGTTCATCAGCCGATGAATCGATAAGAAATCTGTGGTACATATACACAATGGAGTATTAGTCGTTAAAAAGAATACATTTGAATCAGTTCTAATGAGGTGGATGAAATTAGAGCTGATTATACAGAGTGAAGTAAGCCAAAAAAGTTATTTTATTTTTTAATCACCAATATAAATTGCTAAAAGAAAGTGAGGATATTCTTCATGTTTATGGTACATAAAGGGCTTCCCTGTGGCTCAGCTGGTAAAGAATCTGCCTGCAACACGGGAAACCTGGATCCCTGGGTTGGGGTCACAAACAGTCGGACACGACTGAGCCACTTTCACTTTCACTTTATTGTACATAGAAACCACACACAAAGCAAAAATGAATTTTTGTAGGCCTAACCAGTACCTCAGTGCTTAAAATGAAATATTTCTTCAGCCAACTGATCTGTAAAACCTACACACTTTTCTATCACAATTTCTTATGCCCTTCCTTCCCTGTTCAAGTCTGTATAAGGCAAAATAAAAAGAAAAGGTCTCAGACTCAACCAAACTAAAGCAAATAATAAAACAACCAAAGACATGGACTTTTAAATGTAGATTCTCTTTGTCCCAGATTAGGGAGGGGGTGGTGTGGGGGCTTAAATGGCACATTTCTGATACATTTCTGATAAATTTCTGTTCCTGGGCTGCTTTCTCAGCAGGGAAACCAAGGTCACTTAGATTCTTCTGGCATTCATATTCAGCAAAGTGGCTAATGCAGCTAAAATATGTAATACCAGTGAAGTGAAGAAGTGAAGTCACTCAGTCGTATCTGACTCTTTGCGACCCCATGGACTATAGCCTACCAGGCTCCTCAATCCATGGAATTCTCCAGGCAGGAATACTGGAATGGATTGCCATTTCCTTCTCCAGGGGATCTTCCCAACCCAGGGATCGAACCTGTGTCTCCCGCCTCGTCTGAGCCACCAGGGAAGCCCCCTGTAACACCAGTAGGACACAAATAACAGCTAAAAAATATCATATAACTGTAAGGTACCATCCTTAAAAAGACAAAAGTTATCCAAAATATATTTTAAATTCTTACAAGTCAATAATAAAAAGAAAAGTAACCCAATTAAAAATGAGTAAAGGATCTGAATAGACATTTCCTCAAAGAAGATATATAAACAGCCAGTAAGGACATGAAAAGATGTTCAACATTACTGTCAAGAGAAATCAAAACCAATACAATATTTTAAAGTAATTAGCCTCCAATTAAAATAAATAAATTTACATTAAAAAAAGAGAAATGCAAATCAAAAGCACAATGAGATACTACTTCACCCCCACTAGGATAGCTATTAACAACAACAAAAAACTAAAATGGACAATAACAAGTGTTACCTAGGATGTGGAGAAACTAAATTCTCACACATTGCTGGTGAGAATGTAAAATGGTACAATTGCTTAGGGAAAGTCTGGCAGTTCATCAAAAGGTTAAACACAGAATTACCATATGACACAGCAATTCCATTCCTAGCTATATATCCAGGAGAAATGAAAACATGCTCACACAAATATATACAAACGTTCATAACAGCACTATTTATAACAGCAAACAAGTGGGAATAACCCGAATGTCCATCAAGTGATGAAAAGATAAATAAATGTAGTGCATTCATACAATGAAATAGTAGTCACTCATAAAAATGATACATTCTATGTAATACACTGTGGCTGAACCTTGAAAACATTATGCCAACCTAAAGAAGCCAGATGCAAACAGCACATATTGCATGATTCAATTTATATCAAATGTCCAGAAAAGACAAATCAGTAGAGATCACCCAGGGCTGGAGAAGATAGGAGAAATGGGAAAAGTAACCACGAATAGGTATAGAATTTTTGGGGGGTGATGAAAATATTCTAAAATTAGCTTTGATATTCTTTCACTNTGATTCAATTTATATCAAATGTCCAGAAAAGACAAATCAGTAGAGATCACCCAGGGCTGGAGAAGATAGGAGAAATGGGAAAAGTAACCACGAATAGGTATAGAATTTTTGGGGGGTGATGAAAATATTCTAAAATTAGCTTTGATAACAGTTGCACAACTCTGTGAATATATCAAAAAAATGTAGACTTTAAATGGGTGAGCTTTATGGTATATAAATTTTATATCAACAAAGCTATAAAAAAGCAATATGCCTTGTATGAAAATATATCACCATTTTTTATAAAGAGAGAGGAAAAAGTAGAAAAGAAAATAAAGGTTGAACAGCCAGATGTTACAATGAAGAGAGAACTACAGAAGGACTGCAGTTTCCACCAACAATCAATCCCTTTTAGCCCATTTGCCTGAGAATAACCTTCTTTATTGTCTCTCAGCACACCAGCTCCAAAAACCAAACTATAAAATAAAATCATCCACTATTGGTGGCCACTTTGCTGAAAACATGACCTCTGAGACTGAGACCAGAGTATCTCAACTTGGCTAAGTATTGGGAGGAGGGTTCTGACCAGCCTGTTTTCCCACTTTTATATGTTTTTATTTTCAAAGAAAAATTTCATTAAGAAGGGGAAATAGTAAGCGTTTAAAGCATATCTCCCAAGGTACCAGATGATTATTTGATTTATGAACACAATTCCCTGGCCTTATTGTCCCATATGGATGTGACAGTTGGACTGTGAAGAAAGCTGAGTCAAAGAATTGATGCTTTTGAACTGTGGTGTTGGAGAAGACTCTTGAGAGTCCCATGGACTGCAAGGAGATCCAACCAGTCCATTCTAAAGGAGATCAGTCCTGGGTGTTCTTTGGAAGGAATGATGCTAAAGCTGAAAATCCAGTACTTTGGCCACCTCATGCAAACAGTTGACTCATTGCAAGAGACTTTGATACTAGGAGGGATTGGGGGCAGGAGGAGAAGGGGACGACAGAGGATGAGATGGCTGTATGGCATCAACGACTCGATGGATGTGAGTTTGAGTGCACTCCAGGAGTTGGTGATGGACAGGGAGGCCTGGCGTGCTGTGATTCATGGGGTTGCAAAGAGTCGTACACGACTGAGCGACTGATCTGAACTGAACTGAACTGATACTTAACATGGGGGCTTCCCTGTTGGCTCAGACAGTAAAGAATCCACCTGTAATGCAGGTATGATCCCTGGGTTGGGAAAATTCCCTGGAGAAGGGCATGGCAACCCACTCCAGTATTCTTGCCTGGAGAATCCCCATGGGCAGAGTAGCCTGGTTGTTTACAGTCCATGAGGTCGCAAAGAGCTGGACATGACTGAGTGACTAAGCACAGCACATGCTTAATAGGGCAGCTCCTCGCACAGCAGAAGATGAGTATAATGCGAAGGAAGTTAGGGCTGGGTTCAGTCTACAGTGAATTCTATTTGTTAACTACACAGTGGAACCAAACAGGGACAGGGCTGTCATCACTTTTTACATCAACAGTCCCAAAGGAAAAAGAAAATTTAGTGGAGAGCTGAACTAAAAACCTGCTCTAACCAGAGATTCCAAAATACCCATATTCCAATTCTCCATGAAGACTATGGTCAGCAGCCATATGACTGATGTAGAAGTGCAATTATTTCTCTTTCAGATAGAGCAAACATTTTTTGGTGTACATTCGAAATCTCCTCATCTCAATGGTTTGGCAACCAGACAACAGAAAAAATTTTCCTAACATCTACAACTCTGACCTATCCGTGCTTACCGAAACATATCATGCTCTGTCATCTCTGTGATTTCCTATATGCCCAGAACGTTTATTTCTCCCCTTCATTACTCTTATCTGATCACTTAATGCTTTTCCTCTGCAACTCAATTTCCATGCTATTTCTTACATTCCCTGATATNAAACCCCACAAGTTTCTTGGACATTTCAAATATGATTCTTTGACTCTTCTTGTTTTTTCGTTCTGCTTCGACAAGGTGTTCTTTTCCTTGCCAATTCATGTGAAACTTAAACAATAAAGCTTTAGTTGAAAAAAAAAATGAGCTTGTATTTATCAAAACAATGCACATAGTTTTCTGTGTAAGCACAAACAAACCACATAAACAGAATGGTTAGTATAATAGCCCATTCCAAATAGATATCCAAGTCTAAGGGGTAAAGGAGATAACATTTGAAGTTATTGATACATTTCTGAGATACTAATGGGAGTGTCTTCTCAACTGACTTACAAGGAGGGAAGAGATGACGGCTCTTCCATATTAAGCCCTTCTCAGTATCTCAGTTTAGCACCGAAGTTTTTAAAAGTCTTTACTGCCTTATCTTAGGTATCTAACCACAGGTATTTCATTTCTCCTTTTAAACAAAAGCATTATCATTTGCAATGCTATCCCATTTTGATAGTTCACAGTTTTGGACATAGGCACATATTGCATTAATTCAAACAGATTCTGAAGTCATAGTGTAAAAGTTTTGCCCACAGCCAGAGCTAAGCTACCTACAATTATTTCTACATCCTCTCAACATTTTGCAATAGAAAAGAGAACTTTACTCTCTGACCTTTACAATTGTCAGTGGGGAAAAAAAACAAACAAACACTTATCATGTTTAAGAAGCCAAGGATATTTGGATCTCTTTCAAGGTTTCTTTTTAATGGATGGATGACCCAGTTTTTCCTTTTCTCCTCCCTCTCCTTTTAAAAAATAATCACAAATACTTCTCACTACCCCCACCATGCCTTCTGCACTGTCCAATAATTTATTCTTTTGATTTTCAAAAATGTGTTAATTCTTTGCCCAATTGTAATAATCTCAGCAGACCTTCCTTCTCTACCTACATCCAATGCACTTGAAAGTAGACCCAAATCCCATAAGGACCCTGTCAGTGCAATTAGTAGAAATCCATGTTGTCTGCACTTTTTTGATTACAAAGTCTTTCCTTTATCTTTCTGAATGTCACGAGTCAAACATCATCCCCAAAGAAAGAAAGAAAATAGGCTCTATTATTTGGATTTATCTTTCTAGTTACCTTATTTCACTTTATATTTTTTGGCACTACCAAAAAATCAGAAGCTTAAGCTTGTAGCCTTTGCCTCATGTTGAGGAGTAAAAGACTCAGCTCTGAGTTTTGCTGGTAATCACTAGGCCTTAGGCTAATTGTTTCCATCCCAGCAATTCCCACACCTGTAAGAATAAAGAACACTTTATTGGCATTGTTTCCTTTACTTGGATTAACTATAGAGCTTCTGTAAGAGAGTTTATCTTCTAAAGCTTGAGAACTAATAGGGAGATGTCTAGAAATACTACATTTGATTCAAGCTTTTATAACTCAACATTATTGCCAAGGTTCTGAAGATGAGAGCCTCTGCTACAAAGTCAGTGAAGGAAAGTTGAGAGGCAATAAGTGAGCTATTATGACAGATACTTCCTGGCTCAGTGACACAGAAGTCCTCAGCAGATTAGGGAGTGGACCTAAGCAAAAACTGAAAGCACTGAGCACACACATCTTAACTAGTCAAGTGGGTCATTGAGGCACTTGAATATATTTCCATTTTGACAAAAGGTGTTTTCAGGAATATCATCTTATGGGAAAGTATATAAATGGGTGCTGCCTCTGTTGTTTGAGAAGGTGGGTAGAGAATGGAATGAAAGCCAAATTCAACTCTGAGGAAAAGGTAGAACTCATTACCATCAAGAAGACACGTCAGGAAGGAACACAGTCACTAGTGCTTTTTGTGTTTTGTTTTTAAAACTACCTTCTACGGGTGGTGTCCAATAGGCCTTCTAGAGCTGATGTGAAGTAAATCACCACTGAGAAGAACATACGTCCTAATGTCCTGGCAAGAGCCTTAGAGATCACTGACTCATCTTTCCTACATTTCCATCATGTTTTACAGATGAGGAAAATAGAGAATGGAAATGAATTTTATCCATTTCAATAGTTGTAATACTCAGAGCAATGTTTCCTCAACTGTGAAATGTATACTAGTAGGTAGTAAGATCATGAGATGAATTAAGGTGGCACCTCAATAAACTTTTTTAGTAGTTATACATTTATTTTAATCAGCATGTTAAGAGCACAGATTCTCATAGACTATTAGATAATATTTGGAGATTATTATTATTTTAGGTGTGCTGATAATTTTATGGTTATGTTAAAAAGAGAAAGTCCTTACCTGTTAAATATACACACTGAAGTACCTACAGGTGAAATAAGTCTGAGATTGGCTTTAAAACACTACAGCAAGAAAAAAAAAAAAAAAAACCTGAGTAGGGAATAGATGATACAAGAACTGCAAAATGTTGATAACCGTTGAACCTAAGGATAGGTACATAAAGGTACATTAGGTTGTTCTAGTTTTGTATATGTAATTTAGAAATTTGCTACAACCTGTTTTTTAAGTAGGGGAGGAAATATTGGTTTCTCATGTACAATACTGATGTGAAAGTTTTTAAAAAAAATAAATTTATTAAGTGCAAAGGGCAAGTCAAGAAAAAATATATTAAGTACAAAGGAGTAGAAATGGTATGCAGGGTCAAACCTGTGAAGGTGAAGTTCACTGAGAATGAATGATGTTCAGGAAACACTGCCATAGTCCAACAATCCCAAGAGAAGCATGAAATAAAAAAGTATTACTAACAAATACTATGGAAGAGTTCTTCTCCTCAAAGTGCTCCTAGATGACAATAACTTACTTTTTAACTGGATCTTTAGTCACTAATTGGAGCAATTATATTTTAAGTGCTACTTCTAATGATCTTTTCTAAGACTTTCACAATAAGCTAAAATATCAGGGATAAAACTACCTATTCTACAAATTTGAAATAGATACTTACTCTGGCAATAACTAGCTGCATGACCCTGGGAAATTCCCTTTACCACTTTGAGCCTCAATGTCTCCTTATATACAATGAGAGGGTGTTAACAACATCTGTCAAAGGGTGGTGGGGTGAGAACCTTAGTCTATATCCCCAGTGGGTCAGCTTGCAGCCTTACAGCCAAAACCAATACGGTACTGTAAAGTAAAATAAAGTAAAAATAAAATTAAAATACAAAAACAAACAAACAAAAAAAAACAAAGGCAATGGAGATGCTATCACAGACCTGATCTGTTGATCCTGAAAAAACGTCACAGATTCAGAGTTAGGAATAACTTTTAAAAGCCAGTCAGTACAGTCCTCTATGTGCTACCCAGAAAGTCAGTCCATTTGTACTAACTCTGCTGTCCTCAAATGGAGAAACATTACAGGGCTATTCAGAACAAATGAGACTGTTGGCCCAGACTTCAGAAGAGCAAGATAAAGAGATGCTGATCCAGAAAAGAACTGGTTCCTCCATCTTACTCCACCTTTCTTATGCAAAGCCAAATTATCTAAGATTGAAAGTTACACAAGTACTTTCTGAAGGTGTCAGTATTTCAGTAGTCTCTGTTTGCTTTTCTTTAACTTGTTCATTGTTCACAGCCCTCTGAAAGTCCAGACACTTCATCTAAATGACCTTCCTGTCTCTGTTTTGTAGAATGGTTAACCTCAGAGAGCAGAGGCCATGGTTGGTGAACAAACTTCCACATAATTATAAAACTAATATTTATAGCAAAATGACTGACTATGAGCTAGGTTCTAATCCTTACTACAAAACATTCTAGCAGTAGAACCCTAGCATAGTTTATATCTTTGAGTCTTAATTTTCTTCTTCTATACGGACACTAAGATTACTACCCACCTCACCGGGTTATTGTGAGGATTAGAACTTCAAAGCACTTTACACATATATAACTTTGCAATAAATAAGGTAAGCATGTGAGCATAGTGGAACAAATTTCAGAATGCTGATTTGAGGATATATACTTTTTTTGAATACCCATGGCATAGTGAACTAGCCAAACACATGGCAGAGTTTCCTTCTTGAAAAGTGATTTTATAGACTGGTTTGATTACTTTTGTTCTTCAAGGCTCAAGGCTTACCTTGTAGTCTAAAGATCTATTTACAACTTGAAATACAGCTTCTATCACACTAACAAAATAGATCACAATAAACTGTGGAAAATTCTGAAAGAGATAGGAATACCAGATCACCTGACCTGCCTCTTGAGAAACCTGTATGCAGGTCAGGAAGTGACAGTTAGAAGTGAACATGGAACAAGAGACTGGTTCTAAAAAGGAAAAAGGAGTATGTCAAGGTTGTATATTGTCACCCTGCTTATTTAACTTATATGCAGAGTACAACATGAGAAACGCTGGGCTGGAGGAAGCACAAGCTGGAACCAAGATTGCCAGGAGACATATCAATAACTTCAGATATGCAGACGACACCACCCTTATGGCAGAAAGTGAAGAAGAACTAAAGAGCCTCTTGATGAAAGTAAAAGAGGAGAGTGAAAAAGTTGGCTTAAAGCTCAATATTCAGAAAACTAAGATCATGGCATGTGGTCTCATCACTTCATGGCAAACAGATAGGGAAACATTGGAAACAGTGGCTGAATATATTTTTCTGGGCTCCAAAATCACTGCAGATGGTGATTGCAGCCATGAAATTGAAAGATGCTTACTCCTTGGAAGTAAAACTATGACCAACCTAGACAGCTTATTAAAAAGTAGAGACATTACTTTGTCAACAAAGGTCTGTCTAGTCAAGCCTATGGTTTCTCCAGTGGTCATGTATGGATGTGAGGNTGAAAGAGGAGAGTGAAAAAGTTGGCTTAAAGCTCAGCATTCAGAAAATGAAGATAATGGCATCCAGTCTCATCAATTATGGCAAATAGATGAGGAAACAGTGGAAACAGTGACTGAGTATATTTGAGGGGGCTCCAAAATCACTGCAGATGGTGACTGCAGCCATGAAATTAGAAGACGCTTGCTTCTTGAAAGGAAAGTTATAACCACCCTAGACAGCATATTAAAAAGCAGAGATGTTACTTTGCCAACAAACTTCTGTCTAGTTAAGGCTGTGGTTTCTCCAGTGGTCATGTATGGATGTGAGAGTTGGACTATAAAGAAAGCTGAGCACCAAAGAATTGATGCTTTTGAACTGTGGTGTTGGAGAAGACTCTTGAGAGTCCCTTGGACTGCAAGGAGATCCAACCAGTCCATCCTAAAGGAAAATCAGTCCTGAGTGTTCATTGGAAGGACTGATGTTGAAGCTGAAACTCCAATACTTTGTTCACCTGATGTGAAGAGCTGACTTACTGGAAAATACTATGATGCTGGGAAAGACTGAAGGCGGGAGAAGAAGGGGATCACAGAGGATGGCATCATTGATGATGGCATCACAGTTGGATGGCATCATTGACTCCATGGACATGAGTTTGAGTAAACTTCGTGATTTGGTGATGGACAGGGAGGCCTGGTGCGCTGCAGTCCATGGGGTCGCAGAGTCAGACACAACTGAGTGACTGAACTGAACTGGACTGAACTGAGAGGAAGCTGCTAGTCTCCTGCCTGGAGGATGTATGTCCAGTTTTTGGGTCCGCATCCTTCCCTTGTTCCCTGCAATAGTGTCAGTTGCTCAGTTGTGTCTGACTCTTTGTGACCCATGGACTGCCACACACCAGGCCCCTCTCTCCGTGTAATTTTCCAGGCAAGAATACTTTGTTCCTTGCAACACCTAATGTTTTTAGGTTTGGAGTTTTTCCTGTCCATTTTCTGGATGAATATAATTCTCTGCCTGGTAGTGATGGGGTTGGGTACTTACCTGACCTTGGTGGTGGGGAGGGGGCTTGAGGGTATAACTTTTTGTTTCTTTTTTTAGCTGTACCTCTGGCATACGGGGTCTTAGTTCCCTGACCAGGTTTTGAACCCATGCCCTCTGAGGTGGACACATGGAGTCTTAACTGCTGAGGGGTCCAACTTTTTGGCGTCTCGGCTTTCAGGCTAGTCCTCCTGTTTGGGCTCTTGGTCAGCTGTCTCCCTGGGCTGTATCATCACTACTCCCCCATCTTCTTTCCATTTTCCAAAACTGCATTTAAATGTTTCATCTGCTTTTCTTCTATTCATTTTGTTCCTATAGATTTATACCTTCCTTAGAAGGAAATGGCAACCCACTCCAGTATTCTTGCCTGGAAAATCCCATGGATGGAGGAGCCTGGCAGCCTCCGTGGGGTTGCAGAGTCGGATATGACTGAGCAACTTCACTTTACTGTTACTATGTTTTAGTGGGATTTTAGGCACAAGAGGCAAATTAATCTGCCATCTTTATGAGAAATTTTCCTCTTTTCTTAAAAAGTTTTTTTCTTTTTTTAAAAAGAATTTTTATTAGTTTTGACATTTTGGGCTGTGCTGGGTCTTTCCCTGGTTTCAGTGAGGAAGGGCTTCTCTTCCTTGATGTGTGCAGGCTTCTCATTGTGGTGACTTCTCTTACTGTGGAGCACGGCTATAGTCACGGGCTCAGGAGCTGTGACCCTTGAGCTCTAGAGCACAGGCTCAGTAGTTATGGTGCTCAGAATTAGCTGCCCCACAGCGTGTGGAATCTTCCCAGATGAGGGATTGAACCTGCATTGGCTGGCAGATTGTCTCTGTTTTAAAAGTATTCTTCTAATGGTCTGCTTCGAAAAATTACTTTTAGGAAATTCTGTGGTGGTCCACTAGTTAGGACTCTGTGCTCTCACTGCCAAGGGCCCAGGGTTCAATCCTTGGTTGGAGAACTAAGATCCCACATCCCATAAGCTGCATGACCGAAAACAAACAAACAAAACTTTTAGATAATCTATTTTTTGGAAGACTTTTATGTCTTTAAAGAACATGCTTAAGTTTCTGTATTAATCTGGGTTCTGCTGAGAAACAGAGCTAATAGAACACACACACACACACACACACACACACACACACACACACATATATATATATATATATATACAGTTAACCCCTGAACAACAGATGTTTGAACTGTGTGGGTTCACGGCTGTAAAGACTTTGTTTTACTATATACATACTGCAGTGTCACACGATAGCTGAACTAGTAGATGCAGAATCACCAGTAGGGAGCATTGACTATATAGTTACACACAGATTTTCCACCGCCTAAGAGGTTGGATGCCTTTAACCCCCATGTTGTTCAAGGGTCAACTATATATTATATATATTAAAGCACTGGCCCTTGTGAATATGGAGGCTGAGAAGTTCCAATATTCATACTTGGTAAACGGGAAGCCCAGGAGAGAAAATACTGGAGTTCCATCCAGTTTAATTCTGAAGGCCTGACAACCAGACAAGTCAATGGAGTGATTTTTACTAATAGTCTAAGACCCAGTCCAAAGGTAGGGGACCAATGTTCTTGCTCAAAGGCAGGCAGAGAACAAATTCTCCCTTACTCAACCTTTTATTCTGTTCAGGCCTTCAAAGGATTGGATGAAGCCCACTCACTTTGGGGAGGGTGATCTGCTTTTCTTAGTCTTAATATTCCAACATTTATCTCATCCAGATAAACTCTTCAGACACACAACCAGAACAATGTTTAGCCAACTATCTGGGCCCACATGACCCCCAGGTAATTGACACATAAAACTGAGCATCATGAGTCTACCCCTTGTCAACTTGCACTCTTTTGCATCTCCTGAAGCCATTTTTATTCTCCAAATAAAAATAACAACAAGGTCATCATTCCACCAAACATGATACAATCATCCCATGTGCAACTGAAAATGCAACCAACCCCTTCTCCAGGAGAAGTGATAAAGTCCTTGAGTGATGCTTTGCTCTTCTCCTTGCTCTCTCTTAACTTAAATGAAAGCGAAAGTGAAGGTGAAAGTTACTCAATCACATCTGACTCTGCGACTGTATAGTCCATGGAATTCTCCAGGCCAGAATACTGGAGTGGATTGCTGTTCTTTTCTCCAGGGGATCTTCCCAACCCAGGGATGGAACCCAGATCTCCCACATTGCAGGTGGATTCTTTACCAGCTGAGCCACCAGGGAAGCCCCTTAACTTAAATACTATGATGTAAAATTAAAAACATAACTGGGAATTCCCTGATTATGACTCCACACTTCCACTGACAAGGACCCAGTTTCCATCCCTGACTGGGGAATCAAGATCCCACAAGCAGCANGCTGAGCCACCAGGGAAGCCCCTTAACTTAAATACTATGATGTAAAATTAAAAACATAACTGGGAATTCCCTGATTATGACTCCACACTTCCACTGACAAGGACCCAGTTTCCATCCCTGACTGGGGAATCAAGATCCCACAAGCAGCATGGCATGGCAAAAACAAACAAACAAACAACACTAACCTCTCCCCACCAAAAAAAACTCACACACTTAACTTATATGAAAGAAAATCAATGTATATTATGGTACATGAAAAGGAATAAGGGGGAAAAAACCCAAAGATTTTATACATATATGAAAGTAAAAATGAAAGTGTTAGTAGCTTAGTCATGTCCAACTCTTTGCGACCATGTGGACTGTAACCCACCATGCTCCTCTGTCCATGAGATTCTCCAGGTAAAAATACTGGAGTACGTTGCCATTCCCTTCTCCAGGTCATATTCCCCACCCAGGGATCAAACCCATGTCTCTTGCATTGTAGGTGGATTCTTTACCATTTGAGCCAGGAGGGAAACCTTGAAACCACATGTGTGTGTGTGTGTGTGTGTGTTTCACATAACAAAATGAGAAGGAATATTTATGATAATTACAGTGTTTATATAACTGGTCACATGGTCATAGCTGGTAATTATCATTAGCTTCTAGTTGCAGTTCAGTCCCTGGGTCGGGAAGATCCCCTGGAGAAGGAAATGGCAACCCACTCCAGTACGCTTGCCTGGAAACTCCCATGGACAGAGAAGCCTGATGTGCTACAGTCCATGGGGTCACAAAGAGTCGGACACGACTGAGCGACCTAGTTGTGGTGGGCGGGCTTAAGTGCCCCACAGCATGTGGGATCTTAGTTCCCCCACCAGGGATTGAACTCATGTCTCCCGGTTTGGAAGTTGGACTCTTAACCACTGGACCATCAGGGAAGTCCTTATTATTCATTCTATTGATATAATCCCTTTGCCAGCACCTCAGTTGGTTGTGGCTCTTCTCTTGGTGGAGTGACTTGAACCTTCATTCCTGAGAGGCCTGAGTCATTAGTGGTCCTGCCTGGACTGGACTGCCAGTTTTCACTGACCTTTATCCCAGGGCATGTTAATGGGAAGAGAAGCCCTAAGCGCTCTTTGGTGTGGTCAGCGTACTCTCCCTTATGCCCAGTGTGGAGAAGCAGTCCAATTTCCCCTTGGAAGTCAGGGTCACTCAGTCCAGTCAGCACAGTAACCCCCTTCTTTGAGTCCCTCACGCCTCTAAATCAACAGGCAAAGTGGCTGGGCAGCAGTCTTAACTTGCAGTTCAATGGAATCATTGTTATGTCTCCTGGTGGAAGCATTCCTTCCTCTGAACTAAGACCTCCAGGCCAGCAAAGCATAAGGACATGGGGACAGGAAGCAAAAATTTCACTTGTGGCTTCTAGGGTTAGTAGTGATCACCTATTTCTACTCCTAGATACCTGGACCCATGAATCCTGGCTATGGGAGGAATAGCGCCATATGTTAGATGCTGATTCAGAGTATACACAGCCTTCTAGAGAAACTTGTCCCGGCCCCGCAAGGTATGACCAGTGTAGGGGAGCAAAATTTGCCCCCCTAAAATGTCTCTTTGGTATGTGGGTTATCTTGAGCTGAAAATAAGGCATGAAGAACTCAGGAAGAACCTTTGACCTTTTTCCTAACTGCCTAAAAGAATTCAGACAGAGGTCTTCTTCCTAGAATAGACCTATCACTAGAGATATCTGCAAAGGATATGGGTTGAGTGGGGCAGAGGGTGGGGAAGCTCCAGGCAGGACCTAAGATCAGGATCTGCTTTGTGCCCAGTGTATCTCCATATCCCAGCAAACATTTGTTAACCAAACACCTGCTTTTAAAAAACATGTTTTTCTTTATGATTTCTGGCTGTGCTGGGTCTNCAGAGGGTGGGGAAGCTCCAGGCAGGACCTAAGATCAGGATCTGCTTTGTGCCCAGTGTATCTCCATATCCCAGCAAACATTTGTTAACCAAACACCTGCTTTTAAAAAACATGTTTTTCTTTATGATTTCTGGCTGTGCTGGGTCTTCCTTGTGGCTTTCTCTGGTTGCGATGCTCAGGCTTCTCATTGCAGTGGCTTCTCTTCAGGCTCTAGGGTGTGAGGGCTTCAGTAGTTGCAGTTCCTGGGCTCCAGAGCACAGGCTCAATAGTTGTGATGCACCGGCCTCGTTGCTGTGTGGCATGTGGGATCTTCCTGGATCAGGGATCAAACCCATTGGCAGGCAGATTCTTTACCACTGAGCCACCAGGGAAGCCCACCAAACACTTTTTCATCTCCATATGTATTGCCTTCCTCCCTTTTGAGGTTCCAAACTCGTTTTCCTATCATTCTCTCTCTTTTTTTTTTTTTTCTAATGTGGACCATTTTTATAGTCTTTATCAAATTTGTTACAATACTGTTTCTGTTTTACTTTTGGGTATTTTGTCCATGAGGCCTGTGGAATCTTAGCTCTTTGACCAGGGATTGAGCCCAAACTCCCTGCATTGGAAGGTAAATTCTTAACCACTGGACTGCCAGGGAAGTCTCCCCACCATTCTCTTTTGTCTTTAGCTGAAGATGCTATTAAAGATTAAGATCTTGTTCATTTTATTGCTCAGTTTTCCTGGGTCTCTCCTATGTAGACAAGTTACTAACTTTTATTTGATTTTCTCCTGTTATTCTGTCTCACATCAATTTAATTTTTAGACCAGCCAGAGGAATCTATAAGGGTAGAGGACAATTTCTTCCTCCTCAAAAACACTGTGGGAGAGGGAAATTTCCTCTTCTTAGTTTTTTTTGGTTGACAAATTTAAACAGCATAAGGCAGATGAACAGGAGAAAATAAAATTTATTACGTGCTGTGAGGAATCCATATAAGCATGAAGAAGTCCAAAGACAGCAAGGCAAGACAGAGAATATATATTATCCTCACACTTTCCTGGCAGTCCAGTGGTTAAGAGTCTGCCTGCCAATGCAGGGGACACGGATTCAATCCCAGGTTCGGGAAGATTCCATGTGCCTTGGAACAACTAAGCTGCAACTACTGAAGCTTGCACAAGAGAAGCCATCAGAGTAAGAAGCCTGAGTACCTCAAAGAAAAATAACCCCTACTTGCTGCAACTGGAAAAAGCCTGGAAACAGTGAGGAAGATCCAACACAGCCAAAAAAAAAAAAAAAAAAGAGAGAGAGAGAGAGAGAGAGAGAATATGTATTATCTTGGACTAAGGGGAAAGCTTTCTCGGTGGCTCAGAGGTTAAATGGTCCACCTGCAATGCGGGAGACCTGGATTCGATCCCTGGGTTGGGAGGATTCCTTGGAGGAGGAAATGGCAACCCACTCCAGTATTATTGCCTGGAGAATCCCATGGACAGAGGGGCCTGGTGGGCTACAGTTCATGGGTCACAAAGAGTCGGACACGACTGAGAGACTCTTGGTATTGGTATTGGTAAGGAGAAACAGCTCTGGAGAAGGAAATGGTGACTCACTCCAGTATTTCTTTCTGGAAAATGCCATGGACAGAGAAGCCTGGCAGGCTACAGTCCATGGGGTCACAAAGAGTTGGCCACGACTGAGTACATCAGTAAGTAAGAAGGAGGTAGGAGCATGATACTTCAAAGGAGTGTAAGGTAGTTCACAAGAAGATTAAAAAGAGTTAATATTTGGTAAATAAATCCAAAGACAATGGGTCACAGATAGGCAGAGGAACCAGAGATCAAATTGCCAACATCTGCTGGATCATGGAAAAAGCAAGAGAGTTCCAGAAAAACATTTATTTCTGCTTTCTTGACTATGCCAAAGCCTTTGACTCTGTGGATTACAATAAACTGTGGAAAATTCTGAAAGAGATGGGAATACCAGACCACCTAACCTGCCTCTTGAGAAA
>SJYV01006796.1:121237-162269 GCA_006410875.1 Neotragus pygmaeus
GAAAAGACTCTGATGCTGGGAGGGATTGGGGGCAGGAGGAGAAGGGGACGACAGAGGATGAGATGGTTGGATGGCATCACGGACCTGATGGACGTGAGTCTGAGTGAACTCTGGGAGTTGATGATGGACAGGGAGGCCTGGCATGCTGCGATTCATGGGGTCGCAAAGAGTTGGACACGACTGAGTGACTGAACTGAACTGAGCACATCAGTACAGTAAGGAGAACAGGTAGCATGATACTTCAAAGGAGTGTAAGGTAATTCACAGGAAGATTAAAAAGAGTTAATATTTGGTAAATAAATCCAAAGACAATGGGTCATAGATAGGACTTTGATCAAGTGGGCCTTGCTAGGTTTCTCCCTGCCCACCACACCTGATTTATACTTTGCTATAGTTATCTATCCTGATAACTCCTTCCTGGGACGGGCAATTAGTGGGGATGTTGTTCAAAGGTTCTTTCTGAGTTTTTCAGGCCTTGCCTATTTTCCGGCTCAAAGTAATCTGCATGCCAGCCTGGCACATCTTGGGGTGGCCTGTCCTGAACCCTATCATCATGGTAACTGAGTCTTCAGAAGTCCACAAAAGCTATCAAGCCAGCTGCTTCAGAGTGGTCAGGATCGTGATGCAACCAGTGAATTCCATGAACAGGGACTCGTTCCTCCACTTCTTTCACTGTGAAGTGAACTCCTGGAAGCTTGGCCTCTCTGTACACTGGTGTCGAATCAAATCCTGGAGACAGTGTTTTGTATGAAGTAGAAAAGGATATCCTTATTGCTTGGCATCACTGACTCAATGGACATGCATTTGAGCAAGCTCTGGGAGACGGTGAAGGATAGGGAAGCCNCTCCTGGAAGCTTGGCCTCTCTGTACACTGGTGTCGAATCAAATCCTGGAGACAGTGTTTTGTATGAAGTAGAAAAGGATATCCTTATTGCTTGGCATCACTGACTCAATGGACATGCATTTGAGCAAGCTCTGGGAGACGGTGAAGGATAGGGAAGCCTGGTGTGCTGCAGTTGACAGGGTTGCAAAGTGTCAGACATGACTGAGTGATTGAATAACAAAATTGCTTTGCTGGGCAAAGAGAGACACAGTGGGGTTCTGCCTTGAAAAAACTATGTGTGTCAGCTCCAGAGAGGGCTTTGCTAGTGGCTCAGCAGGAAAAAAAGAAAGCCACCTGTAATGCTGGAGACCCAAGTTCGGTCCCTGGGTCAGGAAGATCCCCTGGAGAAGGCAATGACAACCCACTCCAGTATTCTTGCCTGGAGAATCCCATGGACAGAGAAGCCTGGTGGGCTACAGTCCAGAGGTAGTCAGACAAAACTGAAGGGACTACCCCTGGTGTGTGCAACTCCAGAGAACTTGATGAGGGTTTTTATAACAGTAGGTCAAAGGTGGGGTCTCTGACAAGATTAGAGTGTGAGCAGGGCTTATACTCACTATCTCAGTTTAGGTAATCCATCTCCCAGTGAACTTCTCTGTTCCCTTTAATCTGCCCTCAGGTGATTTCTTGGTTGCTCCTCCCTTGATGAGCAACTGTTTGAATCCATCCCTGGAAACCTAGTTCAGTCACTCAGTCCTGTCTGACTATTTGCGACCCCATGAACTGCAGTACGCCAGGCCTCCCTGTNGACAGCATCAAACAACCCATTTGATGGTTGTTTTTAATTAATCATTATTACAGTTGATACTATAATAAACATATCTGTAGCTAGATCTTTAACCACATCTACAATTATTTCCTTAAGATAAATTCCCTAAAGGATATCTGAATCAAAGGGTATACAAAAATTTACCCCCAGGAAGTAGTTTTGTGAATTTACTTTCCCAACAGCTGTGTTTAAGTGTTCCTACTTGGATGACATTAATTTTTGAATTAAGAGCTAGTTAAAGCAAAAGACAGTTAAAGCAATGCTGCATCAAATACTAGATTTTTTCCCCCCTCACCTATTTTAACAATAGATCTCAAAAAATGTAGAAAGAAATTAAGCCATAAAATTTCCCACAAAATTGAAAACACCAGCTACACAAGACTTAAATAGGTCTTAGTCTCAAGCATGAGCTCAGGCAGTTTTGGACAGTAATGGAGTCACAGGCTGAGAGCAGAAAAGGGACAGACGGAAGGCAGCTGACATCCAGATGGCCTCACTCGATCCCTTTTGGAGGATTTTCCAAAGCTGTCTTGATCCTTCAATCAGAACCGGTAGGGAGACCAAGCAGTTTCCACAATCCAGGCCCAAGGGACTCCTGAGCCTTGTTGGACACAGAAGCTCAGGTCCTGTACTTAGCAGGAAGGCCTGCGAGCCATCAACGCCAGCACGGGATCAGCTCTGGACTGAGTGACAGTCTCTGGCTTTTTTCAGTTCAACTTGAATCATTTTGGTCTGCAGAGTGCCCAGGTGCAGTAACTGAAGCAGAGAAAATATTTTTTAAATCCCACTAAGAGGAAACAGATTATTCTCCAGTTCATCTTCTGCAATTAATCCCAATGTCCTGAAATTTTACAATATTTGAATGGTGTGGAGGAGAGCCTGCATCTTCTCTTTTGACCCTTCCGCCCATTGCCCTTCTTCCCAGACATCATCTACCCACTTCCTATTTCCTCTTGCATGCTGCTTTCCAGTATCAGAGTTCATTAGATTAACTATTAGAGGATGATGTTCTCATTTGTTTTGTTTTTTGGCCACTCCACATGTAGCATCTTAGTTCTTTGACCAGGGATCAATCAAATTCGCAACTCCTGAATTGTGAGTGTGGAGTCTTAACCACTGGGTCACCAGGGAAATCCAAAGGTGTTCCCATTTGAATGTCCAAAGTACCCTATAAGCTTAGCCACTGCATCATACACCCTGTCATATGAATCTTTAGTGTTGACTTACTCACTTTCTTAATAATCTTTTCTCAAGCTTTGTGCTAATGAATACAAGTGCCCATCTAACACATGAGACTGTCAAAAAAAAACAAGGAATCTTGATATGGAATTCCTGGGTTCACATTTCCCTTCAGTATCACTTAAGACGGAAGCAAGAGGAAGGATATACTATTTCCAACCCAAGAAAAACAGAAAATCTAGGACAAGTAGTCATAAGACCCAGGACAACAGGAGCGTTGTATTTAAATGTGTTTCTCCTCAGGCTTTATGATCAGAACTGCTGCCAGCCTTGGGAGTACAGAGTAGGCCGTTCCCCTTCAATGCACAGACACAGGGAGCAAAGGAGGGGAAACACTGACTTCGAGTGGCATTTCTATAACCCTGCACAGAATTGATGCTTTTGAACTGTGGTGTTGGAGAAGACTCTTGAGAGTCCCTGGGACTGTAAGGAGATCCAACCAGTCCATTCTGAAGGATATCAGTCCTGGGTGTTCTTTGGAAGGAATGATGCTAAAGCTGAAATTCCAGTACTTTGCCCACCTCATGTGAAGAGGTGACTCATTGGAAAGGACTCTGATGCTGGGAGGGATTGCGGGTAGGAGGAGAAGGGGACGACAGAGGATGAGATGGCTGGATGGCATCACGAACTCGATGGACATGAGTCTGAGTGAACTCCGAGAGATGGTGATGAACAGGGAGGCCTGGCGTGCTGCAATTCACGGGGTCGCAAAGAGTCAGACACGACTGAGCGACTGAACTGAACTGAACCTAAATGAATAAAGCTAGTGTCTGGGCAAACTGAAAGGTATATGGATGCACGCTCCATCTAGAGGAGTACCTGGCTCCTCACCTGCAGCTGGTCATTGTCATGCAGAAATGTGGTTCCAATAATGCGAGATGTTCATTTCCAAAGCTAGAAACCTGAATCTTTATGTGAAATATTAGCAACTAATTTCATAAACCACCTCCCCCCCCACACACACACACTGCAAAACTCATTTGGTATTTGTTGAAAACTTCTGATATAGGGTGAATCTACTATGTCTTCCTTTTACTGAACTGTAATCTATCTTCATTGGTTTTGCCTTTTGGGATACTACAGAAAATATTGAACTCCTTTTATTCCATGACAGTTCTTCTTATATACTGAGACAATAGTTATATCCATTGCTCCCTGCCTCCTTTCCCACATCCAACTCAGCATCTCAGCTTCTCCATGCTTTACAAGAGGAGATGTCCCATGAATAATGGGGTTGAACAGTACATTGTAAATATAGTCTGACCATAATTCACTTCCTTTATTCTGGATTCTATATTTCTATTAATCGAACTTATGAAACATATTTGTTTTTGGTATTTAGGTTGACTGACTGAAACTCAATAAATATTTATGGATACCTACTATGTAACAAGCTCTAAGCTATGTGTTTTGTATAACTTGCACAAATATATCCACGAAACAACTTTTGCCCTAAAAGAGGGCACAATTTGCAAAGATATATGAGAAGCACAAAAATAATTATAATTTAAGAACTGAGTACCATATCAATGAAGAAGGGAAAAAAGTCTGAGTCTACAAGATATTAAGCACTAGTTATTGACTTACACTTGACTTTCCCCATGTCATCTGATTCTCTCCTCACAAAAGTCTTATAATTTACAGATTTTGAGTCCTAGTTTACAGATGGAGAAAACTGAAGCCTATGTTCTTTTAACCATATTATGTCATATAGATAACATGCTCAATGGATTATGGGATGAGAAATTTCATCTCATATGACACTGTTTCTGAGCTAAGGCTAAAAGAATGGATAGTATCAAAGTTGGGATAGCCTTCAAGGCCAAAGGAATAATAGGAAAAACAAAAAATTCAAAGAAAAAAAGAGTGAGGATGGTTTAAGGTGACAGATCTATTTGGCTGGAGTTAAAAGATTTTTGCAGGAGAATTATAAGAATTGAGAATAGACTTTGAACACTAGACTTAAAGCATCTGTATTTTAATCTATAAGCAAATGGAGAGGAGCTGCAGTTTCAAACATGCATCGCATAACTGCTCAGCAAGATTTCCTTTGTGTTAAGTGTTGAGAATACAGAGATAAACAGAGTTCTAACCCTCAAGGAGCTTATAGACTAATGGATGTTTAAAGGAAGATACTAACAATGTTATAACTGAACTTTGAGAAGGTTAACCTGGTAGGATGAATACAATATGAATCAGAGAGCAGCACAGAGGACTAAGGAAAGCATGCATGATGTTGCTGCACTAGTCAAGGCAAAAGGTGATAAAGACTGGAACTCGGGGAGGGGGTATGACAGAGAAAGCTTTGGAAAACAACACATCATTTCACCACCTTAATCCCCAAAGCATCCAGTGTAGTTTTTCCCAGACACTGTGGGGTCATCTTTGATGATAGAATATTTCAACTCAATCTAGCACCTCAGCAAGGCTGAGCAGGTGTCCAAAGCAAACAGCATGAAAATATGAGTATGGTTAAGGTTTATGGTTTATTGTTAAGTAGTTGATGACTTAAATATCTCAGTTTAACTTGGTCCTTTTTACTTAAAGGGCTAATTAAACAAATCTTTAAAGTGAACAACTGGAAACTCCAACAGACTACCCACTTGCTAATCTTTGTATTTTTAAACAGAAATGAAAGGGAAAGAGGGATAGGTAAACAGACTAAAATATGTTTTGGAATCTTATCTGTACCCAAACATTAAATATCAAGAATTTTCATCTTACTCCCAACTCTCAGTTTATGCGATCTCATCTAATTAGAAGTTGGTCAATGCTTCAGAGAAGGGGACCAATAAGACACTTTTGAAAAGATGCTTTCTCTTATGTAATGCTAATTTTCAAGAGAAATACCTAACGGTTGTCATTTATATGAGTGGGAAGGTTGTATTTTCCTTTAAAAAAATCTAGAGAGAAGCAGACATTTACAGTATCCTTCTTTCATCTCCACGGTAACAAAAAAGTCACCTGATAAATACATTCATGATTTCCTATGGGATCCTGCACAAGCCATTTGGACTAAAAGAACAGAGGTAGCATTTTTTTTTCATACTGGGAAGTTCCTTTTCTTACTTAGGGCAAATTCCATGTGCTGACATTTTTTCCTGATGCTTTTGTTCCTTTTGTCCAATGTCTGGTAGGACATGAATTCTGATCATTCTCCCTATTCTCTGTCCAATCTTGCTGATGCAGAAAGTTAATTTTTAAAGAAAGGTGAGAAGCAGGGAAATACAGAAGGTGGAATAGAGGGAGACAAGTCAGCCCGAGAATGGAAACAGAGTGATAAAATGCAAAGAGGTTTGGCAGTCAGGAGTCTCAACTTTAAGCTCTGGTGCCCCTAATTGCTTACCATGTACCATTGGATAAGTACCTTTCCTCCTAAAAGTCCTTAAAAGAAGCTAATGTATTGTAAGGACGAGTTGCTCAAATGTTTGAAGCTCAGGCACAATGTTTCTGCATTAAAAAAATTCTATAATATGACTAGCACTCATTTCCCTAAATGTAGTAAAAAATTATATAAATTTGGAGCTGAGCTACCTATCTTCTAATATAGGCTCCTTCACTTACGTGTTCATCCTTGGGCATGTTACTTAATTGTTCTTTTCCTATTCACTCACCAGTAATATGACAGTGATAATCATTACTTCAGAAAGTTATTTTGAGAATTATATGAATCAACACATGTAAAACACATAAAAGAGTTCCTGACTTCAAAAAATCAACTATTTTATTTTTCTTATCTCAGATTCTCTCCTATTTAAGCAGGCATTGAATAGTCCAGGTTTCTAGTAGGCTCTGAGATTTTTAACTACCTTGAGCTTTTTCAATAATTTCTATAGTTTTGCTTTCCAATCCCTATTATAAATGATTAGCTCCTTTCCATCACCCCCTTTATGTCCCTCCACCTCCACTTTAATCTCCAGGATTTAGCTATCCCATGAGGATCAGCAGACTATAATAGGGTCAGTGCATAATGACAAGTCACCAGTCTCTTGGGATAGTAGAGGTGAATGACTAGCTAATCTGAGAAGCTGTTACTACTAAACAGTTGTTAGAACCTCACAGTAACAAGCCAGACTTCTGCTAACTCCTAGCTGCATGACCTTTGGGCAAGTCACTTAACCTCTCTGAGTTTATTTACCAAGGTTTTTGTGAGAATTAGTTAACCCGTGTAAGCCTCCAAAATTTGGCACATAGTAAGCACTATCATATCATTATTATTGCTATTATAATTCTTTGTTCTGAGCGTGTAACCACTTTTCCAACATAGAATTTTCCAAATAAGCAACAGACAGCTAACCCTCAGAATAGGTTCTGAGCAAAGAAATCAGCTTTCTGTGTGACTTTGGTCAATTATTTCCCATCTCTATGCCTCAGGAACCTCATTCATAAAATGACCAAACTGGACAAGATGGCCTCCCATGTTTCATAAATTCTAATATCCTACAATCTCAGGCCATATATGTTCCAGATCTCTGTAAGTTTCATCTCAGATCAAAGCTCAAAGACCTTTAAATTCTGCTTACTGTGTTTACCATAGATAAATTATTTTCACATGTGGTTCAATAAAAACATAATAGCAATATTTTGGTTTGATTGGAGGCAGCAGCCAATTTGTGTGATGTTCTAGGTTTTATTCATTATTTAGTTTAACTACCTAGTTTAACATTTGGGCAAGAAGAAGAAACGCACTGTATCCCCAAAATGAAGTCTCATAATAATAATAATAATATTAAAGGACCAAGCTAGAATCCAGGAAAACTGAGTCTGTGATCTAGTTATCCTGCCAGCTTGTTGTTTCACCCTAGACAAGACTCCACTCCTCTCTAGCTCTGTATAAAGTAAAAAGGAAGAAGGGAGGGGGCAACAAAGGTCTAGGTGATCTCTAGTTCAGTTCAGTTCAGTCGTTCAATTGTGTCCGACACTTTACAACCCCATGGGCTGCAGCATGCCAGGCTTCCCTGTCCATCACCAAAAAGATGATTTCTAAGATCTCTTTTAATTTTCTTGAAAAGCAGAAAGATAAGGGCACTGCATGAAAACTGAAAAGAAGACAATAGGATGTTTAGGACTCAAATAACTCAAACTTTGTACATCAAAAATCAACCTCTTGATTCCTACCCCACCAACACACACACAGCAGTTTTACCTACAATCTACATCATCTCAGTAAGTGGTAGTCACATTTTTTCAAAGTGCTCAGATTAAAAGCTTGACAATCAGCATTGACTTTTCTCTTTTTCTCACAATGAGTATCTAATCTGTTAGTAAATACTGTAGGCTCTACCATGAAGACTAATCAAGAATCCAGTGTCTCAACTCCTCTACCAATAAGCTCTGGTCTAAACCATCATAATCTCTCACCTGGATCACTGCAGCAGCCTCGTCTCCTTGCTTCCCCTTCATTCTTTCAGTATTTTCTCCACACAGACAATAAGTAAACAAACAAATGTATAAAATATCAAAGAATGGTAAATATTTTGAAGAAGAGGATATGTTAAAGTATTAGTCAGCTCATGTTATGCCTCTACTCAAAATCTTCCAATGACTCACCATGTCAGAGTAAAAACTGAGGTCCTAAACAAGACCTGAGAAATCTCTCATTAACTCTGATCTCATCTCATCACTTTCTGTTACTTAAACTTCCATCCAGGCCTCTCTACTACTCTCCATCATACGAAGTATGCTGCTGCCTCTGGCCCTTTCTACTTGTGGTTCCCTATGCCTGGAATGTTTTAATTTCAAATATCCCTATGGCTCACTTCCTAATTCCCTTCAGGTCACTGCTTAAATATCACCTTCTCAGTAAGGCCTTTTCTAAGAAATGTAAAATAGTTCTTTCCACTATCATTACATGTTCCCCACACTCTGCTAAATTATTCTTCATGACATTTATCATCATCAGATATATTCTACATGTCTCCTCTCACTAATTTGTAAACTCCACGATGGGAGGAATTTTCATCTGCCTTGTTCATTGTTGTGTCAATGGTGCCTAGTATAGAATTTGATATATAAAAAGTTCAGTAAGTGTTTTTCGAATAATGCAATCTATAAAGTAGGATGGCAAGACTGTCAGCAACTTGAATGCCCACACAACCCAATCCATCAGTCCAGTAAGTGGATAAAAGACCCAGGAGCCTTAAGAGCTTCATGAATTTCTAGTGATACTAGTTAAGGTTATTTTGCCCCTCTGACTCTCCTATTTCCTATCTATGAGGTGAGCAATCTGTGTGGTAGAAAAAAAAAGGAACACTTGATTTGAGGAACAAAGAGTGGGGCCAAAATACCAGCTCTGCTACCTTGCAGCTGTTTGACTTTAGACATGTTACTTAACTTCTCTGAACATAATATTTGCAATGGGAATGATAGAATTATAACAGCATGAAGAGTATTAAAGTAAATCTGACTCCTTGTATAGGATAGAAATGAGAATGAAATGCAGTAATGGAATATGAAACCATTCTGTAGACTGTGAAATGTTATTGGAATATGTCCATTGTCACTATTTCCTGTTCTACATTCAGAGAAAGGTGACAGGAGTTAAATAGTGCTACTAAAATGTTTTGTAGTTTGGAAAAGAACATCTCAAATTAAATAAGTACCACTGTAGCTTATTTATTGTCTGGTACCAGGAGGTTCTGGCTCAAGTTTTCCTGTGATATGCTGAATCCATCCAAAGGAGTCCAACTGTTTCCAGGGAAAATCTGTCACAGGACACTTGCAGTCCCCCAAGCGTCCAGATAGTGGGACTACACTTCCACAAGCAAGAAACTACTCAACTTGCAGAAAACAAAACACATAATTAAGAAGTGTGTCATTTTAAAACTACATCATCTGATTTAGCAAAAGCCTTATTAAAATTTTTTTTCATATTCCCCTTACTCCCAGAATGGTTTGATTTGTGCTTCTTGCTTCCCTCCCTTAACCAGTACCCCGAAACTCCATTTCTACAGAACCTCAAAGCAAGCCACCATGATCAATGTAAACTTGAGAACCGAATAATAATTCTTGATCTGATCACCACACTGGGCATCTTTATTGCCTCTAATGCCAAAGTTAGGTCTTTTCATCACCCTCAATTTTAATTAATTCCTAATATATTGCAGTTAAAGACATCAAAACATGTTCTCAGCAAGTGCAACAAAATAGCCCAAAATGAGAAAGAAACTAGTAAATAACTTGACTGGTGTGGCACTATTGAAAAAACAGAAATAGATTCCAACCCCTTACTCCAGTTCACTCACCATTGTCTTTCCAGAAATACTGCCTTCTGGTATCTGAAATACCCATCAAGATCTATAATTATTGCTTGAGTTTAACCATATCCCAACCTAATTCATATAGGATAAGAAGCAATNACCCCTTACTCCAGTTCACTCACCATTGTCTTTCCAGAAATACTGCCTTCTGGTATCTGAAATACCCATCAAGATCTATAATTATTGCTTGAGTTTAACCATATCCCAACCTAATTCATATAGGATAAGAAGCAATGACAGATAATACTGTTAACCACTTCCACCTATGTCGATCCATTCCTTTTTTGAATATTTACATTTTAAAAATACACAACACATAATCCAACATCTCATCATACTGGTATCATGGTGTTGTTATTCTTTGTTTTGGTTTTAATAGCTATAAGCTCCTTGAGGGCAGCAATCTTGAGATTCTCACTGAATTATGTTCCCTTTACTGTGATCTCCAACTAGTACACAGATGGGCATATAGCAGGTGTTTAATGAAAAGTGTTTGATTGATGAATACTTTTAAAAATCAGTTTATTAAGGTCATCTCTAAAGACAACTAGGTCACAATAGGACCTCTTCTTAAGTGGCCAGCAGTTTACTTACCATTTTCAGGACACAATAGCTATAGCTGATTAGTTATGACCCTTAGCCCAGAGTGTTAATGAGACCAAAGTTCAATCCCTTTATAGGTAAATTTTATCTCTTATTTATGGTTATGGAGTGCATTCCTGAAAAAAAAGTCCAAATTATATGAGAGTAAATGAACCACTTCTTCATCTACAAATACACACCAGAAGGAGTGGTGGCATTTACTTTATCTAAGGGACAACATATAAATACATAAATACACAAACTCAAACATAAGCCAAATATAGTTAGCTAGTGATTTCTTCGGTTTAGTTTGCATCTGTTACCACTTCATGTTAGTTTTCTGCATAGAAATTATTATTCCTCACCCCCTTGCTCGTAGGTCCCAAATCCAAATGCTGCCGCTGCTGTTAAGTGGCTTCAGTCATGTCCGACTCTGTGCGACCCCATTGACGGCAGCCCACCAGGCTCCCTGGTCCCTGGGATTCTCCAGGCAAGAACACTGGATCGGGTTGACATTTCCTTCTCCAATGCATGAAAGTGAAAAGTGAAAGTGAAGTCTCTCAATCGTGTCCGACTCTTCGAGATCCCATGGACTGCAGNACCAGGCTCCCTGGTCCCTGGGATTCTCCAGGCAAGAACACTGGATCGGGTTGACATTTCCTTCTCCAATGCATGAAAGTGAAAAGTGAAAGTGAAGTCTCTCAATCGTGTCCGACTCTTCGAGATCCCATGGACTGCAGCCCACCAGGCTCCTCCATCCATGGGATTTTCCAGGCATGAGTACTGGAATGGGGTGCCATTGCCTTCTCCAAATCCAAATGCTAGTAGTTCCCAAATCCAAATACGAAAAAGAGAACTACTAACTGCATAAACCTTATTAATATGTTCCTTTCCTACTGTTCTCTAATGACCTGAAAATTTTAGATTCTAATTCACAGTTAAGGAAAGTTAAGAACAGTGTCCTTATGCAGCCTTCATACCAGATGAAACAAAGTATGCTTTAATTTTCAGCACAGCAACAGAAACCTTTGCCTCTTAAATCCTGCTGCTGCTGCTGTTAAGTCGCTTCAGTCGTGTCNACCTGAAAATTTTAGATTCTAATTCACAGTTAAGGAAAGTTAAGAACAGTGTCCTTATGCAGCCTTCATACCAGATGAAACAAAGTATGCTTTAATTTTCAGCACAGCAACAGAAACCTTTGCCTCTTAAATCCTGCTGCTGCTGCTGTTAAGTCGCTTCAGTCGTGTCCGACTCTGTGTGACCCCAGGGACGGCAGCCCACCAGGCTCCCCCATCCTTGAGATTCTCTAGGCAAGAATACTGGAGTGGGTTGCCATTTCCTTCTCCAATGCATGAAAGTGAAAAGTCAAAGGGAAGTCACTCAGTTGTGTCTGACTCTTTGCGACCCCATGGACTGCAGCCTATCAAGCTTCTCTGTCCATGGGATTTTCCAGGCAAGAGTACTGGAGTGGGGTGCCATTGCCTTCTCCATCTTAAATCCTAGAGGTGTTCAAAACTCAGGTAGTTTCAGGGAGCTTGCAATATATAAAATCAATTTTCAAAAAATCAATTATACATCTATATATTGGCAATGAACAATTTAAAAGGATACTAAGAAAATTGTATTCATAATAGCATCAAAAATTAAAATATTGAGGAATTAATTAAACAAAAGAAGTGCAATATTTATACTCTTAAAACTACAAAACACTGTTGAAAAAAGTGAAGATGACATAAATAAATGGAAAGACATTCCATGGCCATGGATCAGAAAACTTCATGTGGAGATGCAACATTTCCCAAATTTATCTACCTCTTCTATTATCCTCTTCTATTAGAATCCCAAATGACTTCTGTAGAAATTGACAAGCTGATCCTAAAACTCATAGAGAAATTTTTAAAAATCCAACAGTCTTGAAAAAGAATAATAAAATTAGAAGACTCACACTTACTAATTTCAAAACTTATTAAACTTGCAGTAATATAGCCCACAGTCCAGAAATTTCACATTTAGAGTCAACCGATTTTACATAAAGGGTGCCAAGATAGTTACATAAGGAAAGATTCAACAAATGGTGCTGTGGTGACTAGATAGTTACATAAAAAATTAAGTCAAAATTGAACAAAAACCTAAATTTAACAGCCAAAACTATAAAACTCTTTAGAAGGAAACCTAAGTGTAAATCTTTGTGACCTTGGATTAAGCAAAGCCTTCTTAGGCACGATACAAAAATCATAAGCTACATACAAAAGAATAGGTTGGGCTTAAAAGTTTGTGTGTTCTTTAATGAATACCATCAAGAAAGTGAAAAGACAATGCATATATATGAGAAAATATTCACAGATCATAATTTGTTACAGGATCTGTATTTAGAAAATATTTTTTAAAACCCTTCCAATTCAATAAGAGTAAGACAAATAATCTAATTAAAAATGACCAAAGACAAGAGTATATACAGTCAATATGCACATAAAAAGATGCCTAATATTATTAGAATATTATTAGTCATTATGAAATGCAAATCAAAGCCACTCTGAGATACTTCTTAACATTCACTTCGCACAGGGATTAAAAAGACAGTAACTCCCAGAAATAAGCCCATGCACCTATGGTCAATTAATCTATGACAAAAGAGGCAAGACTGCACAATATTGGAAACCAGTCTCTTCAGCAAATGGTGCTGGGAAAACTGGACAGGCAAATGTAAAAAATAAAATTAGATCATTCTTTAACTCCATACACACACACACAAAAGCTCAAAATGGATTAAAGATTTAAATGTGAGACTGGACACTATAAAACTTCTAGAGGAAAACATAGGTAGAACACTGACATTTATAAAGCACAGCAACATCTTTTATGATCCATCTACCAGAATAATGAAAATAAAAACAAAAATTAAAAAAATTGGTACCTACTTAAACTCAGAAACTTTGCACAGCAAAGGAAACAATAAACAAAATGAAAAGATAACCCACAGATTGGGAGAAAATAAATGCAAATCATGTGACTGATAAGGGATTAGTCTCCAAAATTGCAAACAGCTCAGGATGCTTAACAGCATCAAAACAAACAACCCACTCAAAAAATGAGCAGAAGACCTGAATAGACATTTCTTCAAAGAGAACATACAGATGACCAGGTACATGAAAAGATATTCAAAATCATTAATTAGAGAAATGCAAATCAAAACTACAATGAGATATCACCTCACACCAACTAGAAAAGCTATCATCAAAAAATCCACAAACAAATGCTGGAGAGGGTGTTGAGAGAAGGGAACTCTCCCATACTGCTGGTGGGAATGTTAGTTGGTACAGCCACTACGGAGAACAGCATGGAAGCTCTTTAAAAAGCTAAAACTAGAGCTACCTTATGACTCTGCAATCCCACTCCTGGGCATATATCCAGAGAATATATGGGGGATAATACATATATACACATGTATCTATTCACTTCCCTACTCTCCTTCACTATTCGCCTGAAACCACCACAAATTTGTTAATTGGCTATACCTCAATACAAAATAAAAAGTTTAAAGTTTGAAAAATAAAAATAATTGGAAAGATGTGGAGAAATTCGACCCTCATACATTGCTGATGAGATTGTAAAATGGCATAGCCACTTTTGAAGACAATTTGGGAGAGCCTCAAAAAGTTAAACNTCCTTTCTTCCTCCCCTCCCCTTTCCTTTTCTCCCCTCCCCTGAACGCGCAGGAAAGCTGGGTGGCTTTGGAGGAACAAGTGCTGGCGCAGCGTGGGTGAGGGCAGAAAAGGATTGGTCTAGCCTAGGAGGACCCCAGCTCCCCAACTATCTCTTGCTTTTCCGAACCAGATTTTAAGCGACAGGGCTGACTCTTTAAGCTTTAACTTGGAGCTTTTTTTTGAAGACAGGGCCACTGAGCATTTACCAGATTTGGTTCTGAAGTCCAATCTCAAAACAGACCCTGTGCACGTGTGGGGGCGGAGGGAGTGGGAAAGGGAGATAGAAGTATAGAGGAAATACGAGGAGGATCTCCTTCAGTGGGGGACTATGTTCAGGGCAAGCCCACCAAGAAGTGCAAATAAGAGGTCTCCTGTAAACTGAGGAACTAGCTATGATGGCCAAGCCAGCCTGTACATGTTGAAACCTTTCAGATTTCTCCATAGGGATAGATTGGGCCTTGTGGGGTGGTATCAGTTGCTCTAGGAACCCTCTGCCTGGGAACCAAAGGTAATCTCTACCCTCTTCTCGTCCTTGTTTCCTGTCTAGAGTTACTTATAAGCATACACTTCTCACTCATCCAGATATACAAAGGAAAATCACTCAGAAGAGCAGGCAAACACCCGAACACTAAAAATACTTGTCATGTACACAAAGACCTCAGTTTTGTCCAGGGTTTTGCAGACATTTGCTTATATACAGGCACTTGCTTTTCCAAGTTGCCTTTGCATACTTTAAGCTTGCAAACTGCATTATTCAAGGAATGGAATCTGTATAAGACTGTTTTTCTTCCTTTTTATAGACAGCCAGAAGTAGAAGGTAATGTGGGCTATCACAATTGTTCTTTTATGGAAGAGGTCTCATCTTCTCTGGGTAAAGGTGGAGAGGCAAGTGGGAATCAAAGAGTAGAGAAAATGAAAGGGTCGATCTATAGAGAAGGAGGTGTCTCTTGGTGTCAGCAGGGTCTCTGGGCCTTCCTAGCTTTTAAAATCCTTAGACTTCTGGATCTGGGCAGAGTCTGTCTGTCCCAGAGAACTAGTGGAGTTTTTCACATGGGCCTCTTCTGCTTCTTGCAGGTTTCTACAGAGTCTTATCTTGTTCACAGCCAAGCATCATGAGAATTTACTTACAGTGACCAAAGGAAGCAATATTAAAGACAGGGATGAGTGGGCATGATCTGCTCTATTTCCCAGATGAAGACAGTAAAGCAAGGACATAATTTGTTCTATGTTTCACTTTAGTAGGACCTAAACTAGCTTTTCATCTCACTGCTATTTGAGCTAGACTCATCACTATCAAGGGAACTTGGAAAAGGGCTATAAATGAAACTTCTAGAAGCCTGAGGAGCTTTATATCTGAAGAAGTGAAAAATTGTCTTTTGGGACTTCAATGACTGAACATCCCAGATATACCCCCCTTGTTGTTAAAGAGTCTCACAAGATACTCTTATGGTTAAGGCACAGTCTTATTCTTAAAGATGTCCAGTTGTAACAGGGAAATTCTCAATTCTTTATTGTAATGGAAAATGGGAGTATGTAACTGAAATGCACAGATACTTTGAAAACCTTATTTAAATAATAAACANTCTCACAAGATACTCTTATGGTTAAGGCACAGTCTTATTCTTAAAGATGTCCAGTTGTAACAGGGAAATTCTCAATTCTTTATTGTAATGGAAAATGGGAGTATGTAACTGAAATGCACAGATACTTTGAAAACCTTATTTAAATAATAAACACAACCTTTAGTTCCATCAAAGCTTTTAACAAAGGTTGATCTAAGTTAATAAAGTAAATTGGACTGGCAGGAAAGTGAAGTGTGAAAGTGAAAGTCGCTCAGTGGTGTCTGACTCTTTGTGACCCCATGGACTACAGTCCATGGAATTCTCTAGGCCAGAATACTGGAATAGGTAGCCTTTCCCTTCTCCAGTGGATCTTTCAAACCCAAGGATCGAACCCAGGTCTCCCACATTGCAGGCGGATTCTATACCAGCTGAGCCACAAGGGAAGCCCAGGAATACCAGAGTGGGTAAGTCTATCCCTTCTCCAGCGGATATTCCCAACCCAGGAATTGAACCAGGGTCTCTTGCATTGCAGGCAGATTCTTTACCAACTGAGCTATCAGGGCAGGAAAGTGGAATGGAAATAATGTAGGTCTCAAAGCCAGAAATTTGTCTTAAGATTGACAATGAATCTCTTCCTCTCAGTAAGCTTAATTTATTGTTCTGTGAAATGGGGTGGGGAGAAGGTAGATGCTGGATCTGACAATCTTTCAAACACTGACAATTTAGAGTTTTCCTCTTATCTACACTCCGTAGAGGGTGAGTATGGAAGGGGCTACTAGTGATAGTGAAAAATTCAGTGGACAGAAGTGAGGAGGGTAGTTATAAATAAAGAAGCCTGAAAAGAAAATAAACTGAGAAATAATTCCTCAGAATTGCCCATTGAATAAATGGCATCCTAACAGACATTCAAACCCAGGTCTGAAGAAATTCCAAAATTCATGTTGCTTTCACAGCACCAAAATTGTCTCCAAAATTTTCTTATAAAATTCCAGCTAATAATACATACCTTTGAAAGGCTGATAATTAAAGATTATATGTATGTAAAAATTTAAACAGGAAAGCATTGTATAAGTCTGAGCAATCACCTCGTTATGTTTTATTTTGAAAAGCAGTGCTACTTGATAGCTTGTTCCTTTTTAGTACTGAATAATATTCCATTGTCTGGATGTACCACTGTTTATTTATCCATTCATTTACTGGAGGACATCTTAGTTACTTCCAAGTTTTGACAATTATGAATAAAGCTACTGTAAACATTGGGTGCAGGTTTTTGTGTGGATATACATTTTCAGTTTGTTTGGATAAATACCAGAGAGCATAATTGCTGGATAATATAGTAAGAGTATATTTGGTTCTCTAAGAAATCATCAAACTGTCTTCTAAGGTGGCTGTACCATTCTGCATTCCCACCAACAAAGGATGAGAATTCCTATTGCTCCACATCTAGCACTCAGTGTTGTCAGTTTTCCATTGTAGGCCATTCTGGTAGTGGTATCCCATTTCTGTTTAAATTTGCATTTCCCTCATGTCATATGATGTTGAATATCTTTTTTAAATTAAGTTTTATTGAAGTATAGTTGCTTTTTGTTGTGTTAGTTTCCTCTGTACAGCAAAATGAATCAACCATACATATACCCTAACCCTAGCCCTCCCTTTTGGACTTCCTTCTCATTCAGGTCACCACAGTGCATTTTTTTCCTACACTTATTTGCCTATTTGTCAAGATCTTTTGGAAAAGGCAATGGCACCCCACTCCAGTACTTATGCCTGGAAAATCCCATGGATGGAGGAGCCTGGTAGGCTGCAGTCCATGGGGTCGCTAGAGTCGGACACGACTGAGCGACTTCACTTTCACTTTTTACTTTCATGCATTGGAGAAGGAAATGGCAACCCACTCCAGTGTTCTTGCCTGGAGGGACCGGTAAACCTGGTGGGCTGCTGTCTATGGGGGTCGCACAAAGTCGTACACTACTGAAGTGACTTAGGAGCAGCAGCAGCAGCAGCAAGATCTTTGGCCCATTTTTAATCCAGTTGTTTGTTTTCTTTGTAAAGTTTTATAGTTGTTTTTATATTTTGTATGTTGTTGTACTCAGTCATGTCCGAATCTCTGTGACTCTATGGACTGTAGCCCACCAGTCCATGGAGTTTTCCAGGCAAGAATACTGGAGCAGGTTGCCATTTCCTACTTCAGGGGATCTTCCTGATCCTGGAATAAAATCTGCATCTCTTGTGTTTTCCTGCATTGGCAGGTGGATTCTTTTACCATTGTACCACCTGGGAAGCACATATTTTGGATAACAGTCCTTTATTGATGTATATTTTACAAATCTTTTCTCCCAGTGTTTGGCTTGTCTTCTCATTTTCTTGACATTGTCTTTCAAGAACTGCTGCTGCTGCTAAGTCGCTTCAGTCATGTCCGATTCTGTGCAACCCCACAGATGGAAGCCCACCAGGCTTCCCTGTCCCTGGGATTCTCCAGGCAAGAACACTGGAGTGGGTTCCCATTTCCTTCTCCAATGCATGAAAGTGAAAAGTGAAAGTGAAGTCGCTCAGTCGAGTCTGACTCTTAGTGATCCCATGGACTGCAGCTTACCAAGCTCTTATGTCCATGGGAATTCCCAGGCAAGAGTACTGGAGTGGGTTGCCATTGCCTTCTCCCTTTCAAGAGCAGAACTTTTAATTTTTAATGAAGTCCAATTTATCAGTTCTTTCTTTCATGGATTGTGCCTTTGGTGTTGTATGTAAAAAGGCATCACCCCACACACACAGTTATCTAGGTTTTCTCTTATGTTATTGTCTAGTGATTTTATAATTTGCGTTTTACATTTAGGTGTGATCCATTTTGAGCAAATTTTTGTGAAGACTGTCTAGATTCATTTTTCACATGTAGATCACTGTTGTTCCAGCACTGTTTATTGAAATGACTACTTTCACTCCGTTTTATTGCCTTTGCCCCTTTGTCACTGATCAATTGAATACATTTATATGAGTCTATTTCTGGACCTTCTATTACAGAGGGGTTTTCTAAAACAACCATATTAAAGATATTATTGACATACAAAATGGTGCACATATTTAAACTTATATAAATTGATAACTTTTGTCATATATGCACTCATGAAATCACCATCTAATCATGATAGAGAAAATATTTATTACCTCTAAAATTTTTTGTGTCCCTTTTACTTCCTCACTCCACCCCTCCACACACTATCATTTTGGCAAGCAATTATTAACATTTTGATTAGTTTTCACTTTCCAAAATTTCATATCAATGAAATTATCATCTTTTTTGTTTGGCATCTTTCACTCAGCATAATACCGTTGATTAGAGGAGGATGTGGCAACCCACTCCAGCATTCTTGCCTGGAGAATCCCCACGGACAGAGGAGCCTGGCTGGCTACAGTTTGTGGGGTGGCACAGAGTGGACACGACTGAGTGACTGAGCTTGCATGCATGTAATACTCTTGATATCCATCTATGCTCTTATGTGTAACAGTAATTTGTTCTTCTTTATTGTTAAGTATTATCCCATTGTGTTGGATGTACCACAACTTGTTTACCCATTAGCTTGTTGATGAAACTGATGTTCTTTACAATTTTTGGATATAACAAATAAAGATTTTATGAACATACATACATACAGCTTTGTATGGACATATACTTTTGTTCTCCTTGTCTCTATATTTAGTAGTGGAATCATTATGTTCAATAGAGTAGGGATATATTTACCTTATTAAAAAAAAAGCAAAAACTGCTAAGCTGTTTTCCAAAGTGTGTGTGCCATTTTATGTTCTCACCAGCATTTCCTCCACATCCACACCAACACTCGGTATGGTCAGTTTTTTTAATTTAGCCTTCTAATTTGATATATAAGCATTTCTCATTTAATTTGCATTTCTCCAATGAATAACAATGTAGAGAGTTTTTGATGTGCTTATTTTCCATTTGTATATTTTTATTGGGTAAAGACAGCTTAATTTTTTTTCTATATTTGGCTACTTGTATTTTATGAAGTTTTTAGAGTTATTTGTGTATTCTAGCACAAGCTCATTATCAAAAATATGACTGATATTTCCAATGAGAAATAATATTTTCTCTCAATTTATAGTTTGTCTTCATCATCTCATTCAGTTTATCAATTTATTTATGGATTATGATTTTGGTATCAAATTTAAGATATTTTTTCTAACCCAGCACCACAAGCTATGTTTTTAAAAGCCTGTGTTTTTTTTTCCTAGAAGTTGTATAGTTTTCAGTTTTATACTCAATATGATCCATTCTCAGTTGATTTTTGTATATGGATATCCAGTTATTTTTATATCAGTGTCCTGTTGTTTCAGCCCAATTTGTTGAAAAGACTTTTTCTCCTTTTAATTGCCCTTAGACCTTTTTAATAATCAATTGTCAATATATGTTTCTGTAGAGAGTTGTTTTTAAGTTGAGTCTAATCATTCACTCACTTAAATTCTGTCTCTGGCTTTCCATTCCTCTTAGTATAAATGTCCAAATCTTTAACCAGATGCTATATGATCTCGTGTCTTGTAACCTCTCTGATTTTATCTCATACCACTTTTCCTCCTGTTTTCTGAGCCTTGCTCACACTGGCCTTTACTCAGAGTTCCTCAAAGGCCCAGTAGTTCTTCATGCCTTTTCATATGCTGTTCTCTGTACCTGAAATGCTGGCTTATCCTTCTCCTTACTCATTTAGCTAATGCCTATGCATACAGCATTTCCAGAAAGACATCCTAGACCTTCTGAGCTACCTCAAATTCTCCATTCATTCACCTTTTTACATGTTTTAACAGTACCCGGTATTTCTCTGTTAGAAGTTTTCAACAAATTGTTGTTTACTCACCCAGTCGTGTCCGACTTTTTGTGATCCTGTGGACTGCAGGAGGCCAGGCCTCTCTGTTCCTCACCATCTCCCGGAGTTTGCCCAAGTTTATGTTCGCATCGGTGATGCTGTCCAGCCATCTCATCCTCTGACACCCTCTTCTCCTTCTGCCCTTAATCTTTCCCAGCATAAGAGACTTTTCCAATGAGTTATCTGTGTGCATTAGATGACCAAAATACTGGAGCTTCAGCTTTAGCATCAGTACTTCCAGTGAATTTTCAGGGTTGATCTCCTTTAAGATTGACTGGTTTGATCTCCTTGCCATCCAAGGGACTTTCAGGAGTCTTCTCCAGCACCGCAGTTTGAAGGCATCAATTCTCTGGCATTCTGCCTTCTTTATGGTCCAGCTCTCACAACTGTACGTGACCACTGGGAAGACCATAGCCTTGACTATATAGACCTTTGTTGGCAGAGTAATGTCTCTGCTTTTCAACACACTGTCTAGGTTTGTCATCACTTTCCTGACAAGAAGCAGTCACCTTCTCATTTCATGGCTGCAGTCACCAGCCACAATGACTTTGGAATGCAAAGAAGAGGAAATCTGTCACTATCTCCTCCTTTTCCCCTTTATTTGCCATGCAATAATGGGGCTGGATGCTGTGATCTTAGTTTTTTTAAATATTTAGTCTTAAGCAGGCTCTTTCATTCTCTTCCTTCACCCTTGTCAGAAGCTCTTTAGCTCCTCTTCACTTTCTGCCATTAGAGTGGTATCATCCACTTATCTGAGGCTGTTGATGTTTCTCCCACCTATCTTGATTCTGGCTTGTAACCCATCCAGCCCAGCAATTTCTCATGATGTGCTCAGCGTATAGGTTAAACAAACAGGGTGACAGCAAACTGCTATACTCCTTTCTCCATTTTGAACCAATCAGTTGTTCCATACAGTTTCTAACTGTTGCTTCTTGAATCTGCCTACAGGTTTCTCAGGAGAAAGGTAAGATGGTCTGGTTTTCCATCTCTCTAAGAGCTTTCAACTGGAGAAGGCAATGGTACCCCACTCCATTACTCTTGCTTGGAAAATCCCATGGATGGAGGAGCCTGGTAGGCTGCAGTCCATGAGATCGCTAGAGTTGGACACGACTGAGTAACTTCACTTTCACTTTCATACACTGGATAAGGAAATGGAAACCCACTCCAGTGTTCTTGCCTGGAGAATCCCAGGGATGGGGGAGCCTGGTGGGCTGCCGTCTATGGGGTCACACAGAGTCGGACACAACTGAAGTGACTTAGCAGCAAGAGCCTTCCAAAGTTTGTCATGATCTACATAGTCAAGGCTTTAGTGTAGTCAATGAAATAGAGATAGATGTTTTTCTGAAATTCCCTTGCTTTCACTATAATCCAGCGAATGTTGGCAATTTGATCTTTAGTTCCTCTTCTTTTTTAAGCCTAGCTTGGACATCTGGAAGTTCTTGGTTTGCATAATGCTTAAATCTAGCATGCAAGATTTTAAGCACGACCTTACTAGCATGGGAAGTGAAGTGAAGTCGCTCAGTCGTGTCCAACTCTTTGTGACCCTGTGGACTGTAGCCCACTAGGATCTTCCGTCCATGGGATTCTCCAGGCAAGAATACTGGAGTAGGTTGGGAGGTGAGTACAATTGTCCTATGATTAGCATATTCTTTGGTACTACCTTTTTGGGAACTGGGATGAGGATTGACCTTTTCTTGTCCTGTGATCACTGCTGAGTCTTCCAGATTTGTTGAAATAATGAATGCAAAACTTTGATGGCATTCTCCTCTAGAGATTTAAATAGTTTTCCTGCAATTTCATCACATCCATTAGCTTTATTAACAGCAGTGGTTCTCAAGGCCCACTTGACTTCACCTTCCAGAATGTCTGGTTCTGGATGACTAACCACAGTTCAGTTCAGTTCAGTCGCTCAGTCGAGTGCGACTCTTTGCGACCCCATGAATCACAGCATGCCAGGCCTCCCTGTTCATCACCATCTCTCGGAGTTCACTCAGACTCATGTCCGTCGACTCCGTGATGCCATCCAGCCATCTCATCCTTGGTTGTCCCCTTCTCCTCTGGCCCCCAATCCCCCCCAGCATCAGAGTCTNTTACCTTGGGTGTGGAGTATCTCTTTATGGCTGCTCCAGCAAAGCACAGCTGCTGCTCCTTACCTTGGACAAGGGGTATCTCCCTACCGCCACCTTTCCTGACCTTCAATGTGGGACAGCTCCTCTAGGCCCTCCTGCACCTGTGCAGCCACCGCTCCTCAGGTTGCTCCTCGGGTTGCTCCTCCCGGCCGTCCGCCCTGGCCTCAGCGTGGGTGGCTCCTCCCAGCTGCTGCCTCTGGCCTGGGGGCTTGGGGTGGCTCCTCAGGGTCACCGCCCCTGGCCTCAAGTGCGAGGTGGCTTCTTCCAGCCTCCCCTGACCTCGGATGTGGGGTGTCTCCTCCTGGCCGCCACTGGCCCCGGATGCAGGGTGTCTCCTCCCGGCCTCCCCTGACCTCGGACGCAGGGTGTCTCCTCCCAGCCACCCCTGACCTTGAACGTGGGGTAGCTCCACCCAGCCGCCGCCCTGTCCTCAGATGCGGAGTGTCTCCCCCCGGCCGCCACTGGCCTCGGACGCAGGGTGTCTCCTATCCCATTCATTAAGATCTTTTTTATGTAGTTCTTCTGTGTATTGTTTCTATCTCTTCTTGATCTCTTCAGCATCTACTAGGTCTCTACCATTTTTATCTTTTATTTTGCCCATCTTTGGGAGGAATTCTCCCTTGATGTTTCCAATTTTCCTAAGGAGATATCTAGTTTTTGCCCTTTTGTTGTTTTGTTCTATTATTAAGCACTACTCATTCAAAAAGGCCTTGTCTCTTCTAGCTATTCTTTAAAACTCTGTATTTAATTAGATGTATTTTTCTCTCTCTCCCTCACTTTTTGCTTCTCTTCATTATTCTGGTATTCATAAAGCCTCCTCAGATAACCACTCTGCCTTCTTGCTTTTCTTTTTCTCTGGGATTCTTTTTGTTCACCACCTCCTGTACAATATACCAAACCTCTGTTCATAGTTCTTCAGGCAAATACAATTATATTAATTGTGCATTCAGTTGCTTAATATCTATTTTCCTCACTAAACTATAAGTTTGTTTCCTGATAGCAGGGACCTTGTTGATTCTGTTCATCATCCAATCCTTAGGACTCAGTCTGGCATGGGCACATAGTCATTACTTAATAAATATCTGTTGAATAAATGGATAGTATCTATTTCCACTGAAATAGAATCCTATTTCCAAAGAGAGCTTGGCTTTGAGGGTTTGCAGAAACCTTTGTGGTTTCAGCATACTTAGGCATGCAGTAAGCCTTTTCTCCACCTACAAGCAGAGAATCTCTCCAATTCATGCATTGAAGGAGTATTAAACATTTACTGCTTGGCAAGCCCTGTGCTAGGNAGCTTGGCTTTGAGGGTTTGCAGAAACCTTTGTGGTTTCAGCATACTTAGGCATGCAGTAAGCCTTTTCTCCACCTACAAGCAGAGAATCTCTCCAATTCATGCATTGAAGGAGTATTAAACATTTACTGCTTGGCAAGCCCTGTGCTAGGCACTTAGAATTCCCTGGTAAATAGGATACTGTGGACTGTGTCTTCGAGGAGCTTATTCACAGTCTAAAACAAGAATGAAAAATCATTTAAATATCTATATTTGAGTTAGGCTGGAAAGAGTGGGGCTTATGAATAAATGCTCAGAGTGTTTCCTTCTGCTGATTTGTAGATGTTTGCTATTTCCTCCATTTAGACAGTTATAAGAGACTACTTTCTCAACTCATATTTTCTTCTTCCTCCTTAAATGGTGATGCCTCCATCTTACCTTTCCCCACAGCTCCAGCCCTAACTTCTCCCCTGACCACCTTTTTCGAGGCTATCTTCAATAGAATCAGAATCAGAAGGTTCTTTATTAAAAAATAACTCTGATAGCATTGCTTCTCTTCTCTATAAACTTTAATTGCCTATATGAGAGGTTTCAGACATGAAAGCCTCTTTAAACAAAAGTGAGTGAAGAGAACCTGGTATTAGAGAGAGAAAAGTTTATGGTGGTGGAGAGTGTGGCCAACTAGAAAAAATATGCCCCAACTCAAGGAGGCAGCCTCCACTCAACTCCAACTGGTTGTTGCCAAGCAGGAATGAAACCTCAGTATTCCAGGTGTTCCATTATTTTTAAGAATAGCATTCCAGACTTTAATGTAAAATCTCCTTAATTTTTAAAAAAGTTGGCAACTAATTCAATTGGTTTAAAAACGCCATCCATGCCAACTATTTTCAGCTAAAAAAAAAAAAAAGTCTGTGGACAAAATTTAGTTTGTGGACTGCCAATCTGCAAACTCTGACTTGCAGGTTCAGGTTCAAGTCCAAATTTCATAGCCTAGCCTTTAAAATTTATCACAGTTAGGTCCTAATCTCTCTCTGCTGCACCTTCTCACATCTCATTCTTCTGCCAGCCACCCACCTCTTCAACCATATCAGACATCCTGGGCTCTCTCTGAAAATATCCTATACTCTCAGGCCAGCCTATGTTGGGTCATGCTGTTGGCTTTTACAAAAATGTTAATCCTTTGCTTCTCTCATGACTAAATCCAGCTTAACTTTCAAAGCACAGCTCAAATCCCAAGCTTTATGGGAAGCATTTTTGGATTTATTAATCATAATTAATTTATATAACTCTATTATTTCACTTTTAAAACACTTATCACACTGACATATCATATAAATATATCTGATATAAAAATTTCCTCCTCTACCAGGCAGTATCCCATGCCTTGTACATTCCCATTCATTAATTTTTCAACAAATGTGTGGAACTCTTGTGTGCCAGACACTCTACCAGACATTATGACTAAGAGCTCTAGATGTTCTGTTTAGCCAAAATACAGGTATAAAATTTTAAAGGCATGCAGATTACAAAAGTAGCATAGAAAGAGAGAGGTTTTTCCACACATCTGCTATTTAACTGCTAATAATGATAATTCTGTAGACATTGTTAATCCCTTTTGTATAATAAACCAGGTGATTAGGAGTTAATTCTATTTTGTAGAGGAGGAAACTGAGGCTCAGAAATATTAAGTAATTTTTCCAAAGTCAGCTGATAACAGGTAGGGCCTGTACAGCTATGAATTTAGATGTTCTATCACAAAGCAACTGATCTTTTACAACTATGTCTCAGTGGCCTCTCTGATACTCTGGAGAGATGCCCCATCTATCCATAGTATGCAAGCCAAACATTAGCTGAGCTGGAACAGTACTGAATCTATGGTAGAGCAAGACATTTCATAATAGGTTTCATAGCAACATTTGATGAAGAATACAAATACTTTCTACTCCTATTTATGTGCTATGTGACCTCTGGTAACCTTCCAGTTTGGGCCTCCTTTTACTTTTTTCTAGAATGGAGAAAATAATAATTGTATTCTTCACAGTTTGTTGTGAAAACAACAACAACAGCAAAAAACTCAAAGAGAATATGCAATAAGGATTATTATAATAATCTGTCCATTATGTACTTACAAGAGCTCTTCAAGAGAAACACTGTTGTTATTATTCCCATTTTAAAGATGACTATATTTAGGCAGACCTAGAACTTGAAACCTACTCTCTATGACATAAAACAGAATGTCATATTGCCTCTCATGCATTAGGCAACAGTTAATTACTGGTACCATCTGTATACTTCTGTTTACTTTTCAAAATGCCTAAGGATGTTTGACCCCAAGTTCAAGTGCCAGGGACAACATTTTGGATTCAAAGTTTAAACTCCATATTTAAAAGGTTTCAAAATATGTGAGGCAGAGGTCAACAGTTGGAAATCATTTCAGCTAGATCTTTCTTTCTTCCTACTCACATCTCACCCTTCTCCAGAAAAAAGGCCTGATTTTATTCTACTCTAGAAATTTCCTTGACAACTTTCATTGTGGAAGACACATTTGTAGATGGCAATATACAGGGAATCTTGGCTCATATTTATTTTTGCTTTACCTTGTAAGGAAGTGGGAGTCAATAGCTGCCAGAAGGGAAAAATGACAATCAATCAGAGAACATATATCACATGTAGGCCTTTAAGAATGGAATGTTTTGGGGAAATCAGAGTAAGACCAAAAGATGTGCTTGAGATCGTTGCTATAGTAGCAGAGCTTCCATATAGAGATTTCATAGTAGCAGAGCTTCCATATAGAGATTAAAGCTAGAAAAGATGGACCACTGAACAACAGCTATCATATATCCATGTTATTTCTGTAGTTAACAAAACAGGGGTGTCTTCACCCTATCTTCATGATATCTCTGCAGCTTCAGGCCTTGACAGCAGTGAGTTTTATATAGGAAAATATGATTCACAAAATTATATGCATATAATACCCCAGTTTTCATAGGAACTTTTGGAGTTAAGCAGTGTATGCATAATTAATTCTGTTAATTAGAAAGGGAGTCTACCCTTTGAACCTGAAGTGATCTGGTCAAAGGTCATTCAGCTATCCAGATGCAGAGAAATGTGAGAACAACATTCTCCTTTGTCAGAGTTCTTTCTTCCACNAGGTCCAACATGTAGACTTAGGAAAGACAATGAAACCGGAAGAAGAGCAGGAGAAGACGATATCTTGAAAGTCAAAATAAGAGAGATTTATCCAGATGCAGAGAAATGTGAGAACAACATTCTCCTTTGTCAGAGTTCTTTCTTCCACACCAGAATTTGCAGTGATAAACAAGTGATCCCCTTTTCCCAGAGACATACATTATTTGTAGCTAACTGAAAACTTTGGTTAGAGTTGGACTAGCTCTATCTTGAAATTGGGACAAATTCTCTGGAGTCCACTTTCCTGGCAGCTTCTTTGGGGCATGAGTGAGAGTGAAGACCCAAAGGGGTGGAGCTGAGGTTGTGTTATAGATAGAGTTCTACGATCCTTTGCTACTGCCTTCTGCAACATGCCTCCCTTTCAGAGAAGTGTGAATTATCTCACAAATCCCTGAGAAAATGTCCTAACCAATTAAGTTCTACCTTTGACCAGGGAAGTTAACGCCTTAGACCATCATGAAACAACCCGTGAACATCAACAGTTTATTTTTTGGCTGAGTTTAAATGCAAATCAATTAAAAAAATGAAAGGAAAGGGTATCATTCTCTTTTACCTTGGAAAATGAAGAGTTATTAGTAGAAATTCTTATACTTTGTTGAATGAATCACAAATAGTGTTCTGATATTTGTCAGTTGAAATTTTATTACTTTATTTAGATAGATGATTCAGGTTTGTGTATACTGGAATCATGAGTTATTATGATCAAAGCCATAAAGAAGAGCAAACTATTTTCCAACAGACCAAAACAGATTACATTCTCATAGAATTGCAAACTATACCAATTCTGGTTGTTTTCCTTTGTGAATCAACCTAAACCTGGGACTGAAGAAAATTCAAAACAAAGATCAAATACTAGCTTATCAGCAATATGTCCTTTGTCTCCTATCCAACATTATCATTCCTTAGTCACCTGCTTTCCAATGCTGGCCAAAATGCAATTGCATGTGCTATGGCAGTGCTAGGAAAACTTGTCTGCAAACCTGTTAAAAGCATCCCCTATCACAGATAGTAAACCAGGACAGGGATATAGGCCTAGAAGAATATAGTATTGCAAGAGCATTTGGATTGTGTGTTCAAATTGAAACAAAAGTGTTGTAACAGCTGGGTTGTGGCTCTCTTCACCAGAGAGAAGTCTATGGAATGGACTATAATACCATTAATATTTATTATACTTATTATGTGCTAGCCATCCTTTTAAAAGAGCTTCCATTAACTAATTCATTTAGTACTAAGAGCACTTACTCTGCATTCAGCCACTCTTCTAACAGCTTTATGTGAATTAAATCATTTAATCTTCACAACAATCCTATGAGAAAACTACTATTATTACTGTTATTTTACAGATTAGAAAAGAAAAATAAAGCTTGGAGAAATACAGCAACTTATCTGAGATCAAACAGCTAGCAAGCGATAGAGTCAGGTTTAGAAACCTGGCACCATTGCTTATGCTATCCTGACTACTAAATGATATTTGTATATCACCTGTATGGTCCTTTTCCCATTGATAAAATGTCAGAAAGTCTTAACAAGTAACTGACTTTTTTCTCAGTACCGACTATGTGTTAGGCATACCCTCAAGAAATATTCAATAGAAAATAACCAAACATATTATTTTCAGCATTAGTTGAATGAACTTTTATTTGTTAAAAAGTCAGAACAATTAGGACATGTTTAACTTTTAAAACTTTTAGAGTTTTTTCCTATGCTTAACAATAACAACTCTGTGAGTTTAGCTAGGAAGGTATTTTTCATCTTATTTCACAACTGAGAGAACTGGAGCTCAGAGAGTTTGTTTCTTGCTTAGAACCACACAGTTTGAAAGTTATATAGACAAGATTCAAAGATCTTCTAATTCAACAAATTATGATCTCTTAATCACTGTGTGCCATGGTACATAGAATGAACGTGCCAACCACTGTGGACTCAGAATGACTATACTCACATGCTTTAACAGCTTTAGGCTCATAGATTGTCACTCAGGTGTTTAGAAGAAATCTTTGGCTTTTACTCTGCCATCTCTATGGCATTTTTCACCAGTGCAAACCCAAGCCCCCTCAATTTGGGCTGAGACAATGAAATTAATGAATAATCTAAAATCATAACACTTTTATATCTGTTCTGGCTCTGATATTGACCCTTGATAAGCCTTAGCCTTGCTATGTGCCTCAGTTTCTATATTTTTCTTAACTATTCAAATAGCGCCTGGTTTACAAGTTCTGTCAGTAAAATCACATGTGGGGGATGGAAAATGGTATTCCATGTAAATGGAGACTTTAAAATGCTGGCATAGCAATACTCATACCAGAAGAAATAGATTTTAAAATAAAGACTGTTATAAGAGACAAAGAAGGAAAATACATAATAATCAAAGGATCAATAAAAGAAGATAAATATATATATGCATAAGAACATAAGGCAAATGCTAACAACTATAAAAAGAGAAATTGACAGTAACACACAAATACTGGGGAATTTAATACCCTATTTTCATCAATGGATACATCATCCAGACAGAAAATCCACAAGGAAACACAGGCCTTTAATGACACATTAGATATTTATAGAGCATTCCATCCAAAGGCAGCAGAATACATACTCTTCTAAATTGCACATGGAACATTCTCCTGGATTGACCACATACTGGGCCACAAATAACACTATGGTAAATTTAAGAAAATTGAAATGATATCAAGCTTCTTTTCTGACCACGGCTCAGTTCAGTTCAGTTGCATAGTCGTGTCTGACTCTTTGCGACNGCGGGTGTAGCTGGATTTCTTCTCTCTGGAGTGCTGTTTTTGCAGCCAATGATCTGCTTTGCTGGTTGCAGGTCTCTGCTTTTTAATGTGCTGTCTAGGTTGGTTATAGTTTTTCGTCCAAGGAACAAGCATCTTTTAATTTCATGGCTGCAGTCACCATCTGCAGTGATTTTGGAACCCCCCCCAAAATAAAGTTTCTCACTGTTTCCATTGTTTCTCCATTTATTTGCCATGAAGTGATGGGACCAGATGCCATGATCTTAGTTTTCTGAGTATTGAGTTTTAAATCAACTCTCCTCTTTCACTTTTATCAAGAGGCTCTTTAGTTCTTCGCTTTCTGCCATGAGTGTGGTGTCATATGCATTGCTGAAGTTATTGCTATTTCTCCTGGCAATCTTGATTCTAGCATGTGCTTCATCCAGCCTGGCATTTTGCATGATTACTCTGCATATAAGTTAAATAAGCAGGGTGACAATATACAGCCTTGACATATTCCTTTCNTCATATGCATTGCTGAAGTTATTGCTATTTCTCCTGGCAATCTTGATTCTAGCATGTGCTTCATCCAGCCTGGCATTTTGCATGATTACTCTGCATATAAGTTAAATAAGCAGGGTGACAATATACAGCCTTGACATATTCCTTTCCCAAGTTGGAACCAGTCTATTGTTACATGTTCAGTTCTTCTAACTGCTGCTTCTTAGCCTGCATACAGATTTCTCAGGAAGCAGTTAAGTTGGTCTGGTATTCTGATCTCTTTAAGAATTTTCCACAGTTTGTTGTGATCCACACAATCAAAGGCATTGGCTTAGTCTGATCACAACAGTTTTTGATTAGAAATAAACTAAAGAAGAAAACTAAGAAACACAAACATGTGGAGGTTAAACAATATGCTACAAAACAATCAGTGGATCACTGAAACAATCAAAGAGGAAATTAAAAAATACCTACAGACAAATGAAAATGAAAGCACAATGATCCAAAACTTCTGGAATACAGCAAAAGCTGTACTAAGAGGGAAGTTTGTAGCAATAGAGTCTTATCTCAAAAAACAAGAAAATCTCAAATAAACAACTTAACGTTACACCTGAAGCAATTAGAGAAAGAAGAACAAGCAAAACCTAAAGTTAGTGGAAGGAAAAAACTTATAAACACCAGAGCAGAAATAAATGTCATAGAAACAAAGAAAATAATAGCAAAGATCAAGGACACTAAAAGCTGGTTCTTTGAAAAGATAAACAAAATTGACAAATCTTTAGCTAGACTCACCAAAAAAAAAAAAAAAAAGAGAGAGAGAGAGAAAAAAATGTAAATTCTAAAAAAAAAAAAAAAAAAAGATTCTTATACCACTCATCCTAAAGTCCAGAAGACTTTGCAGATACGGAATAAATGCATTTATAAAGTGAAAAATAAGCATGTGCCTGGTNCCAAAAAAAAAAAAAAAAAAAAAAGAGAGAGAGAAAGAGAGAGAAGTCAGATCAATAAAATTAAAAATGAAAAAGAATTTAAAACTGACACCACAGAAATACAAAGGATCATAAAAGACTACTACAAGCAACTGTATACAAATAAAATGGACAACCTGGAAGAAAGGGATAAATTCTTAGAAAGGTAAAATTTCCCAAGAATGAACCAGGTAGAAATAGAAAATATGAGCAGTCTGATCATAAGGACTGAAATTGAAACTGTGATTTGAAAATTCCCAACAAACAAAAGCCTAGGACCAGATGGATTCAAAAATGAATTCTATCAAACGTTTAGAGAAGAATTAGCACCTATCCTGAAACTATTCGAAAAAATTGCAGAGGAATGAAAACTCCCCAACTCATTCTATGAGGCCACCACCACCTTGATACCAAAATCAGACAGAGATACCACAAAAAAGAAAATTATAGCCCAATATCACTAGTAAACATAAATGCAGAAATCCTCAATAATATGCCAACAATCTGAATCTAATCATACATTAATATTATCATACAACCACGATCAAGTGGAATTTATCCCAGAGAAGCAAGTATTTTTCAGTATCTGAAAATCGATCACTGTGATACACTGCATCAAAAAACTGAAGAATAAAAACTATTAAAAGTGTGATTAAGTCATAATAAAAATAAAAGCAAAAAAGACCTATACAGTGGTAGAATTGTATAAATATAAAAGCTCACTAATGGGTTACCTTTGCTTTTGATAAGTATGATGCTTTACTAGTTTAGGAGTATGTTTGCAAATAATAGAAACCTAGTTAAGGTCAATAAAGAAAAAAACAGAATTTGAATAACTTAACATAAGTTAAGTCGCTCAGTCATGTCTGACTCTTTGCGACCCCATGGACTGTAGCCTACCACGCTCCTCTGTCCATGGGATTCTCCAGGCAAGAATACTGCAGTGGGTTGCCATTTCCTTCTCCAGGGGATCTTCCAGACCCAGGGATCGAACCCAGGTCTCCCGTATTAGAGGCAGACGCTTTAATACAGAACTATTTATGTTAATAATTAAGTGTATAGGGATGTCTTACAGAACCAGGACTCTTCTGGGCCTCAAACAATTAGAACAAGAGACTCAGTACTATCAGTTCTCTTTTCTTTTTATTGTCTTTGCTTCTTTTGTCATGTTTCCTCTTCCTCCTCCTCTCTATAAGTCACTTTCTTCATTCTAAGTCCACCCTGGAGAAAATGGATACTGATAACATCTCTACAATTAAAGTTAAGAGCCAAGCTGGCTTGGAATCTACAAAAACCAAGATAAAGATTGATTGTAAAAACTTGTGTTACATGTCCATCCTTTGGTCAGTTAAATGTTACCAGGGAGAAGGCACATTGTAGGAGCATGGTAGCTCTCAATAACATGTGCCTGGGATATTCCTTTTGAAAAAAGTGACAGTTTCCTTCAAAGAAGTTTTCCAGGAAAACAATCAAATTAATATATTTTTCTACAGAAGCAAATAATATACATTTTTGCCAACTAATGCAGCCTGAGAACCTTACTGCTGCTGCTAAGTCGCTTCAGTCATGTCCAACTCTGTGCGACCCCATAGACGGCAGCCCACCAGGCTCCCCTGTCCCTGGGATTCTTCAGGCAAGAACACTGGAATGGGTTGCCATTTCCTTCTCCAATGCAAGAAAGTGAAAAGTGAAAGTGAAGATGCTCAATCATGTCCGACTCTTAGCAACCCCATGGACTGCAGCCTACCAGACTCCTCCGTTCATGGGATTTTCCAGGCAAGAGTACTGGAGTGGGTTGTCATTGCCTTCTCCTTACTAGTGATATTTAAAGATGATTCTCTCCTTATGTGCTGACAGATCTGTGTCCTTCCCCAATGCTAGCAGTGGTTCCTGAAAGACCTGTGCTTTGAAGATTTCCAGGGATATTAGCCATCACTTCTCCATTCTCTTCTAGAAGAACAGATGAATGAGTAGTGTTGTAGTGAACATATGTGAGAAATCTTTTAGTGCCTATATTTTCTGGTTCTATTATTGTTAAGCCTCCTATACACCTGATTTCAGTGGAACTCCAGCTTTATCCATACTCCTGAGAATTCTACCAATTAGTATTCTATTTCTTTATCTTAAGACTTAGCCCCCAACTCAATGTCCCTTTCCTTGGAAGTGATCATCCACGGAGACCTTTCAGTCATTGATGCATCGATATGAGTTCATTGACCAGATATTGTCCCTAGAGCAGATTCACTTCTGACAGGGAAAGTGGGAACATGAATATAAGAAAGAGTGACTAGATGCCAGGACAAAGGCTTTCTCTTTCAGTATTACAGACAGCCAGACCTCCCTGCCTGTTCAAAGTGCCTGAGTACCTCCAACAGCTGGCCCTTGATGTTGATGACTTTCTCATAGTCACTCCAGACTGGTCAGGTTCTTGATCAGGATTCTATGACAATATGCACTCTGGTGTACATAAGTAGCAACTCTTGTTAGTCTGGTCAGGATTTTGTGATAACATATTCTCTGGTATCTATACCTACCAACTTATGTTTTTTTTTTTTTTAAGCCCCTCTTGCTATCAAATAGGAACACAAATACTAATAATCTTATTAGTACAATAATTTACAGTTCACAATAATGCTTCCATGTACATCATCTAATCTGATTCTCACAACTTCCTGAAATAGTATATTGGGGGATGACTACCATTCCATTGAGCAAACTGAGGCTCAATGGAATTAAAAATTATAGGCACATAGCTTATATTTCATAAAGCCCTTGCCTGTACACTCTGTAAAAATAAAAGTATTATTTGCTTTGTTCACTGTTCTTTTCTCTAGCTCCTAGCACTGAGCCTGACACTTAAGAGGAACTCAATTGCAATTTGCTCAATGAATTTCTCTTCACTTGGGTCTATATCTTCTCTGACCCTCAAAAGTAGACTATAATGCCAGAGAACCAAACAAGAACTGACATGCGAGAAGCATTCCAGGCATTATAGATACATACTTTATTCAATCCTCATGAAAATTCTACAAAGTAGGGATTATTCTCTCTCTCCAAGCCTCATATAAGTTCTCATGGTTAGCAAGTGACAGGGCAAGAATGTGAACATTCCTTCTAAAGCTCCTACAGTGCTCTTCTTCTTTACAGAAGGCCTGGGAAACTGCCGTTTAGTTGGAACTTAACAGAGCATAAACAATGTTACTAATTTTTATGTATATATCCTTCCTACTCAGCAAACAATTGGTGTCCAATACTGCTAATGCTCCTAATAATATACCATTAATTTCTCCCCCACAAAAAGTTATGACCAACCTAGACAACATATTAAAAAGCATAGACGTTACTTTGCCAACAAAGTTCCGTCTAGTCAAAGCTATGGTTTTTCTAGTAGTCATGTATGGATGTGAGAGTTGGACTATAAAGAAAGCTGAGTGCTGAAGAATTGATGCTCTTGAACTGTGGTGTTGGAGAAGACTCTTGAGAGTCCCTTGGACAGCAAGGTGATCCAACTAGTTAACCCTAAAGGAAATCAGTCTTGAATATTCATTCCAAGGACTGAGGCAGAAGCTGAGAATCCAATACTTTGGCCACCTGATGCCAAGAGCTGACTCATTTGAAAAGACCCTGATGCTTGGAAAGATTGAAGGTGGGAGGAGAAGAGGACAACAGAAGATGATATGGTTGGATGGCATCACTGACTCAATGGACATGGGTTTTGGTGGACTCCAGGAGTTGTTGACGGACAGGGAGGCTTGGTGTGACGCAGTCCATGGGGTCACAAAGAGTCGGACATGACTGAGCGACTGAACTGAATTCCCCCAAATGTATAAAATTAAAATTTAGTTCATTTCAATTAAGACATACTGAATGCTTACTCTAGAGGAGATCTAACATGTAATAGAGAAAGCCTTGCATGTATAGTGATAAACCTGAGGAGGCCTAAATCAGTTGTCTTTCAACTGTGTGAATTTATCTGTCTCTATCAAAGTTTTCAGCTTCTTCATCTATAAACAGAGGCTAGAAATAACTTCTTGCACAGTGCCTGCCAGGTAGAGGACTTTCAGTAATTATTTTGCAAAATAGGGAATCAATATATATATTTCATAGGGTGAGTGTAACTGTCAAATGGGATCATGTATTAAAGAGTGCCTTGCTAACTACCTTTGTAAAGAAAATTATCAATGACCACAATTCCATAAATGAAGAAGACTTGACATGGTATCCAGCTAAACAAGTTGTTGAGAAACTCGTTCAGGGAGATGGAACCAACACACAAAACATAGCAACTAGAAAAATACTATATGGGCCAGAGTAGTATAAAATGACTTCTTGGAGTTATGGAACATCAGCAAAGTGGTGTAGAGAGCAAGCCTCAACATAAAGAAAAGTTTGAAGAAGTGCTGAAGTTGGTATGGATGGGGTACAAAGTGTGAAAAGGGCACTCTGTTTAAGAAAAGTCTGTGTAGAGGAGGGCTGGCAGAAAAAGTTGGCAGGATATGACAGGAACAGTTTATGGAGAGTCTTGTAGTGGTTTGGGCAGAATGATGTGGAATTGACATGGAGAGGGAAAGGAAGTTATTACTTATTTTTGATCTATGGAGGTGATAGGATGCACATGGTCTTTAGAAAGCCACGTTAGGCAAAGTTGGAAGATACAGGGAAACTGAAGTCAATGAGATAATTTAAGCAGATCTTAATTTGGTCTAGGTCCAAGGTTTTTGTTTTTCTACCACAAAATACTATATTCTAATTTTTTTCATCTCATGAAAAAGGGTCTTGAAGTTTCAGGCTTGATTTTGAAACAGGCAACCTAAGATGCAGATAAGGGCCTTAACACCTACCAACTTCTGCCAACTCCCTTCAGTGTCTTTTTGTTCTTTTNTCATGCAAAAATGGACTCGATAAAGGACAGAAATGGTCTGGACTTAACAGAAGCAGAAGATATTAAGAAGAGGTGACAAGAATACACAGAAGAACCGTACAAAAAAGATCTTCATGACCCAGATAATCATGATGATGTGATAACCTGTCTCTTATACACATCTCCACTACCCTGAGGCTATCACTAATTGCTACTTATAAGGGATAGTAAAGTTACTGCTTGTGTTTCCGAAAACTTATGGTTTCCTCATCTTCAAAATGAAATATCATAACAGAGTGGGAAGAATGTCCATTTTGTAATCAAGGAGACCTGGGCTCAAAATCAGGCTTCTGCTTTCTAGCTGTGCAAACTTGGGTAACTTATTCAACCACTTTGAGCTTCAGTGTAAAGGTGAGAAAGATGATACTCTGTTTTCAATAAATAGTAATTATGCACTAATTTATACTTGGCTCTGTGCTAAGCACTAGAGATACAATAAGGAATATATTAGCTACAGTAAAATAGCTGATATAACAAAGTACCTAAATTTCTGTGACTTTCACCACCACCAACATAAGCTTACTTTCTGTTCACATAAGAGAGAAATACAGATATTCTTACTCAACAGACAGTATTTCTCCACAGTCTTTCAGTGATTCATAAGCCATGTCTAGGCAGTGGTTCTCAGCTTTGACTACCCACTAGAATATCCTAAGGAGCTTAAAAAGTACTGATGCCTGGCTGTCCACATACAGAGATTTAATTGATTTGGCTATCAGAAATTTTTAAGTTTCTAGGTGATTCTAATATTGCAGTCAACTTTAAAAACTACTGTCCTAGGGCCTCAGAAGAATATAGGCAGGAAGAGTACAAAGAGAAGATAAAGAAGGCATACCTGCTTTTTAACTTCTGTGGCCCAGAAATGACATATGTCTTTTCATATTGCATTAGTAAGAACCGGTCATACGAACCTGTCCTTTCCCCAGGATGTTAGGAGAGCTGATAAATATAGTCTCTGGCTAGGCAGCCACCCCTCAACAACTTTATATTATACAGTTATCATAATTAAATACTCATGCCCACTCATGTAAAATTGCAATTATGATAAGAGAAAAAAGAAAGATACCAGCTGTCATGAGTAACAGAGAGGATTAACATAAACAATGAAGTCAAGAAAAGTTACCTTAAAGTAATCATTGAGTTGAGACCTGAAGCATTAGTACAACTAGGCAAAGATATTAATAAGTGGGAAGAATTATTCAAACAAAAAGAAAAGCAGGTGCAAAAGCCCTGAGGTTCACTTGAGCATAGTTATTATAAGAATCAATTAAGATAATTTGTGCAAAAAAGGGATTTTTCATAGTAAAGCACTATGCAAATACTATCATTTTAAATTGTCATTATTATTTATCTTCACACTCTGTCCTGGAACCCTGACACTCACTTCTCTGCACTCAGCCAAACCAACATTGTTCAAACTTGGGAGGACAAATGGGCTAGAGTTACAGTTTGGAAGTAGTGATAAAGGAATCAGAAAAGAATCAGGAATCCATTTTCACATTAAATAAAAAAAATATGCAAATTAAATAGCAACACATTCTATTAGCCATCCTTTTGTAAATGTTATTAAGCTTTTCCCCTTTACTTCCAGGCAGCTAAGAAAGGTCCTGTTAATATGTTTAATTCCTTTTTTTCTTGCCTGGCTTGTGTTACTGTGGCTTTGATTTCACAACCAAATCCAGGAAAACATCTAGCTTTTTTAGACTGGAGTATATCAGCAGATCTTTTGATGTAAGAAAACTGCAAATGAAAAAGTATGCACCCTATTGGAATTTAATTTACAAGACTACTTTGCACACTATTTTGTATGGGCTTTCATGGGCTACTGCAGCTAAGCAAAGTCAACTCAACACAACTCTAAATGCCACTGTGCATCATTCTTTAGATGTGATAGAAAAGAAGGGAGAGGAAGCTGTTTCCATTCTGAGTGAGGCTTTCTAAAGTATCTCGTAGATATTTTTCCTAGTGTTCATTTATCACAGTACTTTACATTTTTTTCTTCTCAACCCAGGTGTTTTATATATCCCCTTGCCATATCCTCTCTAGACATCTAAGATATAGGAATGAGAATCATATGAATAATATAATCCTAGAGAATTGGATCTGGATTGGGAGAGACATTAATAAACTTTTAGGGATTCAGTTGGGATACATACATAGCTTGGGACTACCAAGGTACAGAGATAGAAAAAGACGACTACAATAAGTAGACATCAGGACATGGAGTGAAATCTCAAGTCCTATCTCACACCTTACACCTTGGTGATTGGTGCTTTTTCTGCTACACCCCACAATTAAATCCTTTCAGTGCCAAAGTGATTAGAAAGGTCTGTTTCTAACATTCTATTTTNATTGGGAGAGACATTAATAAACTTTTAGGGATTCAGTTGGGATACATACATAGCTTGGGACTACCAAGGTACAGAGATAGAAAAAGACGACTACAATAAGTAGACATCAGGACATGGAGTGAAATCTCAAGTCCTATCTCACACCTTACACCTTGGTGATTGGTGCTTTTTCTGCTACACCCCACAATTAAATCCTTTCAGTGCCAAAGTGATTAGAAAGGTCTGTTTCTAACATTCTATTTTAACTGGTTTATCTTTACATTCTTTCAATAAACATTTATTGAGTGATAATTATGTAAAGTCAAGAATGTAGAAATAATTAAGGCATCTTCTTTGTTTTCAGGAAGCTCATGCCAAGTGGAGAATACTCAGGGAAACAGCAATGTTACAACACTTTGTGTTAAAAGCTATAAAGCAAGAGTAGGGTCCTACAGGAAGACAGAGAAAAAAATAGAGTAGTAATCACGGAATACTTCTTAGAGAAAATATTAATTGACCTTATTTTCAAAGAATGATTATGAATTCACCTGAAAAGGGAAGCATAAAGGTACCAATTAGTAATAAGGAATAGCATGAGCTTTAAATTAATAAAAAGATTGTCATGTGGCTAGAGAACAGAATGAGTTGAGAATAGAAACTGAATGAAAGCAAATGAATNAATGATTATGAATTCACCTGAAAAGGGAAGCATAAAGGTACCAATTAGTAATAAGGAATAGCATGAGCTTTAAATTAATAAAAAGATTGTCATGTGGCTAGAGAACAGAATGAGTTGAGAATAGAAACTGAATGAAAGCAAATGAATTCTGGCTTTATTCTGTGGGCTCTTGGGAAAACTGCACATTTTCAGATAAAGTTGTGACGTAGATGTGTTTATTCATTCATATATTCAGTGCACTCCAAGTGATCTTCGACAAATCTTCTCAGCTTAGAACTCCTAACTCCCTTTGCATTTAGGATATAAGCTAAACTCCTTAATGTGATATTCAATACTCCATGACTACTTCCCCATCCATCTCCTTCTCTACTCTCATTCCTTACTACTCTAATTCTTGTACTTTTAATTTTCTTGACTCTCCATGGTTCCCTGAGCATAGAGTGCTATTAGACACTCTTTTGCCATTGTTATTGCTGTCCATTCTTTAATATTTATTTCTCATCTTTTTTTCTCACTAACTCCTTTGAAACCTACATGTTGAACTCTCCTTCAGTAAATCTTCCCTGATGCCTCTAGGCTGGTTTGGGTGCTTCTCCTCAGTGCTTTCAAAACATCAAGTTCTCATCTCTTGACTATCATTAATCACAATACATTGAAATAATCTGTTTACTCCTCTGGCTTTGTAAATAGGCTGTGAACTCCTGAAGGGCAAGGACTGGGTCCAGTCCATTTTGTACCTTTAGTTCTTGGTACTGACCTTGGCACAGAGCAGTTGGCTTCATAAGTACATGTTGAACTAGGCTGTGAGTTGGTCAGTTAAAAGACTTTAGTAGGCTATTTAGGCTCTCATGACTTTGAAATCAATTCAGGTCTCCAGTGCCCCAGAGCCAAGGGCCAAAGGCAAAACAAGACCTTAAGCCATGCCCGAGGAGCTTCTGAAATCAGATTATTTTAAGAGCATCAACTGGTTTTGGTTAAGGTACAGCTAGCAGCTGAATACTGATAGATATAAGCATCTGAATGCAGAGTTCCAAAGAATAGCAAGAAGAGATAAGAAAGCCTTCTTCAGCAATCAATCCAAAGAAATAGAGGAAAACAACAGCATGGGAAAGACTAGAGATCTCTTCAAGAAAATTAGAGATACCAAGGGAACATTTCATGCAAAAATGGACTCGATAAAGGACAGAAATGGTCTGGACTTAACAGAAGCAGAAGATATTAAGAAGAGGTGACAAGAATACACAGAAGAACCGTACAAAAAAGATCTTCATGACCCAGATAATCATGATGATGTGATAACTAATCTAGAGCCAGTTATCTTGGGATGTGAAGTCAAGTGGGCCTTAGAAAGCATCACTACAAACAAAGCTAGTGGAGGTGATGGAATTCCAGTTGAGCTATTTCAAATCCTAAAAGATGATGCTGTGAAAGTGCTGCACTCAATATG
>SJYV01006799.1:0-11488 GCA_006410875.1 Neotragus pygmaeus
CAACTAAGCCCAGTGAAAAATCTTAATCACTCTCCTTTACAGAAAATAAATGAGCAGCAGTGGTAAGAAAATAACAAAAGGGGTAGAAAAACAGCATGTTGTACATCTCCCCTTCCCTTACTCAACACTTCATTGCTCTACCAATTACATCAACTAGAATTTAGCCCATAATCCTAACCTACAAGGTGCTAAGGAATACTGGACTCTGTACTGCCCAATTGTAACTATCCTGAAGGACTTTGTCTAGCTTGGAAGTTGGCTCCAAGTTGATGCACTGGTCAATGACCCAGTGGTAGCTATATTCTGTTAGAATATTGATATTCTGCCTTCAAATATGCCCTAGACCCAATGATTAAGAAAAGAAAAAGAAGAAAAAGGAAGAAAGAAAAAAAGCCCCAATCCCAGGGCTTTATAACCATCTCTTATCTATTAAACTGAGATCTACCATGGAAAGAGACCTCTCCTTATAGCCAGGGAGGTCTTGCCTTCCCAACAACTACCTTGGTTCCACCACCAATTAGGTCTTCTTTTCCTCCTTTATTAACAGCATCTCCTAGGTTTTGTCCACCCTGACAAACTTTCAGAATTCCAAACCACTTGACCTCTTAGAGGCACAACTCCATTACTGATCTTCTGAAAACAATCAAGATAAAAGTTGAAGGAACAAAAGTACCAGAAACAAAAAGGTGTTTCCTATGTACTTTCAACACTCAAAACAGCACAGGAAGAGTTCACTCCCTCCCTTAAAATCCAGGTCTCCATTGTCTTTGGAGTCGACAGCAAAAATAGCTTCACCTTCATTTTGGTCCCTTACCATTAGCTAAGTCTGTTTTGCCATCTGTGCTGCTCCCTTTGCTGGACATCTTGAACGATATTTACTGTAGCCAGCCTGGATTGAGGAGAGAAAGAAAATGAAAAAATCAGGAAACAACCTGGGAAAGATGATAACAGGCACCAGGAGATTTAGTGATGTACAGCCTTTGTCATTTTTATAAAAATGATTTTTTGGTGTGTGCTCAACAGGGCCTCTCAGTTGCTGACAATTATGTCAGATATTATCCCCCCATGTCTAAATTCCATAAAGGGACATATCTTTGGGAGGCCAACTGCCATCTCTTTACCTTAACAAGTAACTGGCAGTGATTTTTCAGAAGGGAAAGGGGAACTGAAATAAATCCTGGAACAGCAGGTCTATATCAAGTGACAGGTATTGCAAGCAAGCAGTCTTAATACAAAGAAAGTTAGCTTCAGCACTATCCTCTTAGGCAAAAATCTTGTTGCAAATATTCATTGTATGTATCCACAAAGTTTATATAACATTTGTCTTCACAACATGAAGAGGAGTGGCAGAGTGAGTATCTTTTTACATACAAAACAGCCAAGATAGCAGACTGAGCTCTTGGTATAACATCTTGAGATTTATGGCCATTCAGATGCCTAATTTCAAACTTACAGGCACAGATACAATCTAAGGATTATAAAAAACAGTCAAGTTAGAACCCAGGAGCACCCTACCCCTAAAAAAGAACCTAAAAGTTTTTCTTTCCCTTACGACTAGTCAGTCATCAAATGCAAAGCTGGAGAAGAAAAGAGCAACATTTCCATTAAAACCATCTCAGTCCATTTCATAAAATGGCAAACACTATTTCACCTAGTTCCACCAACTTTCACCAGATTTGTCTGTTTAGCAAGGCCCTAACTAGGAACTGGGGTACCTAACTTTATTCCTTTTATATTCCTTTAACATAGTCATTATTTTTTCAGGGCTTCACTCCCACCTTAAGCAAATTTCAAAGAGCAAAGAATATTATTCAGACCAGAATTCTGTTAAGCCCTTTCAGTGCCTTGGACAAAAGGCACTAGTAAAAGACAAAGTATGATTATGATTCCAGTCCTTGTACCCAGGCACACTGGCCTCTAATCTTTCAACAGCCCTTTCATTCCCGTAACAATTATCCCAGAAGCAGCCCCATCCTTTTCCTTACCCCCTACTCTCTCTACAGAAATCCAAGTTGCTTCAGAGAAAAAAAAAGTATCCTCTGCCAAGAGACAGCTGCCCCAAGCTTGCTCACATGAGGCCAGGACGAGGCAGTAGAAATTATCCAAGAGCAGGACTGAGGCTGAATTTGAAGGAGGGACACCTGGAAGGGTGATGATGAAAGACAATGTTAACAAAAAACAGATCTGTGAAGCCACATAAAGAAAAACAGAAGAGCTATTTGCAAAGCAGGCTGTTTTATTCCTCCTACTTCAATGATGTATTTTTGTACAGTGTTCTCCTCACACAACACTTTGTTTTTTCCTCTCAGTTGTCCCTGTGTATATTCTTTGGTAATGCAGCAGTATCTTCTTCCCCACCTAGGGCTTAAATTAATTACATTAATTGCAAAAGCCTATGGAGCAGGGAAAAATAGTTGTACTACTTTAAGATTAAAATCTAAGGTCATAGACGTACCTTAAGGTCAACTGCTAACAGAGCTGTTTTTTCATCTCAAGAATCAAAACTGTCAACCACACCATACTTCCCACCTCACTAATATCCACTCCTAGAAAAGTAGTAAAGCAGCTCCAGACACCCTTATCTCAAAACTCAATCTCATCAACTTCTACAGAAGCCCAGACTGCTTGAACTTCAGTCTCATAATGGCTCTAGAAAACATTTGCTGGGCCGGAGGAGCCAAATGCCTAATGCTTACCTAACTCTGAGAACCACTTCTCAGAAAAGGAGAGCCGTGGGGTTCAATCTATACCCAGAAGTTGCAGAGAACGTCTGCCTTTTGGGAAATTGGTTTAAGGTTCTTGCAAGGAGGGATCTTTTCTTTGAAGAAATAAGCTGACAGAATTTACCCTAAATTCAGAACAGAACATGGTCTATGTCAACTGTTTAATCACTGAGCTGATAGCTTCTAAAGGTCACATTTCAGGGGCCACAGAGTCTAGTGAAACTAGTCATAGGCTGAAAATTAGAAGTGCAGGGTTCTAGTACTAGCTAAGTTTATTAACAAACTTTGTGACGTGACTTTGGATGTGCTGCTTAATCTTCTCTGGGCTTCACTTTCTTTTTTTGTAAAATAGTAATTACAGAGATGGTACAGTTAAGCAGAATTATATGTTAAAACTTCTGCAGAGGATGTTCTTAAAGCAGTGATCTCAAAACTGATTATGAACGTCTATCAGTGAAAACTGTGCATGAACCCACATTTAATCAACTCACATTAATTATTGAGCTTGATTTTTCTAGGGGAAAAAAAACAAAAATTTCAATGTTCTTTCCCTATACACCACTGGATCATCTTCCATACCCCATGTGAAGTGAAGTGAAAGTTGTGTCCGACTCTGTGGCCCCATGAATTATACAGTCCATCGAATTCTTCAGGCCAGAATACTGGACTGAGTATCCTTTCCCTTCTCCAGGGGATCTTCCCAACCCAGGGATCGAACCCAGGTCTCCCACATTGCAAGCGGATTCTTTACCAGCTGAGCCACAAGGGAAGCCCTCCATACCCTATGGGGTACATACATTCCCATTCTGGGGGACTGCTTCTCTAAAAAGCCAAANCCAGGGATCGAACCCAGGTCTCCCACATTGCAAGCGGATTCTTTACCAGCTGAGCCACAAGGGAAGCCCTCCATACCCTATGGGGTACATACATTCCCATTCTGGGGGACTGCTTCTCTAAAAAGCCAAAAAATGATAACAGTGATAAAACCACAATTACTCTTGGGATGAGTTGTTATTATATAACTGTCTGTCAAAATGAAACTTAAAACCATCTCAATACTATGGCAGAAATTAGATGTACCCAAATTAAAGCAGGCTAAAATGCTATAACTGTTCCCTAGGTCTTAAGTATACGAGTCACTCTAGAATTTCTACCATCACCAAAAAATGCAATCTTATTTTATAATCTGAGTTTGGGAACCATATCTGACCCAAACGTAAATTACTTTTATTCTTTAATGCACTCCATTCCCAACAAATCCACTGTTTTTACCGTGATCATTTTCCATGTAAAATCCAGTCCAGAGCAAACCAATCTGAGTTTGGAAGAGCTCACTGGCCCAGGTAGCTGGGGGAGTTAATCAGTCTAGCTCTACTGCCTGTGCTCTAAAAATAATCATAACCCCTGCCGAAGGGAAGGTTAAAGAGGAGACTATGGGGGATGGTGAAAAGGACCCAGGTGTCATTTTAATTTCTACCCAAGAAATTCTAATGAATGAAATTTTTCATGTCTTAAAAAGGCCTTAAAGTTTTGACCAAATACATGATAAAATATTAGCTAAAAATCAAGAAGAGGGGGAGTTAATCCAGGATGTAAGAGTAGTCTGTGGAAGAAGCACCAAACAGCTCTTGTTTAAAACCACTGGTTTTGGCTGCTTTCTTATCCTAACACTGATGCAAGAGCTATACAAGAGACCAGGTATACTAGAACAACAGGACATCCAAATGTAAAAAAAAAAAAACCTTCAATTTGTACACTGAACGACATACAAAAACTAACTCAAAATGAATCACGTATCTAAATGTAAAAGCTAAAACAATACAACTTCTAGAAGAAAACAAAGTAGATAACCTTTGGGGTAGGCAAATATTTCTTAAGACAGCGCAAAAAAGCACAAACCATGAAAGAAAAAGTTAATTAACTGGCTATATCAAAATTAAAAATCTACTCTTCAAGAGTCACTGTTAAAAAATGAAAAGATGAGCTATGGAGCTATGGACTGGAAGAAAATATCTGCAAATGACATATTTGACAGCAACAGGAACATATTTACAGAGTCTCACACCTAAATAACAATCACTTAAAAAAGATGATCAACATTATGAGTCATCAGGAAAATACAAATTAAAACCACAATGAGAATCCTCTACACACTTATTAAAATAGCTGAAATTTTAAAAATAATAATAATGAAAGTTTTCTTTATCAAGTGCTAACAAAGGGTAGAGTAACTAAACTCTCACACACCGCTCAGAGAAATGTAAAACAGTAGTTAGTTGCTTTGGAAAATGGTTGGTTTGACAGTTTCTTTAAATAAAGTTAAACATACACTTACCATACAACCCAGGGATCCTACCCAGGTATGTACTAAAGAAAAATGAAACTAAAAATGAAAAGATCCATCTAAAAATCTAAATGTAAATGTTTTAAGTGACTTTACTTTGATCCATCAAAAACTAAAGTGTTTTTGAGCTAGGTCATGGATAAACAAACTATGGTCCATCACACAATAGGCTACATCTGAGCAATAAAAAGAATGAGCTACTGATACATACAACATGAATGGATCCCAAATGTGTTACGCTATGTTAAAGAAGCAAGACTCAGTTACGTAGTATTTCTTCATTTACAGGACAGTCTGGAAAAGACAAACTACAGGGACAGAGAGTCACTGCTGGGATATGGGGAAAAGGAACTAACAACAAACCGTCATGAGAAAACCTTTTGGAAAGATGAAAATGTTCTGTGCCTNTACGTAGTATTTCTTCATTTACAGGACAGTCTGGAAAAGACAAACTACAGGGACAGAGAGTCACTGCTGGGATATGGGGAAAAGGAACTAACAACAAACCGTCATGAGAAAACCTTTTGGAAAGATGAAAATGTTCTGTGCCTTCATCGCAGTGGTGTCACATGACTATGCATTTGTTAGAATTCATAGAATAGGTCAATGAAACAAAGGGCAAATTTTACTGTATGTAAATTATCAACCAATCTGGCCAGAAATGAGAAAGGGGGTGAGGGGGAGGAAATTCATGCAAAGTGTGAAATGACAAGATACAACCCAACAATTAAAAATACTACACTCTCGAGCTTGTGATTATTAATAGAAGCTACCTAACAGTGGTCAATAGGTCACAATAAATGAGAGCAAAATGTCAGGTCTTCTTGCCTGAAAATTAAAACATGGAAGAATTTTTGTTGCAAACAAAGCTGCCTTATTAGAACCCCATTAAATGTAAGATAAATCCTGAACTCATGAAAGTCTTCAACCCTATTGTCTAGGTGACAACTGAGAATATCAGAAGCTTAAAGTAGTCCAAAGTAGTTATAGTAGTTGCACTATTAATTTGTATACATATGCCTTCTACCTTGATAGAAATTTCAAAAATTTCTCTTTCAAGTTCACTTTAATCCATTAGGAGTCTAGGGTCTATAGAAAACGGTCTGATAACTCTACTCTAGCTCAGTTTCAATTTCTAAACAATATTACTGTTCCTGATCCCTTTACTAAGACCTGAACTTAGGTTCAGTGAGTTCTCTTGAGTTACATAATCCCAGCATTCTCTTGGTTCCATCCAGCTGTCTAATTTGGCATGTCTCATTCTGCAACTTAAATTCCCAACTTTCTTACATAGACACTCATGTTTAAATGAGACAAGGTCTCAGAACTTCCTCTGAAAGTGAAAGGTGACAGTAGAAACTACTTCAATTATTAGCAAGACAGATATCTGAGAGCCACACAATCCCTAGTTCCTCTTGAGGAGAGATGTCCCATACCACTCATGACTGAACAGCTGTTCAGGGTTGATCTCCATCCAAAGTACAAATTTGCTTTTCAGTCTTGGGTCCCTACAGTCCATCTGGAATCAACCAGTACTACTTTCTCCATAACCAGTTTTTGCTTTCAAACTGAAATGACTCATTTAAATTCATTCTCTTTACCTTACTACTCTCCTACTTTACAGTAAACACTTCTCCAAGTCAACCTTCCCAACTCCAGCTGCCAGCCCAACTCTAACAGTACAGTGTTTATTAATCAGACAGAGAAACTTAGGCTCTGAAATTCAAAGAATGACCCCAAGGAAGCTGAAACTCATACTATAAAAAACATGTTTATAGCGGGGCTACTATCTATTAAAGTAGTTGGAGGTATTATTAATAAATACACTATACTGTCTCCTCTGGTAAGCTGGAATGAGGAGCAGAAACTATAAATGTTTCTAGGATCAGGGAAATTAATCTCTCTATATATGCAATAGCACTGGCTAACCATACAGCAGCTCGAGCCTCCCTTTTTTATCTAAATTATAGGCCTCTGGCACCACCCAGTGGCCCACTTGTACTGAGACATGCTAGTAATGCAACAATGTAAAAGGCAAGACAGGAGCTACAAATACAAACAACCCAGTCACAATACCTTTTGTAGCCAATAATCGATTAGGAAAAACAGGTATACAACTATGAAAGAGACACAAGTGTTAGTACCATTAAAAAAAAAAAAAGGAAATTCCATGGTGGTTCAGTGGTTAGGACTTTGCTCTTTCACTACCATAGCCCAGGTTCAATTTCTGGTTGGGGAACTAAAATCCCACAAGCCACGTGGTGCAGCCAAAAAATGGGGAAAAAAAGAAAAGAAAGAAAAAAAAATGAAAAAAAGAAAAAGAAACGATAAATAGAATATTGTCATAGTTCAACAGAATAAGGATTATATTGTTTCAGGGGGAAATAGTTCATCAGTTAAGAAGTGTGTGTGTCTGTGTGTGTCTGTGTCTGTGTGTGTCTCTGTGTGTGTGTGTTAAGCATCAGGAAGATTTGGTTAGAATAACAAGATGGACAGAAAAGGGAGAAACAAGTTTAAAAGACTTCCCTGGTAGTGCAGTGGAAGAGTGAGTGAGTGAGTGAGTGAGTGAGGGGGTGAGTGTGTATCAGGCATCAGGAAGATTTGGTTAAGAATAATAAGTGGAAGAGTGAGTGAGTGAGTGAGTGAGTGTGTGTGTGTGTGTGTGTGTTTGGTTAAGAATAATAAGTGGAAGAGTGAGTGAGTGAGTGAGTGAGTGAGTGTGTGTGTGTGTGTGTGTGTGTGTGTGTTAGGCATCAGGAAGTTTTGGTTAAGAATAATAAAATGGACAGAAAGGGGAGAAACAAGTTTAAAAGCTATCAGAGGACTTCCCTGGTAGCACAGTGGATAAGAATAAGCCTGCCAATGCAGGCGACATGGGTTTGATTCCCAATCAAGGAAGATTCCACATGCTGATGCACAACGAAATCTGTGTGCTACCGTCTCAGCCTGCGCGCCTAGAACCTGTGCTCTGCCACAAGCAGCCCTCACATCCCAGTAAATATCCCCTACAGAAACGCTCACATGCAGCAACCAAGACCCAGTGTAATTAAACATTGTAACAAATAAATAATTCTTAAAAGACACACATGAAATATTTTCTTAAAAAGCTATCACAAAGTTGCGAAAGTTAGGTCAATGGCAGAAGAAATGAACACAAGGGGATCAATGTGAGAAGCACTGTACAGAGGCAGGACTGACAGTGTCTAGCTCAGTGAGCCAGCTGCTTTTCTGTGGAATCACCTCAGGAACTGAGGGGAAATGCTTCTCCCTATTCAAGTATCGTAAAAGATTCAGCTATCTCTTCAGTTAAGCCCATTAAAATTATTTCCATAAAAAACTTACTAGGTTACCAATTAATGATAACCTGAGATCTATGTGTAAACAATTAAAAAATGTTTTCATTCATATTATCATTTGGACAGACCTTTTATACTTTAAATACACTTTTATAAGCAGCACTGAATTCTACCTTTCAGCTCAATTTGCTTCATCACTTGGCATTGAAGAACCCTGGTTTTTAAAGACAGCATATGGTATAATGAAAAGAAACGGGCTTTGGTGTTACTCAGACTTGGGTTTGAGTTTTACTTCTACCACCTACCTGTGAGTTTGTTTCTCTTTTTGTAAAATGGGACAATACCATTATCCTGAAGAAATGGTTTAGAGGATTAAACATGGTATTTGCAACTGGCTATCTATACGTGTCAGGTATTTATATTATTTTTCTAGCTTCTCATCTCTGGTTCCAGACTGCATTTTCTAGAGAAGCCTAGGCATCTTCACCACTCAACAATGATCCTCCAAACACTACACAAATTAAGACATAGTTCCAAGTCTACCAAATCTGCTTACCTGCTATATCACTGGTCTTTTAAAGTATTCAGAGAGGGACTTCCCTGGTGGTTCAGTGGTTAAGACTCTGGGCTCCCAATGCAGGGGGCACAAGTTCGATCTCTGGTCAGGGAACTAGATCCTACACACCACAACTAAGAATTTGCATGCCATGACTAAGACTGGCACAACCAAATTAAAAAAAAAAAAAAAGAATTCAGAGAGCTCTGTTAATACCTTCCTTTGAGCACATTCATGTTCTATGAACTAGGGTAAAGCAATATACCCAAGAGCCCACCACATTAAGTCTCTTTAATTTTTCCTGTCTTTTGAAGTGTCAGAAGATAGCCAAGGTGAAAACTTCAATCATCACAAATGATGAGGAGGAACACAAGTTCCTACATCAACTATACTAAAAACAAGGAACTCTGTTCCTCCACTGGAATGAATGCCTTCTCTCCCTGCTGGTAACACCAAATGCCCTGTGTTTATAGTTTATTGACTTTAATTCTACTAACGGTATTTCAGAATATGTTAGGAATGTGCTAAGTGCTATCTCCAGCAGCAGCAGAGCTAAGGAACTTTTTATAATAACATTTAAGCCCATTCACCTCAATTTAAATAATTTTAAGGAAAATCACTTAGGAAATTTCACTGTTTCTATGAAATGTTTTATATTTAAATATTTGTTACTATTAAACATAGTGTTACTATGAAATGACTTGTATTTACATCTGAATCCAGTTCCCATTACCTGTTTTTGCCTTTCACATTTCAAATTTTTTTCTTAAAACTGTTCAAAAGTATACCAGAGAGATAAAAGGGTACAACTTAAAACAAAAAGGAGAGGCTAAAAACATCAAGACATGCCCTCCAATCTGAATGAGACTATAGAGGCGAGAGTATAATGTGGGTCCTAAGTAAGGTTACAAACATACCTGAAAATGTGGCAATGCTTAAACATCAGAGAAATATAGCCTCTTGGCTACCAACAGAGGTAAATCCTATAATAGCTTTCCAGATGGCTAACTAAAAAAAAGAAAGGCACGTGAGGCAACATGGATGCTTCACATTAAAACTTGCCCAGACCGCCTCCTGAAATAGTATCCTCAGAGGATAAGAGCAAATATTTAACCTCTTAGATACGATGAAAATTTTTGCAATAACCCAATCCATTAGCCATACTACATTTCATTAATAAGATGTCACTTTTGTCAAATTAATCACTTATCATGCCCTATTTGCAAATTTAGGACAGCTTTAGTTCATTGGCTTATCTTGGGCATATACCTTCCTTGGATAAAGGTAATACTTGAGAAACTGAGCTTCTGGCCCAGAAACTATGCTAGGTAGAGGCAGAAATTTTAAAAAATGCTATATAAAGAAATGACAAATTCATAAAATGCATCACACTCTATTCTTTAAAGACCTTTCAAGACTTTCTTCTTACTCTAAGAATAACTGAATCAGTAAACAAGAACAGGTAACCCCTTTTTCTGACCAACTTTAAGAGTGATGAAGTTTACTCATGAAAATGAAAGATGAAAAGTTTTCAGTATTACCATAAAGCTAATCTAAAATCACTGCCTTTGGGCTCTGAAACTAAGATATGCACAGTCATTACTTCCATGACTGCCACTGATTCAGTTCCTTCAGTTGCCTGGGTTCCAAATGGGTGAGGGTAAATAACAGGTTATCTTGGCTCACCAATAATGTGCTTTAAAAAAAAATAAATTCAATCTTAGAAACTAACTCTAACACCAATGTGATGCAATAAAAAGCTGTTTGGATAACTCTTTTATAGAAACTCTGAACACTTACTAAAGATGTTTAGAGTAACTTTTCCACAGTAGAAATAATCCAGAAATAAACCTATCTACTGAAAACAAAGGTCAACCAGTCCCTTCATTATTTAAAAGCCTTTAACTCATCTGATAGAACAAAGGACCTAGAGCATGAAACTTTGAAGATCTCAGTCTCCCACAACAGGGCACACTTCTATAGAATGTCTTCTACTAGAGTACGTCTGTTTTTGAAATGCCAGTACTGTTTTTAAAAGGTAATAAAAAGACATTTCTTTTAAGTTTTCTCTGAAGACATGTTTCTGTCTTAGGTTGATCCTAATCAAAACTAAAGGTCATGGAGACTGATTCTTATACATTTAATGAGTTGCTGTATAAAATGCCCTGTCAGGTTGGTGGTGGGAACTAAGATCATAAGCATAACTAGCCTCCTACTGCAACCACGGAAGAAAATACTTACTAGCAAGATGCAACAATTCTTATGCAACACCCTGAAATATAAAATATCCTCAGAAATACAAGAATTTTAGAATTGTGGTCCACAGACTACAAATACTGATTCACCGTATACACAGGTGTCACGTGGAACATAAAATGTGAAGACCTTCCTGGTAGTAGTGATGGTGGGAGAAGGATCTTACCCAGCACATATAGTAATAAGGAACAAAGTTTTGGCTCTTTCAACATATTTCCTTTTCTCCTCCCACACCTGCCCCTGCCCTACTCAACACAGAACTCTAGATCTCAAAAAAAAAAAAAAAAAAAAAAAAAAACACACAAAAAAAAAA
>SJYV01006799.1:11569-33977 GCA_006410875.1 Neotragus pygmaeus
AAAAAAAAAAAAAAAAAACACACAAATAATAAAGTGCATGTTACTATCCTTCACCCCAAGAGTTTTTACCTTTCAAGAGAGCATTTAGACCCTAGATGGTAGTAATGAAAGTTGGTTAACTTTAAGTTGATCATTGGCTTGAATGAATACAGTTGCTTTCATCACAATGTTATCAACATTTTTTTAATTTTCATGTGCCCTTACCACACTCAAAAATATATGTCATGTCAATGTATGGCAAAACCAATACAATATTGTAAAGTAACTGGCCTCAAATTAAAATAAATAAATAAAAATTCTGATAAAATTAAAAAAAAAAAAGTGAAACGAAAGCCAACAAGAGAAGGTTAAAAACTTTTCATCTCTGCTGTCATATTATTAAGATGGCCAAGTTTGGGAGATGAAATAAACACTGCATTTCTGACATCCTAGCCCAGATTCACCTCAAAAATAACAGAGACTTTTTCATGGTCCAGGGTTGTTTATTTGGCCATGGGGATCCTAGTTCCCTGACCAGGGATCAAACCCATACTCCCTGCAATGGAAGCGCAGTCGTAACCACTGGACCACCAGGGAAGTCCCTCATGGTCTAGTCCTTTGATAAGCTATTGATGAGGATCACTGTAGAGCCCAACAGCTTGGAAAAAACTGTATTCTTTCTGTGGCAAAAACAAAAAGGCATAAGTGGTAGCTGGAGCTGAGGTGGTGAGCAACATTGAATCAGGAAGGGAAAAACTCTGATTAGGTGTGCTAAAAGGGAGACCAAGAGGTAGGAGCAAAGAATAAAGGAAAGTTACTGATGCTTAGTTTAAGAATGAATTTAGAAAGACACATACATCAACATCTAATATTCCTGCTGTTCTCTGGTCTTAAACTCCCACCAGAATGATCCGAATCACGATCAAAAGGCAACCCTAGGTGGGTACCTACAAAGAACACATCTAAGCTGGCCAATTAAAAATGAATCTGAAAAAATTACCAGGAAAACATGTTCAAAACTAAAATGCAAAGAAGAGGACACTAACGTACAACTTATTTAAAGCTATATCAATGATGTGTAAAGAAACATTTTTCAGTGTCTACCTTGTGCTAGGCATAATATAAGACCTTTATATGAGTTTCCTCACACAACACTGACAATGACTCTAGGACATAAGCTGTATTATCCCACTGACAGAGAAGACTCAGAAAAGTTTAAGTGATTTGCCCAAGGTCACATGGCTAATAAATCTTAGCACAATATTTAAACCCAGACCTATCAAGTTCTAAAGACTGTATTTTTCTTTTATCTGATTGGTACACACACATACTGCCAATGACCTTATTTCAGCTCCTAATAAGCCATTTCTACACAGAACACCATGTGGAATAAAACTCACCAGTGTCACACTCAACCTCCAAATCATAAACATACTAAGAATCAGCCGGGTCTATCTTCCAGAGCCACTCAGCTCTTCCATCACATCCCATGAAACTCAACCATAGTACTATTCTCTGCTACCAGGAACCCAAAAGCTTTACAAAAATTACATTTGCCAGTAGTATGGTCCTAACTCCCTCTGTGGCACTGGCCCTTGCTGCTGAATGCATAGGATGATTCCTCTGCTGAATAAGAATTCCTCAGACCAGATATAAAAGAGCACCACTGTTTTGTGGGGTCTTTTTTCCACTCAAAATTTATCACTAAGTCCTGAAAAACCAGAATTCTGAGGTGGATGAACTTAGACACCAACAAAAGGCGGTATCACGAAGGATTCACTAGCTTTTAGTTAAAAGCGGCTAAATGTTCCCCTAAATAGCAAGAAATGACAATCCAAAGGCCTAAGAGGCAAAGAGAACTGATTTGACAAAGGGCTAAAGAGAACTCTGGCAAACTAATTCCCAGCTTTTAACAGTGTAAGAAACACGATCTGCACAAAGGCAAAACAGCAAGGCAAATGAAGATACATTCACTTCTAGGCTTAACTGAAGTCATGTGAAGATATGCAGCAACCATTTAGGATAGAAAGTCAAGAAGCCTAGAGTCAATTAAACTTGCAAAAGTAGTTTTACCAGAGGTGGAACAAAGCCAAGAACAATACCCCAACTCTTTGGAAACAGTGGCAGGAATTTTATGACTTCAGTGGTCAGCACTTGAGCACCAGGGTAGGGTATGCCTTGAACTCAGGAATTTAAATGCCTTCAACTCCTACTCACCTTTCCTCCTTTATCACTGAAGTAGGGTCAGGCTGAGCTCCTGAGAAAATAGGTCTGCAGATTCACTGAAGGACTGAGAAAAGTTAAAGTTTAAATGGCAAAGGTGTCTCTTCTACTAAACATAATAAAAAAAATTGTAACATAATTTTAAAAAGTATTGATACATGCTAGTATTTTTTAGACCTCTTCGAACTATTTAGAACCACAGAAATTTATCTGACTACTAAAGAAGTAACTTTCACACATTGTTACAGAAATGAAATGAACCAGGCAAGTAATCTCCCAGTTCTGCTAAAATGTAAAACTCATTGGAAAGTAAAAGCGGAATCTTTTCAAGGCTAACCCATAAGCAAACCTCTCAACAAGCAGCCACAGGGCAGGGGGGGAAATCCCGCAGAGAGCGTGATCGCGCTGGTGCCGGTTTGTTTACAGACTCCAGCAGCAATCGCATGAGTCAGAAATTCAAACCACCAGATGCTTTCCAACTAACAGGGACCAAACGGCACCGTTCTAGGGTGTCCTCAAAGATTTAGGGGTGAAGGGAGGCAGACTACGAGAATTACATTACAAAGCGGACAGGAAAAGACGGCCACACTGACTCCCGGGTTCTTGAACCTCGGCCTTCCGTACAAGGTGCTGGGCCCGAGAACACGAGATGGGGGAGGGGGGCACACTGCGCGGTGGCCCCGAGGTTACGGGGGAACTCGAGGGGAGCCGCGTCCCTCGATCTAAAGGTGGGAGCCGCGTCCCCCGATCTAAACGGGTCACCCGACGAAGCAAGAAGTCCTGCAGACTGTGGGGCAGGCTCCTAGGGGCAACCCTGGGGCTGACCTGAGGGAAGGGCAGCCAGTCCTCCCAGCGGTGACTCGGGCCATAGGGAAAAGACCTGAGCCCTGGGAGCTTGGGAAAGGAGTCAAACCCATCCTGAAGGGGCCTGGGCCAGGGGAGAAGGGGTCAGGCCAAGCCGGAACGAGACACGGACCGGGTAGGTTAAAGGGGGGGGGGATGTCCGGCTGGGGCAGTTACAAGCACGGGAGCCGGCGAGGCTCAGCAGCCCGCTTCCCGTCTTGGGTCATCCTTCTGCCAGCGGCTGCTCCAACTGTTCCGGGCCCAGCCGCCCCGTCCACTGCCGCCACCAACGCCGCCGCCATCTTACACTGGCCAGCGGCCGCCACCACCACCGCCTCCGCTCTCTGCGCTTGCGCCTGCGCCGCCACGCTTTCCGGCCCCTTTGCGACGCTGTGCTGGAGAAGGCTGAGGGTAGAGTGGTCGCGCGAGCTCTCGGCTCCCAACCCTCCTCGAAGGACGCATAGGGGGCGGGGCTTAAAGTCAACGGAAAACGGAGCGAGGGGCGCGTGCGCGTTACTGCGGAGGGAAAGTTGCTTTTCGTAGTTTTACTGGGGGTTCACTTTCCTGGTGATTCTCAAAAGATAGACGGCCTCCCAGAATTGTGTTGGAAATCAACTTCATTTCTAACAGGCTGGCAGGCAACCTTCTGAACGATCTCCATTTTCCCCCGTTTTTGAATACTTGGAACAAGCAGCTGTCTCTAGATTTCTTCTGAAACCCCATTTCCTTTGAGGACCTTGTTAAGTGGTTTCTATACCTCTGAGAGCTATTTACCCCTGGGAGCCTCGATTTTTTAAGAAGCCTGAGGTACAGCTAAGCTATTCAAGAGGCTCTCTGAAGCAGGGTAGTGCGTTGAAGACTCCCAAGAATGGGACTGGAGGTATTCACTTTGCCTACTTCTGACACCTGAAGGAAGCGTGCAGAAGATCCGTGAAAAGGTTACACCCAGCTGCCAGGCCGGGGATGCGGGGTGGGGCGGGGGTGATCAGAAGGCCAGGGTGCAAGGCTCCTTGACATCTCTTCTGCCGCTACATTCCTATTATAAGTCATTATTATAATACTTGGATTATTGCAACAGATGCCAAGCTGGTTTGTCTACTTCCAATATTGCCCTACTAGTTAAATAAGGGCAGTCCGACTGACCTTTTAAAATGTAAGCCAGAGCACTCGCTCAAAAGCTTCCCATCACACAATAAAAATCAAAATGCTCAAAAGGGCCTCCAAGGAAAGCCCTACATGATACTGCACCTATTTCTCTGATTTCATCTTCTCCCATACTACTTAGCTTTAACCGTGCTCTAGCCCTTTGGCCTTGTTGTCACTCTTGACCAAAGTATGAAGAGCCCCAGGGCTTTTGCACTTGTTCCCTCTTCTTGGAATGTTCACCTACCTGATCTTTACTAGACTTGTTCTGTCCACTTAATCAGATCTCTACCCAAATACTCCTTCCTCAGACAACTCAACCATTCCAGCTATAATAGCATCCTACACTATCATCATCCTCTGTCCTTTCACTCTGCATTTTATACCGTTTTTTATATGTAATATTTAACCTCTAATTACATATTTGTAATCTATACTACTAGAATATAAGCTCTATAAGAGCAATGGCTATGTCTTTTTCATCTTTATAACCCCATCACCTAAGAGGACTTAGAACACAAAGTTAACTATCTAATGCCTTAACATTCTATTCATTCTTTCATTCAGTCCATCAAAAACTGTTGAATTCCTGCTACATGTAAAGCCTCTTCTAGGTACTGAGGCTGCAGTAGTGAATAAAACAAACCAAGATTGCAACATTCATGGAACTTATTAGTGCAGGGGTTGGGAGAGTAGGGGGAGAAGAGGGCCATGCAGACAATATTAAATATTAAGTGTAAAGAAAAATAAAGCAGGGTAAAAGTGGGTTACCTAAGTAGGTGTACTCTTTTACATATGTGGTTAGGGAAGGTACCTCTGCTGAGGTGACATTTAATAGAGATGAGGGCTTCCCTTATAGCTCAGTTGGTATAGAATCTGCCTGCAATGCAGGAGACCCCAGATCGATTCCTGAGTCAGTCAGGAAGATTCGCTGGAGAAGGGATAGGCTACCTATCGCAGTGTTCTTGGGCTTCCCTTGTGGCTCAGCTGGTAAAGAATCTGCCTGCAATGCGGGAGACCTGGTTTCAAGCTCTGGGTTGGGAAGATCCCCTGGAGAAGGGAAAGGCTACCCCCTCCAGGATTCTGGCCTGGAGAATTCCATGAACTGTATATCCATGGGGTTGCAAAGAGTTGGACACAACTGAACAATCGACATGACTGAGCAACTTTTACTTTACTTCACTTCACTTCAAACTACTATCCACATAATGATGACTCCCAGGTATTTATTCCCAAACCAGGCTTCTCCTTCAGGTTTTAGACTGACACACCTGACAGCCAATGGCACTTTTTAAAAAACAGCTTTATTGAGATGAAATTCACATACCATACAATTCACTCACTTAAAGTGTCCAATTGAATGGCTTTGGGTACATTCACAGATATATGCAAACATAACCACAGTCAATTTTCATCGCTTAAAAAGCCCCACAAAAACCCAGTTTCCTTTAGGTATCATGTCCCACCCCCATCTTCCACCCACCTCCAACTCTAAGAAACCACTAATCTGTTTCATCCCTAAAGATTTCTCTATTCTGGACTTTCATATGAATGGAAGCATATAGTATGTGGCCTTTTGTGACTGCCTTATTTCACTTAGCATGTTTCCAAAATTCACCCATTATATAGAATGTAACAGTACTTCTTTTAAAACAAATATTCCATTGTATACATTCAACCATTCATCTGTTGATGGACGTTAGTGTTGTTTCTACTTTTCAGCTATTACAAAAAATGCTGCTATAAAAATGTATATAAAAGTTTTTGTTTGGACATATGTTTCATTTCTTTGGGGCATGTACTTAGGAATTAAATTGCTGGGTCATATGGTTAACTCTATGTTTAATCATTTGAGGAACTGACAGTGCTTTTTGAAGCTGTTGAACTATTTTACTTTCACACCAGCAATGTATAAAGGTTCCAGTTTTTTCCCATCTTTACCAATGTTTAATAACTTTTTGATTCTAGACATCCTAATGGGTTTGAAGTGATTTTTGATTTGCACTTCACTCCTTGGAAGGAAAGTTATGACCAACCTAGACAGCATGTTGAAAAGCAGAGACATTACTTTGTCAACAAAGGTCCATCTAGTCAAGGCTATGGTTTTTCCAGTGGTCATGTATGGATGTGAGAGTTGGACTGTGAAGAAAGCTGAGCGCCAAAGAATTGATGCTTTTGAACTGTGGTGTTGGAGAAGACTCTTGAGAGTCCCTTGGACTGCAAGGAGATCCAACCAGTCCATTCTGAAGGAGATCAGCCCTGGGTGTTCTTTGGAAGGAGTGATGCTAAAGCTGAAACTCCGGTACTCTGGCCATTTCATGTGAAGAGTTGACTCATTGGAAAAGACTCTGATGCTGGGAGGGATTGGGGGCAGAAGGAGAAGGGGTCGACAGAGGATGAGATGGCTGGATGGCATCACCGACTCGACAAACGTGAATTTGAGTGAACTCCGGGAGTTAGTGATGAACAGGGAGGCCCAGCATGCTACAGTTCATGGGGTCGCAAAGAGTCGGACATGACTGAGCTACTGAACTGAACTTAACTGATTACTAACAATGTCAAACATCTTTTCATGTGTTTATTGCTCATTTTTGTTTCTTTTGGAGAAATGTCAAGTCCTCTGCTCACTTTTTAAAATAATAGGGTGTTTTTCTTTTGAAAACCCACTCCAGTATTCTTGGGCTTCCCTGGTGGCTCAGCTGGTAAAGGATCCACCTGCAATGTGGGAGACCTGGGTTCGATCTCTGGGTTGGGAAGATCCCTTGGAGAAGGGAAAGGCTACCCACTCCAGTATTCTAGCCTGGAGAATTCCATGGACTACAGTCCATGGGGTCGCAAAGAGTTGGACATGACCAAGGGACTTTCACTTTTCTTAAAAAATGTTTTATTTATGGCTGTGCTGAGTGTTCGCTGCTGTGCGGGCTTTTCTCTAGTTGCAGCGAGCAGGGCCTAGTCACTAGTTGTGAGGTGCAGGCTTCTCATTGCAGTGATGCAATGGCTTCTCTTGTTGCACTGCACAGGCTCCAGGGCTATTGGGATTCAGTAGTTGCGGCACATGGGCTCAGTAGTTGCAGCTCCCAGGCTCCGGAGCACAGGCTCGATAGTTGCTCTGCAGCATGTGGGATCTTCCTGGATCAGGAATGGAACCCGTGTCTGCAGCACTGGCAGGCGGATTCTTAACCACTGTGCCACCAGGGAAGCCCTCCTTTGCTCATTTTTAAATTGTCCTTTTATTATGTTACTTGTCTTTTTATTATGGAGTTATAAGAGTACATAGTTTTTCTAGATACAAATCCTTCATCAGTTACGTGATTTAAATATATTCTCCCATTCTGTGAGCTGTCTTTGCCTTTTTGATGGTGTCCTTTGAAGCACAAACTTTTCTATTTTGATGAGGTCCAATTTATCTTTTTCTTTCATTGCTCATGCTTTTGGGGTCCTATATAATAATTCTTGCATTTTCCTGGTAGCTCGGACAGTAAAGAATCTGCCTACTATGCATGAGACCTGGTTGGATCCCTGGGTTGGGAAGATCCCCTGGAGAAGGGAATGACTACCACTCCAGTACTTTTGCCTGGAGAATCCCATAGACAGTTATTACTTTTAGCTGTTTAATTTTTCATATGGTGTGAGGTAAGGATTGGACGTATTATTTTTCATGTGGCTATCTAGTTGTCCCAGGGCAATTGTTGAAAAGACTGTTCTTTCTCATTGGATGATTTTGGCCCCTTTCTAAAACAAATCAGTTAACCACAGATATGTAGATTTACTTCTGGAGTCTTAATTCTACTCCACTTGTATCTATGTCTTTTCTATGTGCCATGACCACATTTCTGTGTTTCTGTTGCTGCCTGCAGGCTTTCTCTCATTGTAGAGAGCACGGGTGCTAGATGCTCAGGCCCAGTAGTTGTGGCACACAGGCCTAGTTGCCCCATGGCATGTAGGCTCTTCCTGGACCAGGGATTGAACCTGTGTCCCCTGCCCTGGCAGGTGGATTCTTAACCACTCAACACCATGGAAGCCCTCATCACACTGTTTTGTAGTAAGTTTTTCAAGATTAGTTTTTTCTTTTGAATCCACTGTGATGCCATATGAATTTTAGGATTAGTTAGTCAATTTCCACAAAGCAAGCTGGGGTTCTGATAGAGAGTGCATTGACTATGGAGGTTAGGGAGTAGAACAGATCCCAACTGACAATGGTTCAGCTCATGATTTTTTTTACTTTATGGTGGTGTGTAAGAGATAAACGTTCTGTAAAAACTGTACTTTGACTTTTGATCTTTTCCTGGGCTAGGGATATGTGGTAGGATATTCTTTCAGGACGTTGGGCAGCAACAGTGAGCCACAGCTCCCAGTCAGCCACACAAATCATGAGGGTAAACAACCAACACACTTACAATCATTGTTTTTCACTTTCAGTACATGAGATATTCAACACCTTATTATAAAACAGGCTTTGTATTAGATGGTTTTGCCCAATTGCAGGCTAATGTAAGTGTTCTGAGCATGTTTAAAGTAGACTAGGCTAACCTATGAGTTTGGTAGGTTAGTGTATTAAATGTATTGGCTTAAGATATTTTCAGCTTACAATGGGTTTATCAGGACATAACCCCATGGTAAATCGAGGAAGATCTGTAGTGACATTTTAACAATGTGCTCTGTGAACATTATTTAGATCTTTCTTAACAATATTTTATAGTTTTAATACTACTTCTTTTGTTAAATTTATTCTTAAGTATTCTTCTCCCTTAACCCCAAATATTCTTTTTGATGCTTTTGTGAGTGGAATTGTTTTCTTAGTCTCACTTTTCTGGACCGTTCACTGCAAGTCATAGGAATATAATTGATTTCTGTATATTGAACTTAAGTCCTGCAACCTGGCTGAACTCATTAGTTCTAATAGTTTTTCAGTGGATTCCTTAAGACTTCCTATATCTGCAAATATAGTTTTATTTTTCCTTTCCAATCTCAATGTCTTTTCTTTTTCTTGCTTAATTGCCCTGACTAAAACCTCTGACTAAAGCCAAAGCCTTTAACTGTGTGGGTCACAATAAACAGTGGAAAATTCTTCAAAAGATGGGAATACCAGACCACCTGACCTACCTCTTGAGAAACCTATATACAGGTCAGGAAGCAACAGTTAGAACTGGACATGGAACAACAGACTGGTTCCAAATAGGAAAAGGAGTACGTCAAGGCTGTATATTGTCACCCTACTTATTTAACTTCTATGCAGAGTACATCATGAGAAATGCTGGGCTGGAAGAAGCACAAGCTGGAATCAAGATTGCTNAGGCTATATATTGTCACCCTGTTTATTTAACTTATATGCAGAGTACATCATGCAAAATGCCAGGCTGGACAAAGCACAAGCTAGAATCAAGACTGCTGGGAGAAATATCAATAACCTCAGATATCCAGATGACACCACCCTTATGTCAGAAAGCAAAGAAGAACTAAAGAGCTTCTTGATGAAAATGAAAGAGGAGATTGAGAAACTCAACATTTGAAAAACTAAGATCATGGCATCCGGTCCCATCACTTCATGGCAAAAGATGGAGAAACAATGGAAATGGTGAGAGACTTTATTTTTAGGGGCTCCAAAATCACCGCAGACAGTGACTGCAGCCATGAAATTAAAAATGCTTGCTCCTTGGAAGAAAGTGAAGAAGTGGGGCTTTCCTGATAGCTCAGTTGGTAAAGAATCCGCCTGCAATACAGGAGACCCCCAGTTCAATTCCTGGGTCAGAAAGATCCCCTGGAGAAGGGATAGGCTACCCACTCCAGTATTCTTGGGCTTCTCTTGTGGCTCAGCTGGTANACTGACTCAATGGACATGAGTTTGAGTGAACTCCAGGAGTTGGTGATGGACAGGGAGGCCTGGCGTGCTAACATTCATAGCGTCGCAAAGGGTCAGACACTACTGAGAGAGTGAACTGAACTGAATGGAACTGACCTATTCAACAGGTTGGTTCTTACAGTAATCAAAGATATATCTGTAAGCAAATTCATCTTTACTGGGAAAAATGGATTTAATGTCACTGAAAATTATATTTGGCAGGAAACGAGATACTTAATAAATGTTTAGATCAGCTATATACTCATATCTACCTTGAAATTCCAGGTTTGTATTATCTCTACTGTGATATATGCTGAGCCGTTGGCCTTAGTCAAGTATTCATTGAGATACTCAACATGATGAAATGTTGCTTCTGTAGAAAATTTTAGCTCTATAGAGTTCCAGTAAGAAATGGTGTAGTTGGCAGTATCCCCAAGTGAGACTACAAACTGTTCTTTTTTTGGCAGACTCCTTCTCTGAATTTGTATGGGAGGGTTGAGGACATGTAGAAGGAATTTGCTTTATGGGAGTACATCGGTTATTTATTGCTGCATAACAAGCTACCCCAACATTTAGCAGGTTTTAACAGCAACAATTTTTTGAGCTCACACCTCTATAGGCTAGCAATCTGGGCTAGGCTCAGCTAGGTAGTTTTTTTGATCTCTGTGGATATTGCACATTGGTCCACAGTTAGCTATTAGCAGGTCAACCGAGAGTTGGTTGGCCTAAGATGACCTCACTCATAGGTCCAGCAGATGGTTCACTGTTAGGCTGGACAATGGAGGACACCTAGGTCCCTTGTCTCTTGCATCCAGTGGGATAGGCCAGGCTTATTCACATGGAAATACAGAGGGTTCCGGATAAGAGGAAGAAAGCATGCAAGCTCTCCTGAGGCCCAGATTAGGAGCTGGCTGAATGTTGCTTCTGCAGCATTCTGGCCAAGGCAACAGATAGTGTGAAGAAACCAACCATATTTCTTAAGGAGAGAATCTGCTAATTCACATGGCAAAGGGATATGGACACAGAGAGGAGTGGATATCGTGATGTATTTTTGCAAGCTATCAGAGAATTATATGTAGTATGAGGTGGCTTGAGAGATCAATAAGTGTATTAGTTTCTTATGGCTGCTGTAACAAATTGTCACAAACTCAATTACTTACAAACAACATACATTTACTCTTGTTCATTTCTGGAAGTCAGACATCTGCAATCAGTTCACTTAGCTGAATCAAGGTATTAGCATTCATCTAAAATTATATAAGACAATGTCATCTTTGTCACGGGCAAATTTGGCACTAACAGAATATAGGCATTATAGAACACTTATATTCCACATATTCCACATTCATTCATTCATTCCATAGCATTATAAGCACCCAAAGGGCCAGACATTACTATTGCTAATCTAGGTTCTAGAGATATACCAGTGAATAAGAGTTTACATTTTTAAGTTGTTCTGTCTAGTATGGCAGCCAACAGTCCCATGAAGCTATTGAACATTTGAATGTGACTACTGAGAACCTGAAATGTGGCTCATTTGAATTTCAGTGTGTTGCCAATATGAAATAAACCCTGGATTTTGAATACTTAGCATGAAAAAAAGAATGTTAAATATTTCTTTCATTTTGTTTTGTTATTGGTTGCTATGGAAATGGTAATATTTGAGATATACTGAGTTAAAGAAAATATATTACTAAAATTAATAAAATTTCTTTCTGTGTGATTTGCATTTATGATTCACAGTATATTTCTGTTAGCACAATTCTAGAGGCTATGAGAACAGAATAAATGAAATACCAATAAACAGACTGAAAATAAAATCTAGTGATGCATTAGAGAGTATCTGAGTAGGCTTCTCTAGATTGCATGGTCAAGGAGGAACTAGTTTGACTTCTGCTGGAATCTGGTTACGTGAAAGCATCAGTCATGGAAAGAGTTTTGGGAAATATTTTCTAGGTAGAGGGTATTTTTTCCAAGTATAAAGCCCTAATGTGTGGGGAAGACGTTTGGTTGGTAAAAGGCATTTTATTTCTTTATAAAAATTCACTGAGGAAAGAGGGTAAAAGAGTTAGATAACATTGGAAAGGCAGGAGTGGTGCAACTCATCTTAAAGACAACAGACTCAAGAATTTTGAGTCTTCAGCTCAAACTCAAGAATTTTGTTATTCAACTGCTTTTGAATTCTTGAATGAGATCATTAATATTTGAAGGAAAAAAAAGGTAAGAGGAGTTTACCAATGCTGGTGTGTGAACTGGGCAAGTTATTCACTTCTTTGCCTCAGTTTTCTCATCTGTAAAATGGGAATGGTAATAATTGTGCTAACCACAAAATTTTTGTGAAGATTAAATGAGATGTTGTATGTACACACCTTCTAAATGATACATGCTGGCCATGACAAGATTTGATTCCATATAAAGTTATAGCATCAGAGATATGGGTATATATTACTTGAATTGCTTATAGAAATGCCTTTATAGGAATATAATGAAATATGTTCTCAGTTTCATTGATGGTAGCTCTATGTACAGCATTTTTGTTTATTCTATTAGACCACATTTGCGTAACAGTTTATTAAACATTCCTTGTATAAGTCCATGTGAAAAATTCTTAGAATTTAGTACAAAGAAAATGTGTCTCCTGATGAATTAGTATATATCATTTTAGACAATAAGAATTAAAAAAGAGGTTTAAAAAGCAAAAAAGAAAAAAGAATCCCATAATTTTCTCCCTTTCATATTGTATTGGCTGACAAGATTCTCAGTTATTTCTATGTGGTTTTGGATTAGTGTAGGCTTATTAGATTTATGATATAATTACTTTCCATAGGTCAAATATATTGTTAATAGACTTTCTTTCATTACTTTAATAGTTTATGACATGTGCATTTTATTATATACTACCTTAAATCATTTTAAAATAATTTAAGTCTAAATTAAATAAAATATATAAAACATTGTTTCTATGAGAAAATGCATTCCAAGTTTCACAGAACCAAGTTATAAAAGAATGTTTGGAACATGGCCCATTTACAAGTTCAGGGGTTCCTCATATATTTGTGGGATATTCTAAAATATTGTATTAGATGTTTTCCCTAAAAGATTTATTTCCTGAAAAAAAGAAGCAAAATTTAAGACCCCATTTTTTTGGATGATACATGTTAAGCTTTAATATAAAGAACCTATGTGAATTTATATATGTGTAAAAATTATTTTTTAAAGAATTTTTTTTTTTGACGTGGACTATTTTTAAAGCCTTATTGAATTTGTTACAATATTGCTTCTGTTTTATGTTTTGGTTTTTTGGCCACGAGGCATGTGGGATCTTAGCTTCCTGACCAGGGATCAAACTTGCACCCCCTGCATCAGAAGAAGATGTTTTAACCACTGGACTTCCAGGGAAGTCCCTGGATAAAAGTTATTATTTGTTGAAGATAAATAAAATCAACATAACATTTTTTTAAAATCTAAGGACATCTTTTCCAGAACTCTTTCATTCATTCATTCAGTTGGTGGTTATCAAAGGCCTATCTTGTACTAGGGCTGTAAATATAGAGATCAATATGTCTGTGAGATGCCAGATAATGAAAGGCTTTATAAGGGAGACATACTACAGAGTTAAAATTTCATCCTTGAGGTAATGTNACATTTTTTTAAAATCTAAGGACATCTTTTCAGAACTCTTTCATTCATTCATTCAGTTGGTGGTTATCAAAGGCCTATCTTGTACTAGGGCTGTAAATATAGAGATCAATATGTCTGTGAGATGCCAGATAATGAAAGGCTTTATAAGGGAGACATACTACAGAGTTAAAATTTCATCCTTGAGGTAATGTGGAACCATTGAAGTATTTTAGGCACAAAAATGGCATGATAAGATTTGGTTTTTAGAATGGCCTTTGGTAGCTTGTTTTAGAGATGAATTGAGTGGTGATGGGGATATGGGGGCAAGTGGGTAGGTGGATCATACACAGGTGGGCCATATAAAAGGCTTTTTTCATAACAACCAGGAGAAATATTTTGAGAGCACCAGTGAGCATGAGAAAAATGGGCCAAATACGAGAAATATTTAGAAAGTAGAATTGAAAGGATTTGGCAGAATAATCTGGAATGACTGAAGTTTCCAATGTGGATAAATAATACTGGTATTCATGGGGACAGGGAGTCAATGATGTGAATATTGGTGGGATTTAATATAATGCAACTGATTTAGGGCATGCTGAAACTGCAGGATAGCTGAAGTGTTTGTGGATTTATTGATGGAGACCAAGATTTGGGAGACGTTAAATCAATACTCATTGAAGGCATAGGAGTATATAAGATTTCCTAACAGAGTATGTAGACAGAAAAAACTGTTGACAATGGAGCCTTGGGGAATAATAGCATTTAAGAGAGATGCTTTCAGTGAGAAGGGGTAAATAGGGGAAATCGAGGGAATGTGGTCTTCCAGGGAGACAGTTTTAAGAACGGAGTTATGAAGTCAAATGCCAGAGAGAGGTCAAATAAGATATGGGATAAGAAGAATACTTTGAAATTGAAATTAGCATATGGTATCAGAAACTGGCAAGAACAAGTTTAGCAGAATAGAGGGTATGAAAACCGAGTCACAGTATGAAAAATGAATGAGAAATGAAGAACTGGAGACAATGAGTTTAGACTTTAGTTTCTGAATGGAAGGAAAGAATGCAGTTGTTATAGGGGATACCAGGACGAGCCAGGATTGTTTTAATATTGGGACTGATGGCTGTAATTTTACATTGAGTAAACCTACTAGTGAAGAGTGGGTATTTGATGGCAAAAAGCCCCCTAGGGTGTGACGGGGGATGGAATTTACAGTGTGGGTGGAGGAGAGGTACTTTTTCATTCTAATTTTGCTGAAACTTTATACAGCTCCACAACAATAGGGTAACTTATATGTGTCCTTCATCAATTAGTAATCTTCATTTATAACCAATGGGAACTTCAAGAAATGATTCATTTTCATTACGCTTTCAAAAAAGAATAATATCTACAGTCATGGCCCTCGTAAAGTCTCCAGAGTTCCGTTTTCCCTCTACTCATTCTTCAGATTTTATGTCCCATCAGGACTTGTTCTCCATTAATTCAACCAAAATTACACTTGGTGTCAGGGATATGATGATGAATGAATGCAGTGCTGGCTTCTGAGACCCTGGAGATGCACACAGGCCCGAGCTAGGAGTTCCTCTCAAGGTGCTTGTGATTGCTGCTGGCAATAGCGACATGACCGTGACATACTGATGATAATGATACGGTCCTCTGTTTGTCCGTTTAGTATGATAGTGACAAAAGAAAGTGTCCACTTTTACTTTGCACATGCTGTTAGAAGTTCCACGAAACAGTCCTGTAGAATTCCTCTTATGAAAAGAAAGTGAGTGCTCGCTTCAGCAGCACATACACTAAAATTGGAACGATACAGAGAAGATTAGCATGGTCCCTGGGCAAGGATGACACGCAGATTCGTGAAGCGCTCCATATTTTTATGAAACTGGAGCCTATTATACAGAGTGAAGTAAGCCAGAAAGAAAAACACCAGTGTAGTATACTGACACNCTTGAGAGTCCCTTGGATTGCAAGGAGATCCAACCAGTCCATCCTAAAGGAGATCAGTCCTGGGTGTTCATTGGAAGGACTGATGCTGAAGCTGAAACTTTGGCCACCTGATGTGAAGAGCTGACTCACTGAGAAAGACCCTGATGCTGGGAAAGATTGAGGGCAGGAGGAGAAGGGAGAATGAGATGGCTGGATGGCATCACTGACTCGATGGACATGGGTTTGGGTGAGCTCCAGGAATTGGTGATGGACAGGGAGGCCTGGTGTGCCGTGGTTCATGGGGTCGCAAAGAGTCAGACACAATTGAGTGACTGAACTGAGCTGAAAACCTCTGGCAAAATATTGACTAGAAGTGGTTACAGCTGATATCCTTGTATTGTTCCTGATCCTTAAGTATGCTGTTAGCTGTAGATTTTTTGTGTAGTTGTACTTTACCAGATTGAGGATGTTCTCTTCTAGTCTAGCCAATGGCACTTTAACATTCCCAAACTGAACTCAACACTTGCTCTTTGCCTTACTTCTGTCACACTCAAATCTCTCAGTTGACACTATTATTCTCCTGTCTTAGGTTGGAGTCCCTAGAAGCAGAGTCCAAGGAAGGGATTCTGTGCAAGTGGTTTATTGAGGGAGTGCTCTCAAGTAAAACCTGTAATGGAGTGAGTGAAGCAAGATAGGACAAGAGGAAAAGTTAGGCAAAGATACAGGTTCAGCTGATAAGTTTAGCCTCCACTGGGAACTCTTGGCACATAAATGGCTCATCTGTTTCACCTTGAGGAAAGCAACAAGGAATTTTGTACCTTAGTATCATTTGCTGACAACACAATTACTAATTACATATCATCACTGATAATGCAATCCCTATCAGAATCCTGACTGACTTGTGAACAGGAACTAATATCATACCATTGACTCTGGTGTTATCCCTGGGAAGGCTTTTGTTGGCAAAGAGTGATTCCCAAGAAGATGTAGCAGTGAGCTATTAGCAGCCAACACTCACTTCCTCGAAAAGAGGCTCTGGACAGAGTACCAACAATGTCTACTGTATTGGGGCCCTTTGTGTTGTACATTAAGTTCTCTATATCTAAGCAGTTTCTCCATAAGTCAAGTTAGTCACAATTTCTGGAAACACAAGAGGGATTGCAGTTGGTCCAGAAATTGCAGGTGACATTCATCATCTTCCTTCAATGACACCTATTTCAGATTCATCTTCTTGTTGACTATAATTTTTGTTAGTCTAGATGGCTTACCTCTGGGGTGATCCAGATCTTCATCCCTGAGGCTTCTGGGCCCCTGGAGATCATGCCCTACCAGGCCATAAGTGTTTAGCTATTTACAGTTAAAATTGAGTACAGGAGAACTAAAAGTTAACCCAGGGATTACATGTGCATCAAACACTTTTCTGTTTGTATTCATAATGTAAATGTGATCATAACTCCTCATAACAGAGCTAATTATCCCAGACAGCACGGCAACTTCTTTTTCTGCCTGATAATTTGCTGGCATCAGGAGCCCAAAGTGACCAGATGACAGCCATACCTTTAAGTTTATTAAGATTCTTACACTGTGCTGGTAGAAGCATCTCCACTCTGGGAAACAGGAGCTCTAGACCCACAGAATGTAAAGTTGCAAGGACAAAGTACAAATGCATCAAGTAGCTCACGGAAGTGATATTGAATAGGGTCATGCCGATCTCCACCCCTTGGTTCCAGAACCCATGAATTCTACCTTTTGTGGATAAAGCACCCTATTATGGTCATGTAGGTTTATACTGTATTGTGAAGGACAGCACTCCATCCTTAATGGCACCACAAATGCACCTTCAAAAGGCCATCCCGCTACTCTACCGGGCCAGAAGCTTCTGGGTAAAAAGGTATTTGATAGGAGCAGTGGGCCCCACTGTCACATGCCCATTACTGTACTTGCTTTGCCATTAACTGAGAACCTTGTTCCAAGGCATTCTTATGTAAGACTCAATGCCAGCAAATGGCTCAGGCACTTACAGGCAAAGCAAAATATATATCAGCCCTGATCAGAATGTTAAACTACTGCTTTTTCCAGAATGGAAAAGGTTTGATGTGATCAACTTGCCACCAAATGGTGAGCTGTTCTCATTGAATACTGGTACCTAACAAGGGGATCAGCACTGCTCTTTGATGCTGACAAGACAGACATTCAGAAACAGCAGAGCTCAGTCAGCCTGGGTAAGAAAGGAGTTCATGTTAACAGGCTGAAAAACAGCCTCCATTTCTGCCACCACAGAGATTCTATTTATAAACACACTATGCACGAACCAGGATAGCTGAAATTGTCCCAGCTAAATTATCCTATCCATACAGTTTATTTATTTAGTGAATACAAGTCCCACTTCTGATGAATACAAGTCCCACTCTTACAGATCCACCTAAACACTCTTTACCAGACCCCATTTTCTGATCTTGCTCCTTTTGGGCCCTTGACCAACCAGCCCACTGACTCTGAGTTCGTGTATATCCTTGCTTCCAGCCACTTCTTTCTCCAAAGTGGATGGTCAAGTAAACTGCCTGAAGTCCTACTAATTGAGAGAATTTCCCCTTATCACTCTCTCTCAGGATTCAGGACCACTCAGGAAAAGGCTCCTGAGAAGCAGCAGTCCTTACTTGGCTTAGTTCGTCCTAACATGATCAAGCTAAGCCATCCACAAACCAGACTTGGACTTTTTCCTCCTCTGTCAAATGGCTGAAGGAATTCTTATGTTGCCGTAGGTATGAGCTGCAAGAAAGGTTTTAGTGCAACAGATATAGGTAATATGAAGGCCTGGGGCCCTTTTAATTTACTTGTGCCAAGTTTGCTTGGGCTTCTTCCCAAGTGAACAATTTCCACTGTAAAATATATTGTTATTGTATCCACCCAATCTTATGACTTGGCATGTCTGACAATAACATGCTATTTATATGGGCAACTGGTCACATAGTCACTTGATATTTTGTGGTCAGACACTGAATTTCTTTCAGGACCTAACAGTATGCCAGGAGATGCTTTGCCGTGGTGAAACTTTCTCTACTGCAGAATCTGTGCTGGAATTCTCCTACTGTGGATTGCCAGACAATTCACACATCTTTTCTTACCACAGGTACCTCTAGTACCATGGAACTTTCCAAGTATTATGACCCAAGCAGCAGGACTGCTTGTATGGTAGTCTGGACCTGCTGTGAAGGCCATTATTGTATTCCCAAGCTCAGACCATGCTGCCTCCAAAACTAATATGCCTACCAAGGTACTGTGCTTCTTAGGGTAAAAGGCACAAGATACAATAACTTATATTTACCTTAGAAAGGATCATTGGACACATAGAAACTTAACCAACATGGCAGGGCCCTGCATCTTTTGAAGAATTTATCTTCTACCCTCTGGAGTGTATGTGTCTTGACAAGGAATCCAGAATAATTGACACTGTTCATCAGATCTGATTAGCACATCCTCAATACCTGAGTAGCATTAAGCTTAATAAATGAAACAAATGGGATATATTACAGCATACCCAGATTCTTTTGGACTATATATGACAGGGAGAGGAAGAACTAACGTAACTCTGTATTAAAACCAAAACATATATTGTTGACCATCAACTGCCGCTTCAACTACTTCTGATACTTCCTCCTGATTAATATTGAAAGAACATAGTCACTAGATTGGGAAACTTTCTGTTAAAAAAAAGGCCAAATAGTACAAATTAAGAGCCACATACCTGTACCAGAGGCTGTGTCACTCTCCAGTAGATGTGTCCAGCCTCTTGAGATGGCCCACAAAGGAGTGTGTTTCTCTCTCGTGGACTCAACATGTGTTTGCAGGTGAAGAGTCTTGTTATCTCTACAAGCCGGAGATGAAGCTCATCCAGTCTAAGATTTGTTGTGTTCAATCAGAATGTCAAGTCCTCGTTGTAAGGGCCAGAACAGACCCTACAGTTGGAAGGGTCAGGACTACTACTAACTGCGCAAGTTTACAGCAGTCCATTTTAGCCCACCGTATCTCAGTGTTTGCAAGGGCCAGATGGTGAGACTAAACGAGGATATGATGGGGACCAACACCCTGTACCCTTTTTACTCTTAAAGGGTATAACTAATTGCTGCCATTTCCCCCAGAATGCAATAGTACTTATTTACTATTTTCGGCAGAGGTGGCGGTGCAGTTTTAGGGGTTCTACTTGGGCTTTCTGCCGACTGCCAAATATGTCCATTTGATTACCAATGGCAACTGGAAAAATAACTATAGATTTTTGGACCCACTGTGAGACAGACTTGGGCAAGCACTCCATGTATTACCTGATCCTATATTTTCCTACTGTAATTATGTTGGGGTGGGGGGATGCAGGGATAGGAGGTGTGTGGCAGTGCTTGTATTCCAACTAAAAAAATGTGGACAGTCTTCTTTCCTGAGTGTGTGGTTAACTAAGTGAATGATGTGGTCAGCTGAAGAGTTTAGTCTGAAGACTGTCTCAAGCCTAGAAACTGAGCAAGGAATTGTGACCTTTCATTGAAGTTACTGACCTCAGTCTTCTGTTCAACCATTCTTGGCTACTCTTAATTATATGTAAACTAATTTATCCTCCTTGACTGTCTATCTATGGCCTCTAGGACTCACTTTCCATTAGTCTCCTCCTCTTCGACCATGCTGCCCTTATGGAAATTCATTCACTCTGCTTCTGAGAGTGAAGTGTTGCCATTTGGTCTCTGCTTTCAGAGGCAAATGCTAGGATCCTATCATCCCTACCACTACCAGGGAAACCAGTTCTTAAACAATATCCTCTTCCATCAGCCTCCACCCAGAGACAACCCTTCTTAACTTCTCAAACATGCTGGTGACCCCTTCATCAGGGCCTTTCCTTTATAAAAAATTTTCCCAAGGCCTTCCTGAAAAACAGGCAGCAGGTAGACTTTCCAGTGAAATATACATTCATTCTTGCATACATACTTCCGCTAAGACTTTTGATCACTTCTCATATGGCCTGTCATATGATTTACTGTGGGCCATCATTTCTCCTAAGCTCCCAAAAAGCCATCTCAATAGCATATTATAAGTGCTTCATGGAATCCTTGGGCTGTGGGTTCAATCCCTAGGTCAGGAAGATCCCCTGGAAGAGGGCATGGCAACCCACTCCAGCATTCTTGTGCCTGGTGAATCCTATGGACAGAGGAGCCTGGCAGGCTACAATCCATGGCGTCGCAAAGAGTTAGACATGACTAAGGCGACTTAGTACACACACATGGGGCCCTTACCAGGATGTTCCAAAAATCATAGGAAATCGACCCCATTATCACAGTATTAACTCGATTCTTAATTCATTAAACCATCTAAACAACCACGAATTTGTTTTCTAATGTACAGAATTTTGGAACAAGGGGGCATTTTCTTTAAAGTCTGACAGTAGCATAAACACTTCATGTACAACTGAAAGCTAGGCTTTGTAATGGTTATTTTAAGTAGCAAAAGGAAGGCTAGAAATATACCAGAAACTTCCTTACAGTGAGACATTCTTGCTAAAGAAAAAGTTCATTAAAGGCAACACTCACATGGAACAAATATAGAAATGTATCTATTTGGCTGATGTAGCTGTGGAGAGACTGAGGGCCCCAGAGCAGAGCTACTCAGGTGGTTAGAAATTTGTACTGATCCATGAGTAGTTTACCACTCTGTGACAAGAGGAGTTAGAAATTCAGTTTTTAGAAACTTTTTAGCATTTTTTCATATTTATTCATTTAGGCTGTGCCATGTGGCATGTGGGATCTTAAATCCTTGACCAGGGATCAAACTGGTGCCCTATGTATTGGGAGCGTTGAGCCTTAACCACTGGACTGTCAGGGAAGTCCCCTAGCATTCTGACATTGCTATAATATCTGAATACATAAGGAGTGGCTTTATCAGGCAGAAGGGATTTGGTCAAGTTGGTCAGACTTATACGGTGGGTAACCCACTATATGAACAGTGCATATGGAAAACATACTGGTGGGCAAAGGACAGGATACTTGTAAAACAAGACACCTGGTCCTTTACCAAAGGACCTTTACTAGTTTGAGAAAGACTGCTCTATCTTTCCACGAGCCCTAGAAGAGTTCAAATAGTATTTTTGGAACAGACAGTAACCTGAGGCCAATCTATTCATGTTCAATCAAAATTAAAAAAAAAAAATGAATGTCTCAGGAATAAAACTAAGGCGGTACCTGTTTAGGTTCCTGGAGTAAGTCCTGGCCAGGCTGACAGAAGTGAGAATGTGTAAAAGAAAACTGGCACATGGATCAAGGGGCAGGGCCCTTTTGCCCTTCCCATCCTCGTTCAGTTTTTGGCTGGAGCTATAAGGAGAGAATTTTGGCCATTCATGTCCTGTGACCGTCAGCACAGATCTGCTTGCACTTTCCCATCTCTTGCAGAGGCGAGGAGTCTCAGACTCAGGCCTGGGCTCTTCCATACTCTAAGGCACAATAGCTGGACCTTCCTAAACAGCCTGAGGCCTTAAAAATATTTCCTTCCTCACCAATCCCACAGAACGTGTCGAGGATCTTAAGGGGAGAAAAGTCTTAACCCAAGGGAAAGTGTCATGTCAGGTGATCAGAGTGCCACAAATGGTGTGAGTACAAATTTGCTCTGGCAGTTCTTTTCTGAGCGCTGAACCAGGACAGCCAACTGGTCTGAACCAGAGTATCCACCAACATGTGGTACCCAAGATCTACAGATCCACTGGCTCCCACAGTGAAAAGCAAGGTCAGCTCCAACAAAAAAAATTTAGAAAACATGTTAATAATACATTACTAACATTAACATAATAATGTAAAATGTTAAAAT
>SJYV01006803.1:0-15036 GCA_006410875.1 Neotragus pygmaeus
GGGAGGGGGATGGAGCCCAGGGAGCTGGCGTGCTGGAGGTGTGCACAATGGAGCCTGAACTCATCATTCAGCCACCTGTATGGGTGGGGAGGTGGAACAGAAGGGAGGGCATACGGATGCTTTGACCCTTCTCCACGAGGACTCTGCCAGGCAACCAACAGCTCTTCTTTCCTGAACTTTTACCATTGGAAGCTCTGACAGGTGCCCAGTGAGTAGGAGAGAGGCTGCAGACTATAGAAACACACATATATGTTTGTAGGACATATATAGAAACACAGGACATACAGAAACCAGTGCTAGAAAAAAAAGTGGACCATGTCTTCATGTTTTATTAGCACCTAACACAACAGTGCTCTTTCCAACTTTGAGTGGAAGGATATCAGATAATGCCAGCATTTAACTGATCCTGATGGGCACAGTAGTCCTGCAGGCTTCTGACTTCAAAAAAAAAAAAAATGGTGCTTGGCACTGGAAATCATCATCAAATGGAGAAATTAAAGTGGTGATGTAGGCAACACAATCTGCACTGCTCAAAAGTTGTCTGTGAGCCACACCTGCTCGAGCGGCCCCACACAAAACACTGGTTGTGATTTCCTGTGACGTGGGACGCAGGCCTCCTGGTATTTGGGCTCACACCAGGGTCAGCTGCACAAGGGAAAGATAGGGTTATCAGTTTAATCGCCTGTTCTATACCAGATAATGCCAGCGTTTAACTGATTCTGGTAGGCACAGTAGTCCTGCAGGCTTCTGACTTCAAAAAATGGTGCTCAGTTATTCTCACAGGTTATAAATGGAAGCTTTCACCTTCCTTTATCTGCCTTTAAATGATTTATTACACTTACTTGTTTACAAGCCATTCTGTTCTGCTGGATCATAAACTTTTGGAATCAGAATCTAAGCTTTAATCCTTGCTGTATCCACAGTACCTAGCCTAGGGCCTGGCACGGTGTAAGGGCTTAATAAAGGTTTGTTAGATAATAAATCAAAGAATAAATGAACAAATCACAAACACTCAGCTCAATGTCTTACACAAAATATTCCAATTGTTTCCAGCTACATGCTGCAGTTGTTGTCTATCAACTTGGTTTTTCTCTGCCTGTAAATTTAGACACTTAGCCAACAGATTGATTATTTAAAAATATGCATTAAATAGGAAAACAGCAGGATATAAAAGGAAGAACAATGGCTTTGAAGATAGACTAAGTTGCATCTGAAACTTGGTGGCACTGTTAATATGGTTTGGGAAAATCATTTGCTCTTCCAGGCTGTATATATGGAGAGAGTCTAGTGGAGAAGGCAATGGCACCCCACTCCAGTACTCTTGCCTGGAAAATCCCATGGACAGAGGAGCCTAGTAGGCTGCAGTCCATGGGGTTGCTAAGAGTCAGACTCGACTGAGCGACTTCACTTTCACTTTTCACTTTCATGCATTGGAGAAGGAAATGACAACCCACTCCAGTGTTCTTGCCTGGAGAATCCCAGGGACGGGGGAGCCTGGTGGGCTGCCGTCTCTGGGGTTGCACAGAGTCGGAAATGACTGAAGTGACTTAGCAGCAGCAGCAGCAGGGAGTAGATGTCCAGTAACTATATTCTGGGGTCTTCTGCCCATCAGGAGCATGGGGTCTGTAGCATGATGGTTACCCTAGCAACAGACCTTGAAATAAAAATTAAGGTACCCAGTGTACCCTAACGCAGCAACTGTTGAGAACAGTATGGAGATTCCTTTAAAAAAAAAAAAAAGAAAAGAAAACTTAAAAATAGAGCTACCCTATGACCTGCAATCCCACTTCTGAGCATGCTATCAGGAGAAAAATATGATTCCAAAGGATCCATGCCCTACAATGTTCATTGCCGCAGTGTTTATAACAGCCAGGACATGAGAGCAACCAAATGCCCCATCGACAGAGGAATGGATGAAGAAGATGTGGTACATATATTCAATGTAATATGACTCAGCCATAAAAAGAATGAAATCGTGCCGTTTACAGCAACAGGCATGAATCCAGAAACCACGTGAAGTACGTGAAACAGAGAAGGAGAAATATCCTTATGACATCCTTTTTCTGTGGAATCTAAAAGTAAATGATACAAATGAACTAACTTAGAAAATAGAAAGAGACTCACAGAGTTAGAGAGTGGATTTATGGTCGCCAAGGGGAAGGAGGGGGCACGGGATACTTAGGGAGTTTGGGATGGACATGAGCACACTGCTATATTTAAAATGAATCGCGAGGACCTACTGGATAGCACATGGAACTCTGCTCAATGTTATGTGGCAGCCTGGATGGGAGGGGGGTTTGGGGGAGAATTGATACATGTGTGTATACACACACACACACATACATGGCTGAGTCCCTTTGATGTCCACCTGAAACTACCACAACATTGTTTATTAACTGGCTATACCCCAATACAAAATAAAAAGCTAAAAAAGATCACCTATACCATTTTACTAGATTCCAGATGTGTGCGTTAATATACAATATCCGTTAATTTTTCTTTCAAGGATTCTGACCTGTCTTCAGCTTTCTCTGCTTTACTGCTGTGTACTTGAAAGCCTCTTTGCAATGCTGATCAGGAGGTCCCTGCTTTCACACTTGGCTCTTCTGTGCCAGTTTCATCGCTCTCTCCTTTTCACTATGGTTTTCCAGAGTATCTCTTGAGCTTAGCAATGGTCACTCTATTTCATTGCCCTTCTATTTACTCTTTGCCCCATATTTACAAGACATCTGATACATGACATCAACGAATGCATCCCCTCCCAGCAATAACCATCCCAGCTTACCAGCAGTGAATCTTCTCTTGCCTGGTGCTGCAGGCCTCTGTGCTTCTCTGAACCCCATGGATGGAGACCTCATCACCGATAAGTAGTTCCAGAATCTCACCTTAGCATCTTCTTTCCTAGGCACCTCGGGGAACCAGCTGCCATGGGTTCTGTTCTCCAGGAAGCAGATGGAAATGGGAATTTGGACATAGAAAATTTAATGAAGGGTAACTTTGCAGGGTAGAAGGGAAGGACCTGGAATAGAGAGGAGGAAGAAAATAAGCTGTGATTCAAGCCCCAAACAGGCTAACACCAGCCCAATGGGACCTCAGGAGCCAAGAGGGTCTTCAGACATGTCCCAGATGGCAGAAGGTCGACATGCCCTCTCTCTGGGACATGTCTGAAGACCATATCGGCTTGAGAGGTCCTATATTCCTCTTATAAAATGGACATGATTGCAGGCAAGGCAGTGTCAGAAGAGGGCTGATAGATTTTCAACTCTTGGTCAGACACCTGGGCAGGACACCACAGGGCCCTCCCAGGCTCCTAACCTCTGCAGCCTATCACTGCTTCCTCTCTGCTTCAACACAATGGAGAACCAGGATTGACTGGACCAAGTAGATGGCTTCCTTAATCCACCAGGCCAATCACTCTCTTTGGAGGAACTTGGACGTGGTAGTAAGTGGGAGTTGAGACAGAAAGGCAGCTTCTGTGGGTGGCTGGGTCTCTGTGAAGCACACTAACCAGGAACTCATGGGACAGCCAGGTCCTACCCTAAAGACTGTAGATCAGGGGAAGCCTGTCTGTCAAGGAGGAAGAAAAGGCTAAAATAAACCAGCAGAGAGAAGTAGAGACAAGACTTAGAAGCCTGAGATCCTTCTGATCCTCACTTCCAAATCTCCTCTTAAATTCAGCTAAATCCATGACCTTGAGCTCTGTAAGACTATATCCTTGTAACACATTAGTTCCAGTTTGCTTCTATTACATACACCAGAAAGACTCAATCATATGGTAAGCACAAAATAAACCTTAGCTAACTCTTGCATGTGTGTGTGTACTCAGTCACTAAGTCTGAGTCTTTGCGAACCCATAGATTGTAGCCGGCAGGCTCCGCTGTCCATGGAATGTTTCAGGCAAGAACACTGGGGTAGGTTGCATTTTGTCCTCCAGGGGATCTTCTTGAGTGAGGGATCAAACACAGACCTCTTGCATCTCCTGCACTGGCAGGCAGATTCTTTACCACTGGATACCTGGGAAGCCCAGCCAACTCTCAGTTTTCCTAACCAGCAAAAGTGCTGATGGCAAGTTGCACTTGTTTTGCTGTTTTTATTTGTTTGTTGTCTTTCAGTCTTTTTCTTTCCTCTAACAATAACCCCTTTCCTGGATATCCTATCTTTAATGGTAAATCCTTTCAACACTGTGGGTATCTAAACAAACTCTGTTGTCTCAGTCTACTCTTTGTTTTCCTGTTTAATCATCTCCTCCCTACAGGGGAGTCAGACTGACAAGCCCATGGCATTTGGTATAAGCAGAAGTGAATTTGAATCTCTGCTCCACTGAAGAACCTAAGCTGCTCCATTTTGTTAAAAGAAAAACTCCATTTTGTAAGGTTCCGGGAAAAGAGCCTTTGGAAATCCCCTGACCTCACCCCACCATCCACAAGCCAATCAGACCCCAGACCAAAATCTCCTGACTTAACGCTCAGGAATAGGGACCAGTCAAGAACCAACACACAACCCTTCAAAAGAAAGTGACCAAGCAGAAGTCCCCCTACCTAGAAATCCTTTTTTTCCCACGTATACTCCCTATATAAGCTATGTAATCCAAAACCCTAAATCAAATCCCTTATGATTATACAGTGGAAGTGAGAAATAGATTTAAGGGCCTAGATCTGATAGATAGAGTGCCTGATGAACTATGGAATGAGGTTCATGACATTGTACAGGAGACAGGGATCAAGACCACCCCCATGGAAAAGAAATGCAAAAAAGCAAAATGGCTGTCTGGGGAGGCCTTACAAATAGCTGTGAAAAGAAGAGAGGTGAAAAGGAAAGATATAAGCATCTGAATGCAGAGTTCCAAAGAATAGCAAGAAGAGATAAGAAAGCCTTCTTCAGCAATCAATGCAAAGAAATAGAGGAAAACAACAGAATGGGAAAGACGAGAGATCTCTTCAAGAAAATTAGAGATACCAAAGGAACATTTCATGCAAAGATGGGCTCGATAAAGGACAGAAATGGTATGAANAGTTCCAAAGAATAGCAAGAAGAGATAAGAAAGCCTTCTTCAGCAATCAATGCAAAGAAATAGAGGAAAAGAACAGAATGGGAAAGACGAGAGATCTCTTCAAGAAAATTAGAAATACCAAGGGAATATTTCATGCAAAGATGGACTTGATAAAGGACAGAAATGGTCTGGACCTAACAGAAGCAGAAGATATTAAGAAGAGGTGGCAAGAATACACGGAAGAACTGTACAAAAAAGATCTTCATGACCCTGATAATCATGATGATGTGATCGCTCATCTAGAGCCAGACATCTTGGAATGTGAAGTCAAGTGGGCCTTAGAAAGCATCACTATGAACAAAGCTAGTGGAGGTGATGGAATTCCAGTTGAGCTCTTTCAAATCCTGAAAGATGATACTGTCAAAGTGCTGCACTCAATATGCCAGCAAATTTGGAAAACTCAGCAGTGGCTCAGGACTGGAAAAGCACACATTAGGTAAGTAAATATAACTTGCTCTAATAAGCACATGCTAAATGTCTTAAGAAAAAAAAATTTATATATTTAAGTAAATTCTAAAGGAGTGCTATTGATTTGACTGATTGGAGTGGGGCAGCTTTTCTTCAGTGACCTAACTCATGTTTCTATTACCCTTAATTGTCTGTCTTCCCAGGTGGTCACAATTACAGAATTAAATGTCATCATATTTCATCAGACTGGTAAAATAGGAATGAATTTTGGAGGACTGTAAGTAGGAGAACTTTATAGGCTGGGTTTGAAATATGAGCATATAACTTGTACTCACTTCCTATTAGCAGTCATGTGGCTATAATGAACTGTGCAGGGGCCAGGGGAAGCAGGGAATGTACTGGAAGTGTATACCAAAGAAGTCGAGAAATGGGTTTAATGAACATCTAGCTGGTCTCTGCCACAAGGAAAAACTGTCAAAGGGAATTGAACATGAATGGTCACCGAAATAGGGAATGTGGTATTAGAAACAAAGTAAAAAATAATTTGTTATAGATGGCCAACAAAGACATGAAAAGATGCTCAACATCACTAATTATTAGAGAAAAGCAAATCAAAACTGCAATGATGTACCACCTCACACCACTCAGAATGACCATGGAGCTCGTGTACACCTGTGGGGGATTCATGTCGATGTATGGCAAAGACAATAGAGCATTGTAAAGTAAAATAAAGTAAAAAAATAAATAAAATACATTTCAGAAATTTGGTACATACAATTGAAAAAAAAGTCTAGAAACAGTAAGTTCTAGAGAGGGTATGGAGAAAAATGAACTCTTCTACACTGTTGGTGGGAATATAAATTTGTGCAGCCACTATGGAGATTCCTTAAAACACTAAAATAGAGCTAACATATGATCCTGCAATCCTACTCTTGGGCATGTATCTGGAGAAAACTCTAATTCAAAAAGATACAGGCATACCCCAATGTTTATAGCACAATTTATAATAACCAATATATGGAAGCAATCTAAATGTCCATTGACAGATGAATATATGTATATATATACACACACACACATATGCATATATATATATGTATATACACACATATACATATTTACAATGCAATATTACTCAGCCACAAAAAAGAATGAAGTAATGCCATTTACAGCAACATGGATAGACCTAGAGACTATCATTCTAAGTGGAATAAATCAGACAGAGGAAAACATATCATGCGTTATTTATATGTGGAACCTAAAATATGTAAATGGACTTATTTACAAAACAGAAACAGACTCAGACATAGAAAAGAAACTTATGGTTACCAAAGGGTAAAGGGAACGGAGGGATAAATTAGGATTTTGGGATTAGCAGGTACTATATATAAAATAGATAAATAGCAAGGGCCTACAAGGGACTTTCAATATCTTATAATCTGTAATGAAAAAGAAATATATAAAACTAAATAACTTTTCTGTACACCAGAAAAAAAAGCACAACATTGTAAATCAACTATACTTTAATGAAACATTTTTTTCCTGGAATAGGAGAATGACAGGTTGGGTAAAATAATACATAAAAATTAACCTTTGGATTTAGTAAAGCATAATTCAATGGGAACCTTATTAAGATCAGTTTTGGCAAAGTAAAGATGAAGAAAGTCCAACTCAACTAGATTCTAGAGAGAATGAAATGAGAGAGTGTGCATGGACAATTATTTTGCAAAGTCTCTTGGTTCTTTCAACCAGAAGTGCCCACCTGTATCTTAGAATTGTACACAGTATCTATACTGCAGAAAGATAGTAGAGATGAATATTGTGAAGAGTTTTCTTGGCTCTTCCTGGACAAGACTGTGTCCAATTAGATCTTCAAATATGAGTTAAAACTTGTGTCAGGAGAGTGATGTCAATAAGATAGCAGAATAAAATACCCCAGGGTCTGTCATTCGAGTTCTAAAAGAAGAGAAGGACAAAGAGATAGAAAGATTATTTAAAGAAATAATGGCTGAGAACTTCTGAAAACTGAGGAGAGATTTGAACATCTAAGTTTACAAAGCTAATATGTCACCACAAAATGTTAATCCCAATTCATCTTCTCCAAGATGATCATAATAAAACTATGTAAAATAAAAAACAAAGAGAATTATAAAAGCAGCAAGAAAAAAATTCTCTTATACAAGGGAAACCCCATAATGGTATCAGTAGATTTCTCAGCAGAGACCTTGCAAACTAGCAGAAAATGGGATGATCTTTTCAAAGTGCTGAAAGAACATGCCACCCAAGAGTACTTTACCCAGCAAAGTTGTCCGTCAGAAATGAAGGTTAGATAAAGATTTTCCCAAAAAGAAGTTGAAGGAATTTATCACCACTGGGCTTGCCTTAAAATGCTGTTAAGTAGTTCAAGCTGAAACTAAAGGACACTAACTAGTAACATTAAAACATATGAAAATAAACAACACACCAGTAAAGGCAAATATATATTCAGATTCAGAATAATCTAATCTGATGGTCTATTATCCAATTAACTCTTATCAAGAATGAAGGACAAAAGTATCAGAAATAGCTATAGCTATAATATGTTAATGGATATGCAATATAAAAAGATGTAAATTGTGAGATCAAAAATATAAAAGTGGGAGAGAGAATAAAAGGGTAGACTTTTGTATGCAGTCAAAGTTTTAAAGTTGTTATTAGGTAAAAATACACTTATATTTATGAGAAGTTTCTAAATCAGCCTCAGGATAACCACAGAACAAAAATCTATAGTAAATACACCCAAGATAGAGCAGAATCAAAGTCTACTACTATAGGAAATCATCAGTTCACAAAGGAAGAGCAGCAAGAGAGGAGGATAAGAACAAAGGAACTATAAAACAACCAGAAAATAGTTAACAAGATTAAACAGTAAGTCTTTACCTAGAAATAATTATTTTCAATGTAAATGTGTATTTTTCATTCAAAAGCCATAGAATGCCTTAATAAATTAAAAAAAAAAAAGTCACAAAAAACAAGAGACCTTGCTCTATGTTGAGTATAAGAGACTCGCTTCAGCTTCAGGGACCCATACAGAGCAAACTAAGAAATGGAGGAAATGGGAAAAGCAGTTTAAGATTTTACTGAAAATCACAATAATAAGAGCTAATACCTAAGGACAGTGTGAAGAGTCAAGCGAGCCTCAGGGTACTCAATAATGGCAATGGAAGTTGGTGGATGTGGAACTTTAGCACCAAACTTACAAACTGCTTGCTTTTGCTCCAAATGAATAACCAGGCCCAGAAGCCTATTTACAAAGCCTAAAAAGCACATTAGGAGAAAGAATTAAGAATATTTTTAAAAATCCAAATAAGAATCAAGGTTTAGTTAAGAAATATCAGTGTAGCTTATTAAAAATTAATGCTGACAAATCACCTTGTACATATATTTTAAAATTATTTTAATATTGCCCCTGTCATATTCTTCCTTAAGGAGTGGGAAGCCTAGACATCAAATTGTTTAATCTTTTAAGGAAATTATTTCTCTTTCACACCTCTCACTTATGCACTGCTGAGGAAATTGAAAGAGTAGGCTGTATTACTCTGTCAGAAATTATCATCACCAATTAGCAGAAGCTACCCAAATTTGAGTCATCAGGATTAAGAGGATAAAATAATCTCTAGAGAAGACAAATGACAAATATTTGAAACTTAAAGTACCACTTCCCTTTTCCTTCAGCCCTGGACATGATAAATAAATCATGGGATTCTTTCTGGCTGAGCCTGGAAATAGCCTTAGATTTCCTCTTTGCAGTACCGCAGGTGGCCACCACAAAACAATTGAAATTGGCATATGAAAAGAAGCTAGGTGGTAGCCCAGCTCACACAGGTGTTCTTTGTGAAAACCAGTCTTATGAAAAACTTCACAGAAGTTCTTTCTCTTTGAAACTAAAGGGAACAATACATGTCTTGAAAAGGTTCCCATTTCAAAGACATTTGGACGTGATGGATAACTAGAAGAAGGTTTTGTGATTACTGTGTTTCCTGGTATCATTTCTCTTAGCATCCTCTCCTGACTCATTGGTAAATATATTTCATTTCAGAATAGAAGTCCATATGTATCGCAAGAGTAGAGCTAAAATATTATACAGTAGAAATGCATTATTCAAAATGTTCTAAAGATATTCCTTTAAATGGATATCAATAAACAGTTCTTGTTTTTCACTTCACTTACAGCAGTTATTGACCAAATTCTGGTTACTACCATGGAACATTTAAAAAATTAAAGATGATAACTGCCTATAATAATTTTTTTATCACTTGTAACCCTCAAGGTTTTAGTGCTTTCTTAGAAACTTATTATTTACACACACACACACACACACACACACACTTATCTATTTCAGGCATGGAACAAAACAAAACAAAAAAAACAGCATAGCATGCAGCACAGTTTCCCATCAACATTCCTTGTATCACTTGCAGTTCATACCTTCCATTTAGTAGCTCATTAGCTTTCTAGAAAACCAGTTCCATCTTCTCTGGAGAACATACTGGAGTACATTAAACAGTTCAGACTTTTTTGCTTCTTTTCTTTTTTGCGATATTTACAAACAGTATTTTTTTTCTCTGTGGACACATTTTAATCCATTTTGCATTAGATAGAACTTTTTTTTCAATCAAAGGTAGCCCAAATCAAAATGAGTCCGTCTTTTAAATATAATTTTTTTAAATTTATTTTTGGTTGTGCTAGGTCTTTGTTGTTGTGCAGGCTTTTCTCTAGTTGCAGTGCATGAATTTCTTATTTTGGTGACTTCTCTTGTTTTGGAGCGGAAGCTCTAGGTGTGTGGGCCTCAGTAATTGCAATTCCTGGGCTCTAGAGCACAGGCTCAGTAGTTGTGATGCATGGACTTAGTTGCTCTATGGCATATGGGATTTTCCCAGACCAGGAATCAAACCATGTCTCTTGCATTGGCTCATGGATTCGTTACCANGGAGGTTCAAAAGGAGGGGACATATGTATACCTGTGGCTGATTCATGTTGAGGTTTGATAGAAATCAACAAAATTCTGTAAAGCAATTATCCTTCAATTTAAAAAATTTAAAAAAGAAAATAAAGTGCTACCTTTTAACTTGTTTTTTCTCTAAATTAAAAAGAAAGAAAGAAAATAACTCTCTTTCAAAACTTGAAAAATAACTATTTGATTTAGGAAGTGGAAGAAAGCCTTTCTCCCTTCTGAGAATTTTTTTTGTCATTTTATACCCTGGAAGATTTCCACTCCAATAACCACTTATTTAAACTTACAGTGAGTGCGGCATTTGAAAAAAAAAAAATTTTGATCTGAGAACCAGGAGGCCCGCCCTGCCCTTCCATGTCAGCACAAACTCAGCGAGTCACAGCACTTCTCAGAGGCTTGGTTTTCTCATACACCGTGAGAAGGCCAGAAAAACATCTTTCTGGACTTGGAACAGGCATTCTGCTCAGAGGGGACCACTCCCTCTCATTTCGTTGCTACAAAATCCCCATGAACTGGGTACCATCATTTCACTATTTTTGGAGAAGAAGAAGCTGGGGCTTAGTGCAACTGAAGTCGTTTACATGAAGTCACACCTGTCATAAATTGCAAAACCAGGCTTTGAAACCAGGCATGCCAACCGACACTAAGTCCTTGTTCCTGAGCACTACCCAACAGGCAGATCTGAGATTTTCCCTCCGTGGCCATTCCACGCTACAGAGGAGAATAAATATCCTCCTACGTGTGTCCTTATCCTCTGGGCTCTCTACATGTGTGCTCAGTCGCTCAGTCATGTCCAGCTCTTTGCCTCCCCATGGACTGTAGCCTGCCTGCCAGGCTTCTTTGTCCATGGGATTTTCCAGACAAGAATCCTGGAGTGGGTTGCCATTTCCTTTTCTAAGGGATCTACCTGACCCAGGGATTGAAATCACTTCTCCTGCATTGGCAGGCAGATTCTTTACCCCTGGAAAGCCCAGGCTGTTTGTTTATCTTTTTTTTTTTTTTTAATAATCACCCTAATTAAAACATAGCCTCCTTGATACCCTATTTGTCGCTATATCCCCAGCTACCATCACAGGAGCTGTCACATGGCAGGGACTTCATGAGGGTGACAAGCGTTAGGAAGAAAAAGAACTATTTGTGTGTCAAGCCCCTTCCACATGTTAAACTCTGTGCTAACACTTTCAGGCATTTGGTTCTATTTCATGGTTTCTGAAGTCCTCTGAGGTCAATCCTGATGACCTCTAGAGCTGCCCTTGAGGAAACCTTGGAGCAGATCTGCTCAAAGGGATGCAGCCTGGATCCTCTGATGTCTGACGCCAAAGGCTCGTTTAGTAAAGCATTGAAAACAAAGATGTAAAAGAGTAAACGTCTAAAAACCACAGACAGGAACCCTACAGCAATCAGGGGAAAGGATAGGCTTCCTCATTAAAACACGCATGACTTCAGCAAACAAGGAAAGTCAACATGCCACGCTGACATGATCAAGAGCAGCATCTTTGAAACTGCTTGTATTGCAGAGACATCTGCCCAACACTTGTTGATCTAAACCCTGGGAACTGAAGCTATGGAAAGAGAGCTGTTTACTATGCAGAGGGTCTCAGCTTTGCGAGGACCAAAGGGCCTTTATCTCCCCAAATATATTCAGGGAGTGAGCAGAAAGTAGCATTTAACAAGATTTGAAGATACAGAAGACCTGGGCTACAAAAGAACATGTGGAATTGTTATTCAGCAGAACAGACCACCCCAAGGTTTACTGGCATAAGATCATAGTCATTTATCTAGCTCACTTTTCCGTGGGTCCACCAGGCAGTCCTATGGATCCCGACTTGATTCAGAGTCTGCATGGATGGCAGGTCAGCTGGGATCTGGCTAGTCTAGGATGAGCCTTGGCTGGGAACACTGTGTCTACATGGTCTCCAGCTCCAGCAGGCTTTGCTGTTTTTGTTGTTGTTTAGTCACTAGGTTGTGTCCGACTCTTTTGCAACCCCATGGACTGCAGCCCGCCAGACTTCTCTATCCAGGGGGATTTCTCAGGCAAGAATACTGGAGTAGGTTGCCATTTCCTTCTCCAGGGGATCTTCCTGGCCCAGGGATCGAACCAGCGCTTGCTGCATTGGCAGACGGATTCTTCACCACTGAGCCACAAGGGAAACCCTCTAGCAGGCTAGTGCAGGCTCAGGATCCACTGCACAGGAAAGGTGAGGCCCAGCTCGGAATGACATACTGTTCCTTCTGCCACATTCCATTGTCCAAAACATGTCGCCACCTCAATTCAAGGTGTGCGAGAGTAGACGGCACTTCTGATGGAAGGAGCTGCCAGTCACGTGGCAAGGAGTGTGATACAGAGAGAACAACTGTGGCCATTTTTGTTGAGATGGACCACGAGGAGCCTCAGACAAAGAAACATCCTCAGATCTCATGGACCCCAAGAGGTCAGAGATTTTTATCTGCCGTCACACAATAAGGCATAGTCAGAGCCCAAAATACAACAGGAGCATTANGTGGCAAGGAGTGTGATACAGAGAGAACAACTGTGGCCATTTTTGTTGAGATGGACCACGAGGAGCCTCAGACAAAGAAACATCCTCAGATCTCATGGACCCCAAGAGGTCAGAGATTTTTATCTGCCGTCACACAATAAGGCATAGTCAGAGCCCAAAATACAACAGGAGCATTACAGAGAATATAAATGTAGAGAACCCCTACTTAGCACCATGGCAGGTCTTTATACACTGGCTCTCATTTAATCTTCCCGATAACCTGGTGAGCAGCTTCTGGTGCGATCCCCAGGTGTTTAGGTCCTTGGGGTTTTCGCCTGCCCAGCCAGACTCCCCTGCTTTCTTCAGTAACAGCATCCCTACATTCCTTTGAGAAAATGTGGTTCTTCCACGTTCTATTTATAAGATTTGATAGCCTTGACCCCTTTCCTGGCTCCAAAATCAGCTCATGACACAGCCTATTAAGGAAGCCCCTCTCTCTAGTCTGGGGTGACATATGGACCCAAGGCAGATGAATCATGTCCACCATGGGAATTCCATGGAAGAAGGTATTCCTCTCACTGTGGTTAAGGATGCTGCAGCCTAGAGCTGCCAGTGGCCTTTGCATCACTCAGGAGGGGCTATCTGGCAATGATCCAGCATGGACAAAGCTGGGAGAGAGCAGCACAGACAGAATCCCAGGGGACGTCGTAAAGAACCCAAGGATACAGGTGTGCCAGGAACCTGTATCCTGTGAACTTTCTGGTCTTCTGGGGAAGTTAATTCCATTTTTCACTTAAGGCAAAGTTAGCTTTCTGTCAATTGCAACCAAAATCGTGGTTATTAAACCAATTTAAAATATGCCTTTATACCTGAACCTGTGGGGCTTGGCTCTGTTAGTTCAGTTCAGTTGCTCAGTCGTGTCCGACTATTTCCGACCCCATGGACTGCAGCATGCCTGGCTTCTCTGTCCATCACCAACTCCCAGAGCTTGCTCAAATTCATGTCCATCGAGTAGGTGATGCCATCCAACCATCTCGTCCTCTGTCATCCCCTTCTTTTCCTGCCTTCAATCTTTCCCAACATCAGGGTCTTTCCTAATGAGTCAGTTCTCCACATCAGGTGGCCAAAGTATTGGCGTTTCAACTTCAACATCAGTCCTTCCAATGAATATTCAGGACTGATTTCCTTTAGTGTTGCCTGGTTTGATTTCCTTGCAGTTCAAGGGACTCTCAAGAGTCTTCTCCAACACCAAAGTTCACAGTTCATGATGGTTCACAGTACACTTGGCTCTGTAGGGAAAGCAAAATATGTGTCCATACATTTCCCACCCTTAAAGAGCTTTCTATTTTATTGGAGAAGAAAGAAAAATATGCATGAATCAATGAGATAAGATAAGAGAGTTTGCAATAAAAGGCTAAGAAGTATCCATTTAACAAATGATGTGAAAAGTGAAGGTGTTAGTTTCTCAGTCATGTCTGACTCTTTGTGACCCCATGGACTGTAGCTTGCCAGGTTCTTCTGTCCATAGAATTCTCAAAGCAAGAATACTGGAGTGGGTAGCCGTTCCCTTCTCCGGGGGATCTTCCTGACCCAGGGGTCTAACCTGGGTCTCCTGCATTGCAGGCGGATTCTTTACCACCGGAGCCACCAGGGAAGCCCATCCATTTTGAAGGTCAAAACTGAGTCAAGCACAGGTGCCCCTGTTACAACCCTTTATGGCACCGTGTGCTTTGGAATGGTCAACAGTCTAGTAATTTCCAGTTCTGTGTAAATCATACTAGACTATAAGCACCAAGAGGCCAGGCAACATTTTTGCCATGCTGTTTAATATTTTACATAGTTCTGAGAGGTGGGGAGGGTGTCCTCTTCGCTCCCTAACTATTTCTTCAGTATCTTTAAAATTCATGTTCAAAACTCTCAGTTCCTTGGAAATCTGCATCATGATTAATCATCCTCTAGTGTTACCTTGTATTGTCTTACACTTTCCTCTTCCCCACCTTAAGGCCTGTGGTTCATCACTGAAATCCCTTTCTTGTCCACTTGTAAAAGAATGAAACTAGAACACTTTCTAACACCATACACAAAAATAAATTCAAAATGGATTA
>SJYV01006807.1:0-17089 GCA_006410875.1 Neotragus pygmaeus
ACCAGGCACCCCCATCCCTGGGATTCTCTAGGCAAGAATACTGGAGTGGGTTGCCATTTCCTTCTCCAAGAAGCCTATTCTCTCCCAGTTTTGGAGGCTAGAGTCTGAAAGCAGTGCATCAGCAGGGCCACGCTGCCCTAAGGGGTCTAGGGCAAGTCCTCACTGGCCTCTTACAACTTCTGGTGGCTCTGCATGTTCTTGGCTGGTGGCCATCACATGCCAGTCTCTCCCTGTCTTCACCTGTTCCTGCTCTTCCTTCCTATGTCTTCCAGGCTTCAGTCTCTGATGAGAACTCACTGGAATTAGGACCTACCTGAATACTCGAAGATAATCCATCTTGGCCTCTTTACTACATCTGCAAAAATCCTTTTCCAGATCAGGTTGCACTCCCAAGTTCTGAGGGTTAGAATGTGGTCCTATATTTTGACGGGGGGTGGGGGTGGTGGTGGTCACTCTTCTACCCTCAACAGTGGGAATAGATAAAGTCGTCTGGTTTTCAAATACCAGTTAACTTACATGTTAAAAATGTCTGCATAGGCCAGAATAAGACGTATCTGCTGCCCAGTGTGGGCTCTGAACCTAGTTTGTAGCCCTCATTCTCATTGTGTGCGCTGGAGGGTGTTCCACATGTCATTGGAGATCAACTCTGTGTAGATTGAAGGAATTCTTCCAGTCCATTTTGGCACTCCTTAGTTTATGGAAGGAATTCTAGTGTAATTTTCTTGTGAAACCACACTGCGGTTAACTGTGGATCTTCCGTTGTTTTTTTTTTTTTTTTTTTTTTTTTTTTTTTTTGCCCTTGGTTTAAGCACAGGGTGCCTTGACGCTTCTCAGCCTGCCCTCGTTTCCTTCATGTGGAAAAAGCATCACCCTGTGGTGGGCTCATGGGACAGTACAGAGTAACTCCTTTTGGCTCATTATGGTTCTTTATCTTAACCTTGTCAAGGAATGAGTACTTTGGCAGATACAACTATAGAATTAATTGCATTTTGCTTGTCATCTAAGTATCATACTGTTGGATGTTCTTGAAGATTCTGGATGCAAGTAAGCCTACGGAGGTTAATGCAATTCCTATAACCTTGACCTCAGTCCTTGACCTGAGCTCCGCTTTGGTGGGGGTTGCGGGGTAGCTGGTGGGATGGGAGAGAGGGGCATCAGAATGCCTAACAAGTTGTAGCATATTGAATTGTTCAGTTTCTACCAATTAAAAACAGGTTACTGAGTGGTGCTATTTCTTTTGTTTTTTCCCAGTAATAAAAAACAAGGCATCCTTATTGCAGAACACCTGGAATACAGAGTCAAAAGTTTTGAAGTCATTTATGATACCCATCAACAGTGGATGGAAACCCTTTTCTCGTACTCTAGATACTCATTAAGTTATTTCACCTAAAGTGGAATGTCTTTTATCATGTTTTTATTTGATTTCTGGCTAGGCTGAATATTTGTTATGCTGTTTCTAGTTGGCTGAATTATCCGTCTGCATTTTTGGCACAGCTCTTCTGTGGTTGGTGTTGCCATTCTTACTGTGTTACCTGGTAATCTGCAGCCTCTCCCTATAGGGTTGAGAAAGTTCTAGCTCATGACAAAGGGGATAAGTGATGCCCATAGTTCTGTTCAGGGTTTCTCAAAAGTTCATTCGTCAAACTGTGCTTTGCTTCTCAGTGTTTCATCTGACCATCTTGCCTTCTCCTCTGTTCTCCAGCTGATGGTGAGACCATTCTGAAAGGCCTCCAGTCCATTTTCCAGGAGCAGGGGATGATGGAATCAGTGCACACCTGGCAGGACCATGGCTATTTAGCGACGTACATAAACAAAAATGGCAGGTGAGGTGACCATGAGTGCTCCTATTCGGATCTGAGCACTTTAGCTGTGTGTGTGTGTGTGTGTGTGCACGCGTGTGTGTGTGCGCACGCGTGTGTGTGTGTGTGTGTAAAGAGTGGGGGGGGGCATCCAGAATTTTTTTACTTTCCTCCTTTGGCGTCTTTGAGGAGGGGACTAGAATCCAGTGCTTCTAGCTGCACAGTAGAATCATGTCATAGCATCCCACATCCAGGCACTCCCCTCAGAGATTAAGGCCACTGAGGGTTGCTGTTTCTCTGAAGACCCTCAGGTGATGCTGTGTGCCCAAGACTCAGAAGCGTCGGGCAGCATAAGCAGTGTGAACTGGCAGGCAGTGATCCAGATGTGCTGTGCTCCACTCGAATGGTTTCTGCTGCAGCAGGTCTGGGGCCGTACCCCAAATAGTATTTCCGGCAAGCTCCTCTCAGAGGATGTTGATACTGTGGGTCAGTTGACCCCACTGTGAGTAGCACTGTAATAAGTGGTTATCAGTTAATGCAGACTGTAGTCAAATGCAGGATGAAAAAGTCTGCAAAGAGCTTGATAGGAAGTTAGGGGCATTCAGGAGTTTAAGAGTTTGGGTTTTGTTTTCTCCTTAAGACTTTATAGATGATCTGTCTAGACTTTTTCTCTGATCAGTATGGAAATGAAAGTCACCCTGAGACTAGGGAAGGAAACCTAAATTAAGAAATGACTGAGAACAGGGGACTTCCCTGGTGGTCCAGAGGTTGGGACACTGCTCCCCATGTGGGGCTGCCCGGGTTCCATCCCTGGTCAGGTAACTGGATGCTGCACGCTGCACCTAAGAGCCTGTATGCTGCAGCTAAAAAGATCCTGCTTGCCATAACTAAGACCCGATAAGCCAAGTTAAAAAGAAAAAAGAAATGACTGGTAACAGAAGATACTGGCGCACTGAGTTCTGTGTATTTCCCTAAGTCTATGTAGTATCTTCTAGAGTCTAAAACTGTTAAGAGTGTTAGTAATTTGCACTATTAATTTTAAAACGTGAGCTCCTGTGTATTTTTGATGGCTTTCCTTCTTTTCTCCCAATGGAAACTAAGTCCTAGAATTCCACTAGGTTTCATTAATGTCCCACATTCTCCCCCTTGTTTTTCTAATTAAAAGAACACCTGCTCCCATCTTAGGCTCAAAAGACAGTGTCGTGAAGGAAACTTGTACTTTTGAGCTTACCTCCCCTTCTATTATTCTTTTTGTAAGTCTATGTAGTTCTTGCCTGTGAACATATCTACACCTCTCAAAGAAACCCTAACCCCTGTGCCCTCAAGCCCAAATCTGTATTTCTGACTGCATAGCAATCCCCCATGTATGCATGGAATAGATCCCGCCAATGTATCTAAAGTGATTTCCTCTCAAGGGTCACCCAAGACCCTCCACTGCCTCCGTCCTCACCCAGTTACTGGCAGGTCTCCTGGAAGCAGAGGTCTGCAGCTGGCCTTACACCTTCTGGCCTCTCTTCTCCTTTCTCTCTGCCCCCCTCTCTCCCTGTCCTAGCTGCGCTCCATAACTTGGGGACCACAGCAAATCAGACCTTGCCTCTCTGCACCTTGTAGGTTCCTCCTCTAATCCAGCTGAAGCCTTGAAGCTCTTGTTGTGTAGTTGCTCAGTTGTGTGCCTCTTGGCAACCCCATGGACTGAAATCCTCCAGGCTTCTCTGTCCATGAAATTTCCGAGGCAAGAATACTGGAGTGGGTTGCCATTTCCTTCTCCAGGGCATCTTCCCAACCTGGGGATGGAACCCGCATCTCCTACAATGGCAGGCGGATTCTTTTCTGCGAAGCCACCAGCTGCCCCTTGCATCTCCTACCACCTCCTAAGGACCTTTGGGGCTGGACAGGGCCAACCATTCTACTTCAGTTCTTGAATCTTCTACCCTAGACACCAATCCCAGTTTTCTAGAAGACTTAGAATTCTTCCTGGGAGGGAGTTTTTGAGTGATAAGAGCTGTTGGAAATTGCTTCTGAAAACAGAGAAAAGAAAAATTAACATGTTTAATTTACGTTTTTCTTGGCCTTGCCATGCAGCTTGCTGGCTCTCAGTTCCCTGACCAGGGATGGACCCCGGGCCCCCTGCAGTGGAAGCACAGGGTCCCAACCACTAGACCATCAGGGAAGTCACTAAGAGGCTTAGTTTAAAGACTTTTATTTCCACACTGCTCTTCCTTTTCTCTCACTTGCTCAGCTGGGACCCTTCTCCATGCTGCCTAAGATCTTGGTCCTCAGTCACCTTATTTTTTGGTCTCCATTTCCCCCCCACCCCCTTGAAACTTTTCCTCTTTCTTTATTTTTGCTTTTAATCAGATGAGGTCAGTGCTTGTCTGCACCTTCTGGCATTCTCCGTGTTTCTGTGGTTCTCTGGTGAAAGATTCTTTGCTAGAACCACCTAGCTGGTTAAGAAGTGGCATTTCTCTATCATTCTTTGACCCCTAGGTCCTCTCCTTTGTGTGGCAGATTGGGGTGGGGGGTGATTAGCTAGTTCAGGAGTACATGAGTTCGTGGAGTCCCTGGCCTGAACTTGATTTTGAGGCCATTTAAGGGCTGAAGGTGAAAATTAACTAGTTGTATTTATCTTTTTTAATCCAAACACACTGCTTGTATTCTCTGAACAGAATTCTTCACCTTATTTAGTATTATCTTTCAAATGTTTCCTTAACCACACCTTATAGTGAGATAAGTGATTTTAGATCTTCCCTGATGGTTCTATGGCTAAGACTCCGTGCTTCCAATGCAGGGAGCCCGATTTGATCACTAGTCAGGGAACTAGATCCCTCATGCCCCAACTAAGGCTGGCGTAGCCAAATAAATATTTTAAAAAAGAAGTGATTTTATATCAGATGTGCACATACATATCTGCATATATACAAATATACATGTCTAATTGAAGGAAAAGTTTCTTTAGATAATTCTTATGCATGTGTGATACACTATTTTTATTTCATAAGAAAGCTGGTCACATACACTGAATTAGAGGTTAAAGCTTTTCCTGTAAAGGAGCTCCTTTTCTTTTGTTAACAACTCTTTAAAAATGTAAGAACCATATTTAATCTGCATGCTTTACAAAACATGCCAAGGGCTGGATCTGACTTGCAGGCCGCTAACTCAATGAATGTAGCCACCACCTGCCTGCAGTCAGAAAAACATGGCTCTGTTTTGAACTCCAAGGGAAACTGGGAGAAGCCAGTTTGCTCTGCCCCACCCTCCCATCCTTTTAAGGAGGGATCAGTCACTGCTGAGGAACCTTCTTAAAAATCAGATTCACAGGATTTCTGCTGAATCACTTTCTGGGCCAAATAACCTGTTTGAAAACCTTAGTACTTGATGATTTTGTCTAAAATCCTGCCTAAATGATTGGCCTCCCTGCCCCCATGAAGAGGCTCTAATAAGAAAGCCACAGGGTTAATTATGTTATTTAGGGGAAGAAAGAGCAGTGGTTTTGCCTTTTAACTGGGTTGGTGCCTTTTTTCTTTTGAGTGCCATGATACAGTTCCTAACCTTACAATTATGCTCTCCTCTGTAGCTTTGCCAATTTGAGAATTTACCCGCATGGATTGGTGTTGCTGGATCTTCAGAGCTACGACGGCGATGCACAAGGCAAAGAAGTCGATAGTGTCAGTTTTCTCCTTTTATTTACTCAAGTATTTAAGGATCACAAAAACAGCTCAGTTCAATGATAAAATCATTTTCACCTAATTGCTGACTTCCCAGTTAATTTTAAACTTGGCTGCCTTCAGATAAGTGATTTTAGAAGAAAAATAATTGTTCTTCAAGTGATTTTTAGTAACCTGGTTCTCTTCTTGCCCTTGACCATTTGAATAGTGAGTAATGACTTGACTTTGCACTGGAGGGAATGTAAACCTTTAACCAGGATATTATAGCAGCAATATCCTTGAGCCTTCCCCTTTCCTATTACTTAGGATGTCTTTTGATACTGTTGATACCATAGGCTGAAGTGAGATTGGCACTGGGAGGGGTAGATGGCAGGGGAGTGTGGAGTTGGGCCAGGCCTGCAGGCTGCTAGAGAGTGGGGGGAGGACAAATATATCTGGATACCTGCCAGAGTAACAGCTCTGTCAACATGACCTTCACCTCCTGGTCTGTGATTTAGCTCTTCTACTCAGCTTATTTGATAAGCCCATTGATTTCTTTTCTTGTAATTGCAGCTTTTGAACAAAGTAGAAGAAAGAATGAAAGAATTGAGTCAGGACAGTACTGAGCGGGTAAAGCGGTAAGTCCACTCCTGAATGTTCTTTTATATTTGGTTAATTGATAAAATGGGCTTCCTTGGTGGCTCAGATGATAAAGAATCTGCCTGCTAATGCAGGAGATGTGAGTTTGATCCGTGGGTGGGGAAGATCCCCTGGAGAAGGGCATGACAGCCTACTCCAGTATTCTTGCCTGGAGAATCCTGTGGACAGAGGAGCCTGGCAGGCTACAGTATATGAGGTCACAGAGAGTTGGACACGACTGAGTGACTAAACAACAATAGTCAAGTCAAGTGAAGTCGCTCAGTTGTGTCTGACTCTTTGCGACCCCGTGGACTATAGACTACCAAGCTTCTCTGTCCACAGGATTCTCCAGGCAAGGATACTGGAGTGGGTTGCCATTTCCTTCTCCAGGGGATCTTCCCGAACCAGGGATCGAACCCGGGTCTCCGGCATTGCAGGCAGACACTTTACCCTCTGAGTCACCAGGGAAGCCCAAACAACAATAAAAACAATCAATAAAATAATCGCAATGGTGGTGTTATCCCTGAGCAGTGTCTATGTAAGATGTGGAAGAGATCAGTCAACTTCTGCTTCTGGCCACTTGATAGGCTAATGTAGATGGCCCTGATGGCAGAAGACTAAGAGAGTGAGTGAGTGAGTGAATGTGTGTGTCTGGCCACTTGATAGGATAATGTAGATGGCCCTGATGGCAGAAGACTAAGAGTATGTGTGTGTGTGTGATGCTAGATAAAATGGAACAGGGCAGAAAGGAATGTACAGTGATCCCAAGGGGTGAAACTGTAATGCAGAGAATCAGATGGGGCTGGCACCTCAAAGAGGAGTTAGAAAACTCCTCCTCAACTGTGTCCAGTGAAGAGAAAAAAATCATCTATCTTTCCTAGTTCTGGGCCCCACAGTATAATTAAGCAGTTTTAAGAGATTTTGACAGGATGGGATGATAGAAAATTTGCCTCAGTGCTTTCAGGTAGGATGATATTGACATTGCAAGACCATCAGAGCCAACCTACCTTGAGCACGCCCAGTGGGTTTGTTGCAGGAAGGCCGACCCCTTCCAGGGCCCGAAACTGGGCTCCTGTCTAACACTCGGAAATGAATTGTCCGAGGAGACACATGTGCTGACAAAGCAAGAGATTTTATTGGGAAAGGGCACCCGGGTGGAAAGCAGTAGGCTAAGGGAACCCAGGAGAACTGCTCTGCCGCCTGGCTCACAGTCTCGGGTTTTATGGTGATGGGATTAGTTTCCGGGTGGTCTTTGGCCAATCATTCTAATTCAGTCTTTCCTGGTGGTGCACGCATCGCTCAGCCAAGATGGATGCTAACGAGGGATTCTGGGAAGTGGACGGACACGCGGTGTCTCCTTTAGACCTTTCCCGAAGTCTACCGGTTGGTGGTGGCTTATTAGTTCCGCATTCCTTATCAGGATCTCCTGTCATAAAACAACCATGCAAATGGTTACTATGGTGCCTGGCCCAGGTGGGCGGTTTTAATCAGTGTGCCTCCCCTAACAGGTTCTTTTCAGTTGTTGATAAAGACCATTAAGCTTTTGTTGAGTGCTGCTACTATGCCTCCTGTGTCTGTTTAAAACTAAGTTAGTAAAAAAAAACCAATTCATTTCCTTACCTCTTGTCACTGGCTAATGGCTCGTGACTGCCATATTGGACAACACAGAGAAATATTCTGTTGGACAGCTTAGATGTATGTACTAGTGGTGTCAGATGTTAGAAGAGCTTTGATAGAAGTGAAGTTTTGGCATTCTTTGGGAGGGGTAGAGTCTGGCAGGTCCTGGGAATTAAGAATGTGAATTAACCATGGCTGCACAGTAAGAAATTCTGAGTGGTTTGGCCTTGCTCTGCCTGGGTGGTTCCTTATCGGACCCCCCAAAATGGGTCTGTCCCTGGACAGCAAGGAGTTCAAACCAGTCAGTCCTGCTAATCAGTCCTGAATATTCTGATATCCTGAAGGACTGATGCTGAAGCTCCAATACTTTGGCCACTTGATGTGAAGACCCGGCTCATTGGAAAAGACCCTGATGCTGGGAAAGATTGAAGGCAGGGGGAAAAGGGGACAACAGAGGATGAGATGGTTGGATGTCATTACTCACTTGATGTACGTGAGTTTGAGCAAGCTCCGGGAGATGTTGATGGACAGGGAAGCCTGGCATGCTGCAGTCCATGGGGCTGCAAAGAGTCAGACAGGACTTAGCAACTGAACAACAATAACAGCTTGCTCATAAAGGCAAATACATAGATGCAGTAACACAGAGAGACTTGATTAAGGTCAGACCATCACTGTTAGAAGTGACCAGAATACAGATTTCTCCAGTTCAGGGCATTTTCCACAGGAGGGAATCCTTACTGGCTGTTTAAGGATGTTTAAGTACTTAATGGTTCATCCTGCTAAATTTGATCAGCCTGGAGGCAGGTGTAAAATAATTAGAAACTTGGCTAACCTCCGACTTGAATACAAGGCAGGAAACTGCCTATGAAGAGAGCAGGACCGCTGGACACAGTATAGAACTTGGCGGCTTGATTGAAATCTGTCACAGCAGCCAGACTTATTTACCCCCTGAGTTCAGTTTACGATTCTCAGGCCTTTCCTCATCCTTAAGGAAGTTGTCCACACCCACACTCTTTTCTGAAATTTTCCTCTTCCTGTTTGCAAAGTTTACCTAATCTTTCCGGAATTGATCTATCTGAATAGAATGAGTTCCCACTGTGTCTTTAGTTGGGTGATAATGAATTGGCCAACATCAAAATGCCAGATTTTTGTTTTTATTGGTGTGGTTTTTATTGGGGTTACTTCTAGGAGTGAATGAATAGATGAAATGCTGTTATAGGCCTCAGCACTCATGAAATCTGATTCCTATGTGGTTGTGGTGTGGGAATTTTTGAAGTGAGAGTGCAGTTACACTTCCGATTTCAGTTCAAAACACAGCACAGGCCTTGTTTTTCCTTGTCACTGTTTTTATATCTTTTTATAAAATCAGGGTGGAGGGGGCAGGAAGTTATTGGGAATACTTTGCTGTAGGCCCTTTGTTTTTGGCCTCAAAAGGACAAGAATGTTGCCGCTTTGCTGTCTGAGGAATGACATTGTTAGAGATTGAATTATTAACATCTGAAATGATTACTCCCCTGTGGGCAGCATACCTTTAATTTCTCCTCCCTGGTAAGAATTTCAGTCTTTGCAAACTTCTCAAAGATGGCGTTGTGTGCATCCCTTGATGGGAACCAGGACTCTACCCCAAGGCAGCCCTGTTGTTTCTTCTGACTGTTCTTCCTTTGTGTCCATATCCCCTCCCTTTTCTGATTAGTATGTGTTTGAACCTGCTCCCTGGAACTCAGGGAAGATCCTGGAGGCTGAAGGAAGCCTATTTCCTGTAGTCAAGAAATGGAGGGACAAAGAAAGACTTTTGTGCCTAGGAGCCTCCAGGGTCCTGCTGGGTATCATAGAATGAGTAATTCATCAAGGTGAAGCCATCCTTAAAGCTCCTTGCCTCTTTGGATCTCTTTAAAAATGACTGTGTTGCAATAAAGTGCTCTACCTGCACCTAAGGCACCATTGACACATTTGAGAATGGACATTGTTTACATTGGTTTTGTGCAAGAGTTCAGTAACTGCCAATAGCTGGCTGGCTGTCAACCCTGAGGGGTGGGTTTCCTCCCCCAGAAGCCATTGAGTTGATGTTGCTTTCATCCAGTGTCACAGGGGCTCACGCTCCCACCACTCATCAGCCAGGGGTGGGAGACGCTTCTCCCAAGTCCTGTTTGCCTGCTCTCGGGGGTTGTCCTGCCAGGACAATGACATTTTACAAGAAAAACCACTTAGCTCTCTAATTCCAACAGCTGCATTTGTTCTAGAAGATGAAGAAGTGGTTAAATCAGGAGGAGTTGGGATTAAATGATAGTTTATGGAAACTTGCTTTGTAAATTCAGTGCCTTTGAGAGATATTAGTATTTCCTCATGGGGCTTCCCAGAGCCAGTGCAGAAGATGTGAGAGATGATGGATTTGATCCCTGGGTCAGGAAGATCCCCTGGAGAAGGGAATGGCAACCCACCCCAGGATTCTTTCCTGGAGAATTCTGTGGACAGAGGAGCCTGGTGGGCTACAGTCCATGGGGTCGCACAGAGTAGGACATGCCTGATGAGACTTAGCACGCACGCAATATTTCTTCACTGAAAGCCTTGTTAACCTGTAACAGGTTCAGACTGTATTCTTGGAAACAAGTGAGCAGAGAGAGCAAAGATGTTTGAGAGCAAGTCAGAGGTAGCCCAGCATTTTAGGTACCTGGGGTTTGCTTACTGTGAACCCCGCTGTATTTGAGGACATAGAACTTGCACGTGGTTGTGGTGTGTGCTCTGTGAGCTCTCACCTTGTTTGTGTTCCTCTTCATTTGCCAGGCCCCCTTTCTAAGTCTGGTTTTCCCTGTCATGTAGTGACCTCTGCTGGCAGTTTCTAGTTACTCACTCTGTGTAAGACAGGATTTACAAAAAGGACTGAATGAGAAAATCATCAGTTGGCAGACATTCTCATAATAATTGGTTCAGGCAAGAATCTTCTCGATGCCACTGGTGAAGGTGTGTTGAGATGAGGAACTTGACCCAGTTTTCCTGACTTGGATTTCATGGACTTGCCCCCAGCCCCCCCTCCCCTTACAAAGGGACAGAAGGTACCTTTGCAAACGGAGGGATCTTGGGGGCATTGGCTTTAACTACATGGTCACACTTAGCATTACCAATTAGGACAGGCATACGTCTCAGTGTCCCTGATGTGATGGCTGCATGATGTGCCAGCGTGACCCTACTGAAGAGATCTTCAGGCAAACCCACCCGAGGGATTTCCTGTAGAACACCTGGTCTGGACTTTGCTGAGATGTGAAAGTCATGAAACACATGGGGAAGGGATGACAGTGACAACTGTCTATTTTAGATGAAATGAGGGTAAAAAAGCAAAATACAGTATGTGATTCTTATTCACAAGTAGAATGGTTATGAAGGAGATAGTTGGGCAGTTGGGAACACTTAAACACGGATTCCGAGCTAGGTGATGGCATTACACGTGTGTGCGCTTGGATGAATGTGCTAGTGGCAAAGTGGTGATGCAGGCATTCTTGGGAGTCCTTCCTGCTAGAGTATTTGGGCGTGAGGCATGATGTCTCTAGTGGCCATTTTCTTCTTCAACTTTTAAAAAGAATTTCTTAGGGAAAATTTATAGTATTACAGAAAGGTTTTTTACAAAAGTGAATTCTTGAGACTTTCCTGGTGGTCCAGTGGCTGAGACTCCAGGCTCCCTATGCAGGGGGCCCTGGTTTGACTCCTGGTCAGGGAACTGGATCCCACATGCCGCAATTAAGAGTTTGCTTGCTGCAACTAAAGATTATTCATGCTGCAACTAAGACCTGACACAGCCAAATAAATTAATTTTTTTGCAGAGGTGCTTTTTAAGTTATTTGTTTGTTTTGGGCCTGCCTGGTCTTTGTTGCTGCCTGGGCTCTTCTCTGGTTTTGGCAAGTGGGGGCTTCCTCATTCTCTTCTTGTGGAGCATGGACTTCAGTAGTTGCTGCAAGTATGTGGGCTCAGTAGTTATGGTTCCTGGGCTCTAAAGCTCAGGCTCCAGTATTCTTGCCTGGAAAATCCCATGGACAGGGGAGCCTGGTGGGCTGCAGCCCATGAAGTCACAAAGAGTTGGATGTGAGTTGGCAACTGAGCGCACACACGGAGCACAGGCTCAGCAGTTGTTGTGAATGGGCTTAGTTGCTCCATGGCTTGTGGCATCTTCTGGACCAGGGATTGAACCTGTGTCTTCTCCATTAGCAGGTGGATTCTAACCAGGGAAGCCCCAAGTTAATTCTTAATATACAACAGTGTTGAAATTTGGTAGTGGCCATTCTTACATAGCCCTCCAAGTTCAAGTTTTAGGTTGGTTGTATACTATTTAGGAGTCTGCCGGAGACTATGCAGCTCCATGTGGAACATTCTTGTTCCTAGGTCTTCTTTTAAGGCAGCCTCACCTAAGCAGTTTGTTGTAAGGCTCATTCCTGTTTTCCTTCTTTCCCTTTTTTTCCAGATTACCACCCATAGTTCGAGGAGGGGCCATTGACAGATACTGGCCCACTGCAGATGGTCGCCTGGTTGAGTACGACATAGATAAAGTGGTGTATGATGAAGACTCACCTTACCAGAACATTAAAATTTTACACTCAAAGCAATTTGGGAATATTCTCATCCTCAGTGGGGATGTTAGTAAGTATTCCGTGTCTATCTCAATCATATAACAAAGTGACAATTTTAGATTGTGTTTTCCTGACATACCACCATTGTGGGTTTGTCCAGGTGTGTCGTTGGGCACTACTGGTTATTTTTGTGTGTGTTTGGTTTTTGAGATGAATATTTACATTAGATTTACCTGTGGCTTGTCTGAGTTTTCATATTTTATAGTAGAGCCATGAAAACTTTGTCTTGACATTCTTTTTTTATGTATACATAGATATAAAATACATATTTATTAACATTCTCTTATAGGTTATTGTTAAGATATTGAGTCTAGTTCCCTGTGGTATACAGTAGGTCCTTGTTGGTTATTTTATATTAATTGCTTATTTATTAGGAAGTCTTTCTGTTGTGGAAAATTTCAAACCCAAGTAGACAGAACAGTAAGATGAACCCACGTATACTCACCGTTGAGTGTCAACAATGATCAACTCCTGGCCAGTCTTGTTTCCCTTAAACTCCAGTCACTTTTCTCCCTCTCATATTCTTTTGAAGCAACTCTGCTGTTTTATGTCATCTGGAAATATGTAATTGCTTTTAAATTATCAGAACAGGCTAAAGACTGAATTTTCTTCTAAACTATATAAGTGTATAACCTATGTAGGTAACATGTTGGGTGTGAGATGAATAGGGATGAAGAAAAGTCCACAATCCAAAAGGAAAAAAAAAACACACACACCAAAACACTGTATATACTGAGTTTTTAAAGACTGAAAAGGAAAATGTCTGAATTTTCTAGATTCTAGCAGTTTCTGGAATGATAAGTCAGGTGCTCTGAGGCTTTGGTTAAGTCACCATTTTGGATGTTTCTCCTCCCTAGATTTGGCGGAAAGTGATTTGGCGTATACCCGGGCCATCATGGGCAGTGGCAAAGAAGATTACAGTGGCAAAGATGTACTGATTCTGGGAGGTGGAGATGGGGGCATATTATGTGAAATAGTCAAACTGAAACCAAAGATGGTGACTATGGTAGAGATATCCTTTGCTGTATAAGAGATTAAGTTTGGTGGACTTTGTTCTCTTCCTCCTTTTTTGTCTTAATACTACACTTAATGTTATAAGATTACTTTGGACAAAGATTTCAACTTAGCACCAGTAGCCTTTTTATATGGCTACCAACAGGCCGCCAACAAAGCAGCAGAATTGAGAATTAAAGAGCAGGCAACCTTTGCACCGTGTCGACTGCCCAGCAGTTGCTGAGATGACTTCTCCACTAGAAGGAAATACAGTGCCTTTTGAGTGTCCTTGGTGCCCAAATGAAGTCATTGTCTCATTCATTGTTTTTTTAAACTTTATGATACCCAAATTAGTGTGAAAAATGTTATGTTCATCTTTACCTTTTAAAAAAGTATTTCAGAATCCTTTGACATGTTCAAATACAGGGGAAATTGCTCCTTAACCTATTTTGAACATTGACCAAATGGTGATTGACGGATGTAAGAAATACATGCGAAAAACGTGTGGTGATGTCTTAGACAATCTTAAAGGAGACTGCTATCAGGTAATTATTTTTACCAGATAAATGCTTTTTTAATTAAGTCAGGTGATGATATGATGTTGTTGATCACAACTCTGCCTTCTTAAAACAGCTTTAAGTGTAATTGGTTAAGAAGACAAATAATTGGGACTTCCCTGGTGGTCCAGTGGCTAAAGATTCCAAACTCCCAATGCAGGGGGCTTGGGTGTGATCCCTGGTCAGGGAACTAGATCCCACATGCCCCAACTAAGACCCATTGCAGCCAAATAAATTAATAAATAATATTTTTTTAAAAGAAGAAAATTAAGATGATGGATGATCTTGTAGGGGAAGAAAAAGTTTGCTTCTATCCTTCCAATGCTTACCTGAGACCTCTTGTAATAGAAGACTAACAAGAGGAAAAACAAGTTCATTAATGTTTTACACTCATGTATACATGGAAGATACACAGGAAAATGAGCAACTCAGAGGTAGCTTTAGAATTTAGGCTAAAAGACGATCCTAACAGGGAAAGGGGGACATAGGTGTCTTAGGCAAGAGTAGATAATTTAGGGAAAATAGACAGGGCCCTTAGAAGAGTAGAAAAAGAGGTGTTATACTTCATAACAAACTTTGGGTGTGGTGTCAGCCTCTTCTGCTGTGATAAGAAGCCATCTTCCCTGGTTGAATCCCTTGAGGAGGGATCTATGATACTTTAGTTCCTTTTGGGGTCTCTGTCTTTAGGTAGATAAAGGGGAATTAAGAGGCCATTTTCCCCGGTTGAATCCCTCTGGGAGGGATCTATGATACTTAGTTCCTTTTGGGGCCTCTGTCTTTAGTAGATAAAGGGGAGTTAGGAGGCCATCTTCCCTGGTTGAATCCCTCGGGGAGGGATCTATTATACTTTAGTTCCTTTTGGGGGTTCTGTCTTTAGGTAGATAAAGGGGAGTTCAGAGAAAGCCTCTCTCTACATTTGCTGTTTTTAGATAGCCTGTTCTGCTGCCCTTTATCCTCTTATGTGAGTTCTATATATATTTGTATCCAGGGAAAGTGTGTATATCTAATAAAAGAAATTGCCAATTCCAGATGCTTTGAATTTAATAACATGAATACATTCTTATATAAAAGATGTCATGTACCTTTAAAAAATTATTTATTTTTGGCAATGCTGGTCTTCGTTGCTTTAAGCAGGTGTTCTCTCACTGCAGTGAGCAGGGGCTACTCTCTAGTTGTGGAGCACGGGTTCTCATTGTGGTGGCTTCTCTTGTTGTGGAGCACAGGTTCTAGGCGCACGGGCTCAGTAGCTGTGGCTTGTGCACAGGCTTATTTGCTCCGTGGCATGTGGAATCTTCCTGGACCAGGGATTGAGCATGTATCCTCTGCATTGACAGGCAGATTCTTACCCACTGTACCTTTTTATGACCTGGTAACCACCAACTTTTGTCTATTTTAGTGTGAGTCTGTTTCTGAGTCTTTGAGAAGGGATTTAAGAATTAAATAGAGTGTAGATGATTAAAATGTTTGGCATAGGAATAAGTTTGCTTCTTGCTAAGTAAAGGGAAAGTGAAAAATCACTCAGTTGTGTCTGACTCTTATGACCCCATGGACTATATAGTCCATGAAATTCTCCAGGCCAGAATACTGGAGTGGGTAGTAGCCTTTCCTTTTTCCAGGGGATCTTCCCAACCCAGGGATCGAACCCAAGTCTCCCTCATTGCAGGCGGATTCTTTACCAGCTGAGCCACCAGGGAAGCCAAGTTCCTAAATTCTACTATGCTTGTAAGTTGACCAATCATTACAGTTTGTAGGATACATTTTGTATTGTATTTTGAGTATACAAATATTAGTGTCCATACCCACATTATTTGGTAGAGCAAGATAGCTAAGCAAATGCATATTTTTATTTGACTAGAATCTTAAACATGTATCTCTAGTTTTATAAACAGTTTAGAGTGCTTTGTTACATAAATTACTTACTCCTACCCATGTTCTCTAAGGTGTGTGTGTCCAAATTTGATTTCATGGTACACTCGTATTAATTTTTTTAAGCTGAAAGAGAAATTATATCTGTGTTAAAATGCAGTTGTGATAGTTTTATGGCCAAAAGGGAAAGATAACATATTTCACTTACACTATTGTAAAGTTTAAAAAGGGAGGGATGATGCAGCAGTTCTAATCCTGGGTGTTTATTTGAAGGAAAGGGAAACACTAATTCAAAAAGATATGTGCACTTCCATATTTATTGCAGCATTATTTATAATCGCCAAGATATGGAAGCAACCTAACTGTCCATTAACAGATGAATGGATAAAAAGGATGTGGTGTATATTACACAGTGGAATTCTACTCAACCGTAAAAAAAAGAAATGAAACCTTGATATACTTGGATGGACCTTGATGGTATTATTTTCAATTAGCATAAAGTCTGACAGAGAAAGAAAAATACTGTATGATTTCACTCATGTGGAATACAAAAATTTTTTTAATAAAGGAACAAACCAAACCAAATAAAAATACATAGATCCAGGAAATGGAGTAGTGCTTCCTAGAGGGGCAAAGGGTAGGGGAGGCTGAAATGTGTAAAGGGGACCAACTGTCTGGTAATGGATGGAAATGATACTTTTGGTGGTGAGCATACTGTAGTGCACACAAAAGTTAAAATATAATGCTGTACAACATGAAAAGCGAGAGGGAGGATTCAGGTTCTTCAGAGCATGACAGACTTTTCACAATGACTAAAATATCTGGAAATTTTATAGTTTGTTTACAAATATTTGTATTGTGAGCCAGACCCTCTGCTTAAGTGTTTTAAAATTTAATCCTTCAGTGTTTTAAAATTTAATAGTTATGAGTTGACAGACTTTTTTTTTCTAGAATTAGTATTTGTGTGGGGTTTTGTTTGTTTACAAATACTCATATTTGCATATTTAAACATGCAAATTAATTAACAGTAATGTTGCACTTTTTTACAAAAGAGTTAAGTTTTTCAGTGGGTACACACACACAAACACACTGCTGCATTGAGAATCCTGGAACTGTGTTGACTGTAGACCAAGCTGCTGAAGCTCTTATTTTCAGTTGGGAAGAATGTTAAACTGTCATAATGGTATAAAATAATTTAGTAGTGAATGTTTTTCTATATCATCCATGCGCAATTATACTCTTGAACTCTATTACACTACATGAGAGTGAATATTCCAGAATATGGATGTGATTATATAATCTTTAATTATTAAACCAATGATTGTTGAAAATCAATGATGCATTTGTTATAGAGTATAACT
>SJYV01006808.1:0-25208 GCA_006410875.1 Neotragus pygmaeus
ACTGAACTGAACTGAACTGAATTAGATTCACAGAGTGGGAGGTTAATAAAAGGGGCTCAGAAAACAGTAATGTGGCATAAATTCAGGAGCCAAGGCTGAGGACGAAGGTATTAGAATCAAAGCAGAAACTGAAGAGGGAGAACAGGCTAAATTATCACAAAGGGACTTTCTACCACAGTCCGAGTGCTGGGCTAGAGCTCCTTGCATGTGTGTTTGCTAAGTTGCTTCAATCGTGTGCGACCCTATGGACTGTAGCCCACCAGGCTCCGTTGCCATGCCCTCCTCCAGGGAATCTTCCTGACCCAGGGACTGAATTTATGTTTCTTATGTCTCCTGCATTGGCAGGCGGTTTCTTTACCCCTACCACTATCTGGAAAGCCTAGAGCTCTTTAAATTCAACCTACATCAGGTCAAGGGAAAGCGATGTGGATTCGGAGATCTCAGTCACTGGCAGTGGCTGCTAAAAGCAGAAATACTGGAGATGGGGAGAATGAGGATGGATATTTCAAGCAGAAATACTGGAGATGGGGAGAATGAGGATGGATATTTCAAGCATGGATATTTCAAAGGACCACAAGTACAAGGCAGAGAGGTGATGTGTCTCTAGAACAGTGCCTGGAACAGCATAGAGTACTAAAAACTCTTGTTAGAGGATTGACTCCCAGTGACTATCTTGAGGACAGAAAGCCTGAACATGGGCAAATTGGTGGAAATTTATCCCCAAATCTGGTTTAGAAGCTTGGTTCATTGCAGTAGAGCTTGGTATGGACAGATAGGGCAAAAAGAATCCACAGGACTTGATGACAAATTGATTGTGCGCTCTCAGAGGGGGTTGAGGCAAGAGACAGTATAGGAAAGAGGGAAATAAAACTTACCCTGAGCATCAGAGTCTGCGTGACTGGGTAATACCATTACAGAGAGGGAAAAGTCCAGCTGAAGAGCTGTTTAGGGAGAGTCTGGAAAATTCAGTGTAGATATTTGAGGTTCCTGAAGACATGCACTCAGCAGAGATGTTTAGAAGGTGGTTGAAATAAGGTTGGAGTCCTGCTGAGCCTGGAATAAAGATATACATGTGTGTGTAAGCTACTTCAATCATTTTCAGAAAGAGTTAAGTTGGGAATAAAACTAAAAGAATTGCAAGAGCATAGCAGGACTCTACTTGTCTGGTCTTATTATTCAGCAGCAGAATGTTATCAGGATCCATCAAAAACTAAACATGCTGTGCTTCTTTGGACCAAATATCAGTTTCTATTCACCATCAATCCCTAACATCACTTAACCTAGACAATTTACTTTTCTTGGGAAGCAATTCTGTTAAGTAGTTAAGAGTATGGAAATGACATGACTAGGCTACTCATTAGCCATGTGGCTTGAGGAATATTGCTTAACCTCTCTGTTTCCTTATCTGTACAGTAAGAATAATAATAAAGTACCTATGCTCATAATATTGTTGTGAAGAGCATATGAACTCATGCATGTAATGCACGTTGCCTAGAAGCTGGTACACAATAAATGCTAAGGATCCCTGAAATTTTGTGTTGAGGACTGGAATATGAACTCTTATTTTCATTTATGATCAGAGTTTGCCTTAGCCTGAGTGTCTCTTAGTTCCTGGAAAATTGTAGAATATTTTCAGCAAAATAGGAAAAAATAAAAACTTGCAATATTCATCCAGCAAAGGAGGCAACCACAAAAATACAGCATTTAGGCACATTGCCACTCTCTCAAGTCCTCTGCCTCACCACTATGCAGCCATTCAGGTGCTCTAAGTTCTCACAATTGAAACAGCCCTGGGAGAATTTCAATGCTATTGTTTTGGAGACTTCCTTTCATCCTGCTTTGAATTTGTCCCAGTTCCAGTTTTAGACAATAAATTATAAGCCTTTAAAAAGGGAATTTCATTCACTATTGAAAAAAGGGAAAATGAATCCCTGAACTGGATAACTGGATGTCAGTTACCAGTCCTTGACTCTGGCAAAGTTTGACCTCTTCAACTCAGTAAATTCAACTGTAAGGTGTTTTTTTCTTTTTTTGTTTTCTTTTTTTGGTGAAGAGGTGAGGGTATTGTTTGTCTGTTTAGTATATTATTTGAGGCAAGAAAATTTGCTTAAAATGAGACTATCTTTCTATTTTGTTCTTAGTTGTTAGAGCATCACGAGCAATGAGGCTGTGGAATTTATGTGAATTGCCATTCTTCACTATCTTTACAAAATGAAACCTGACAATAGTAACTTTTACAAGGATAATCTACCAGCAAACATCAGTAGGCCAGACATACTGGCAGTCCCTAGTCAATCTGTAACTGAAAATTAAAAGTGTAGCAGGAAACCCTAATAATGAAACTTGCAGGGTTATAGAGCTGATGAAGCAGAAAACAAAAAGTAGGTGATAACTGCTAAGAAATGCAGCCTTGAGAGTTGTCATGTCTTTGAGGATTTTCTTAAAGTGTGGGCATATCTTCATCTATATTTGAATTCCCTTTAACCATCCAAAACAACTCTTGGCTCTGAGTTATTTTCCATCTTCTTCCCAGATAACACCTCCTAGCTATCATCTGCAGAGCTATTCCAACTAGCATTTTTGCTCAGTAGTCTTTCCCAAGGTAATAGAGTGTTCAGGTTATCATATCTTAGTGTCATGTGGTACTAAATCACACTTCAAGGAGAGATAACACGGCTACCCAAGGCGGGATGGGTGTGGTGGGTGTGGACTCTGTCCCATCAAAGGTCCCTTTCTCTCCAGAAGGGCTAAAGATGTCAAGCTTAAGTGCTGAGAAGAAATATCATAGCTGGTTGGGGGTGGGAGGTCGTTGTTGGGTTGAGTGGGAGTATGGAAGGCTCTACCATTGGCTCAGAGCATTACTGAGCCCATCTGGATCCCACAGTCAGAAACCAGGTGATTTCATCTTGTTTTGTCAGTGGATCATAAAGGGGCTGTAAGTGGCCACAACCTCCCCAAGTGCCCAGGGCTTGTCTCCTCTAAGATAGATGCCTTTATGCGATCTGCTATGTGTGGAGTCAGGGGATTTGTCAGGAAGCCTCAGTCTCCATGGTGTTCATACCAAGACTGTTTGCTCGGTTTCTGCAGTGGGTCTGTGGGACCCCTGTTCACCTCCCCTGGTCACAGCCTCCCAGGCTTGCTATTTTGCCCTATGTCAGTCTGGCTGCAGAGTCACAAAGTCAAATAGAGACTGGACCATGACACACTCCCTCCATCTGCTGACTTACCCTGTGTTGCCCTCACCACACCTCACCCTGACTGCTGCCCATGGGCCTGGAGACCCTACTGGTTTCTTACTCACCAAAACCACCCAGAGACCATGACTTCGAGCAACAATTCCTCTAAGCCCCCTTTGGGAACCTAGAAGGCAGCTGGCTTGTCTACAGCACCTCCCTAAAGGCCAAAGAGAATCCAGTTGATGATTCAGTGAAGACTCTCAATTCAGTAAAGATGCTACAGGGACCAAACACAAAAATAGCTCTTTTAATAGAACATGAGGTCATTTATGTACAATAAGAATCTGCCCTCACCCACTTGCCCACCATGTACACATTTGAAGTTGTGTAAATGTGGCAATAATTTTTTGAAAATATTTCTAAGATCACAAACTATTTTATTGTTATATCTTATTCAATATACAGAGCTTTGTAGTCATTGAATTAAGAATATGGTATGAAAGAAGACAGAAATCAGAGCCTAGAAAATGCCTTTGCAGCCTCTTGACATTGTCACCTCCCAGAGAAAGGTAAGCGCACCTTTTGCCTGAGAGAAAAAAACTCATTTAATGACAGACTGTAATGGTGATGCAGTCTTTCGGGACTCAGACTACTCTCTACTGCTCAGGCTTCTGATAGTTGTAAGGCAAAACCAGTATATGCACTTGATATATGGAAATCCATCCCATCTTTAGCACCCAGGGCATCTGGGACCCTGGGGCTGTCATGGAGCTAAGTCATATTTCCTCTCTATTGGAGTTCAGGTTAACCCTAGAGGCAAGCCCAAAAGAATCACTGGTTTGGTCTCCAAGCACCACCAGCTGGACTCCTAAGGGTCCCTTCAGATGAGCCAATTGGCCTTGTTTACTACAACTTAGAGAAATCTGAAAGTCTGCCAGAATATTTACTATATTCATTCTTGTAGGGAAAACCCACTCAAGTATGTTGTTTACCTCTGGTCTTCTCTTGAAATAAAGACCTGGAATTCAGAACATCATATGAAACATATTTGAGCTTCTCCATGGCTCAGTGGTAAAGAATCTGCCTTCCAGAACAGGAGACACAAGTTCGATCCCTGAGTTGAAAGATGTTTTGGAGTAGGAAATTCGGCAACCCACTCTAGTAATCTTGACTGGAAAATTCCATGGACAAAAGAGACTGGTAGGCTGCAATTCATTTAGTCACAAAGAGTCAGACACAACTGCACACACACACACACCCATGAAACATATTAGAAAGCACTGCTATCTGTAGTACCTACACACACAGTGCAAACTGTATCATATTCTCCAACCTAATTTACATTTTTGTTCATGTGATTTGAATGATTTTTAGGTATTCTAAGTAATGTTATTCTATATCTGTTTTTTTTTTTTCCTTCCCACCACATGCATTTATTTGTGGGGTTCCCCTGCTTAGAAGATAAATTTCACATTGAACATCATGTCATTACTCATTTTATGTCTTTCTCTAAGCTCTGTTGAAGATACCATGTGATTCTGGAATATGTGGTTCACTTACACTTGTCAGCAGATCATTTCATAAAAGCCTGTTACAGAAGATAATCCAAAGCAGGACTTAACTCTTCAGATCGTCAAAAGGTTAAACCTTGGTTTCTTTAGTAACACTTATGCCTACAATACTGTCTCTGAAACCAATGGGGGGAAAAATTATTCTTTTGATGTCCCTAATGTGCTAGTGTTAATTGAAACTCTGCCCACTGGGTGCATCTTAATGCATGTTTAGATTATACTAATATGACCATTTGTCCAGTCTTACTTGCAGGTCAGAGAAGAGAGTCTACTTTGGCCTTTCAAAAGGTAGGCACTCTCATAGTGACTAGAATGAGTAAATGATTGTTATAAAGGACATTTTGGAACAGCTACTTATGGTCTTGATTCACAAATCAGCTGTGTTAGTATATAGTTCAGAAAAGTCTCATGGTCATTCATCTGTCTGCCCTCAGTAGCAGGATCTTTATAATAAACTATGTTTCTCTGCACATGACCTCTACATATGTGTGTGTATACGTATATAAGTGTGTGTATATATACATACATGTGCGTGTGTATGTCCATGCATGTGTGTGTGTCCAGTTGCTCAGTTGTGTCTGACTCTGCAACCTCACAGACTGTAGCCCACCAGGCTCCTCTGTCCATGGGATTTCCCAGGCAAGAATACTGGAGTGGGTTGCCATTTCCTCTTACAGGGGATCTTCCCCACTGAGGGATCAAACCCATGTCTCCTGCGTCGGCAGGTGGATTTTTTACCGAGCCACTTGGTAAATATACATACATACCTAGGGATACAAACAACATGTGCCTGACTTGATCCGTATGTTAGACATAATCCAACCTCAGTATGACATAATTTCAGGAGCACTTGGATGACATTTTGCTTCAAGCAAAAGTATCATAAGTTCCACCACTGGTATCACAAGTTCCACCATTAGAGACTCATTCTTTTACCGTAAATTTCTTCTGTTATGATTCAAATAATCCTGGAATGCTGGTGGTTTAGATGCTAAGTCATGTCCGACTCTTGTGAGCCCACAGACTGTAGTCCTCCAGATTTCTCTGTCCATGGGATTCTCCAGGCAAGAATACTGGAGTGGGTTGCCATTTCCTTCTCCAGGGGATCTTCCCAACCCAAGAATGGAACCCCAGTGTCCTGCACTGCAGGAAGATTCTTTACTGACTGAGCTACAAAGCAAGCCTGGAATGGTGGAAGTATTTAAAGTCATACCCCAAGTACAATTAAGTTATCTGATTCTCATACAAGAATTGGGTTTGATTATTAAGAAAGCAGATAGATGACCCTGGTTGTCCCAGGGAACCCAAAGTGAAGAGAGCCCAAGCTGTCCTAGCAGGGAGGATAGGGTTGCTTCAAGATAGTCTTCACAATTATCCCTAGGGTCAGAATGGCAAACATGTTCAAAACAGAGATGACTTAAGTAGTGGAACTTAAAGAGGCCTTTAGCCTCAGAAACAAGAGAGAAGGAAAAAAAAAGTAGAAATATCAATGAACCAAAGAGAGTTACNATTCCTTGTAATAAGCCATATAGATATTGACACAGATGGTTCTCCTATTGATTCTGTGTCTTTGGAGAACCCTGCCTGACCAGACTTCAAAGAAGAGTAATCTACAGGGTCTCTTGGGGGTAGACAGGTCAAATAACATGAGGACTGCAAGCTGACCACTGGATCTAGCAACATGGAAGTCACTAGCGATGTTATGAGTGATTTTAGAAGAGTGGGGCCTAAATGGAATGTGTTCAAGAAAGAATAAAGGGATAGGAAAGAAGAGAATATAGACAATTAACTACAAGAGGAATTTTTTTAAAAAAAGAAAAGGAACAGTGTTTTATAGGCTACTGAGAATGGTACAATAGAGAAGAAAAATCTAATAGCATTATATAAAGAAGAATAACTGGAGTGAGTCCTCGAGTAGGAAGAAGGTCGAGTGCTCGTGAAGAGGTGGTGGTCTCGGCCAGGAGCATAAACACTCTCACAAGACAAGGCAGAGGGCCAGGCACCCAAGTGGGAGGGGCACATATACCCATGGGAGCCTGTGGATGTTTCCTTCCAATGGCTTCAGTTTCTTTTCCAGTGAAATAAAGGAAGGATGGGGAAGGAAGAAGTGAAAGGTTTAAAGCGAGATATGTAAGTGACGTTCAAGAGAGTAGCTAGAGTAACACAGAATGTGACCGAGAACAGGCCTGCTTGAGCTTGGTGACCAGGATTCTAAAGTCAGACTAGTCACCAGGCTTTCTCAGCCACTCTTCAGCTGTGTAGACACAAGCAAGGGATAAGCAAGAGGCTGGATTAAACAGGCCACAACAGACGCAGCTGTGCCCCTCCCCCAGACCCCCTTCCCAGCTCCAGCTACCCTACCAGGCTGCCAAGGCTTGCAAGCTTCACATGCTCACAGAGCCCCAGCCCACACNAAGGGATAAGCAAGAGGCTGGATTAAACAGGCCACAACAGACGCAGCTGTGCCCCTCCCCCAGACCCCCCTCCCAGCTCCAGCTGCCCTACCAGGCTGCCAAGGCTCGCAAGCTTCACATGCTCACAGAGCCCCAGCCCACACCCAGCACCCCAGCTGTCCCCACCTCCCCCAAGGGTGAGGGCTGGGCTTTGGTGGGCTTTGTTCTGTCCACTCTAGCACAAGCCACACCAGCTCCAACACCCAAATTCAGCTGCTTTTCCAGCAGGTACTTAAGGAAGCCAAGAGACAAACGCGAATGCACAGAATACTTTAGACCCTGGGAAGCAACTGTGCCCATTAAGAGACAGGAGCCAAGGCGTGTCTCCGTGGTCCTCCCCACACCCCACCCCGGCAGTGTTCTCAGAGGTGCTATGGTTCTCTGGGGACTTTCAGCATTGCTGAGCAAGACCAGCTAAGGTTCTTGTGAACCAGTGGCTAGCTTGCTAACATACCTTTTCCTATATGCTTTCTCTCCTTCTCTGCCTCACTTTCTTGTTCCCCTCTTACTCTAACTTCACATAAAGTATTAGCATATAAGCTTGGTCTTATGCTCTCTTTTCTGGCAAATCCAGGCTAAGACACAGGTTGTGGCTTAGCCAAGATTATAGGTGAAACCAGAAGAACACAAGCAAACAGGAGTGGAGGATGTGATTGTAATGACCAACTATGGAACTTGAGTGAACAAAACCACGACAATGCTCAGAGGAAAAGTGGTAGGATCAATGAACTCAAAGTCATGATGGAGTTGAAGTCTGTAGGAAATGGGATGTTGGAAAGATGTGAGCTAAAAAGATCAAGGAGGAACTGTCAGAGTGCTAAGTTTGATACTAAGATGACAGAGGAGTTTCAGGTGACGGTAATTCAAGGGAACGGAAAGAGAGGGACTGGCAGAGAACAGGGGACCTGGAAAGAGGTCAAAGAACTAGGAAGCTGAGGTGCTTAAGGACCAGGGTCACTGTAGTGTAACCGTTGCCCAGTCACTCACAGCAGCTCTGAGATCAGTTATCTTCAGGGATACTGAAATCACAGAGGACTACAGACATTGGGCTGTACTCAGCCACAGAAAGATAGAAGCTACTCCTGTTCTAGGGACAGACTAGTAACTCAGACCCCACACACTGAGGATATTTACAGAAACTGAGCAAAATATTTAAAACATGCGCTTGAAGCAACAAGACAACTGACAAGGTAAAGTCAGAATGCAGGAGAGATAGGCTTGGGGAGGGAAGGCCAGCCATTGAGGTCACGTTTTTCCCCCAATGTTGTTTGCCAATTTCACAGGGGACCATTGAGAGAGTGAGCAATGCCTCTAACAGGCTTACGGAGCTAGGGCAAAGATGCTGGACTGCAGGAGCACTGCACTGGAGCGAGGAGAGAAAGACTGGCGAGAGAGCGCCCATTTCCTGGAGGACACTCCAGCAGGCTAGCCTCCAGGAGTTAAAGATGAAACTGAGGAAAACAGACCTTCAAAGGGATTGCACCTTAGCTCTGAATCATTTCAACTGGCTCCTCTGAAACTGGATTAAGGTGATTCCAGGGTGCTAGTGTAAATAAGATATTATCCTGGACCTCAAATTTCTTCTATAATCAATTTTGCAAATTCCAAGTTTGATATAAAACATGTAATAAAAAATAACCAGGCATATGAGGAAAAAAATACAACATAAACAAAAGACAGAAGAAATATAAAACAGAAGCAGACCCACAAGCATTCCACATATTAAGAGTTACCGGATTTTAAAATAACTATACTTACAACATTCCAGGAGATAGAAAACAAAACATACTATTTTAGCAGAGAACTAGGAACTATTTAAAAAAAAAAAAAAAAAACCAAATGGAAGGTCTAAAATTTAAAAAGACTATACAACTGAAACCAAGATCTCAATGGATGGATTTAGAAGCAGACACAGAAAGACAAGTCAGACCAAAATATGTCAAATGAAGCCCCAAAATANAAAAGAACCAAATGGAAGGTCTAAAATTTAAAAAGACTATACAACTGAAACCAAGATCTCAATGGATGGATTTAGAAGCAGACACAGAAAGACAAGTCAGACCAAAATATGTCAAATGAAGCCCCAAAATATTAAAATTTGAAAAACATGGACCAGAGGCTAAGAGACAGGGATACAGAACATATACGAAACTGAAATTTCAAAAAGGAAGAGGAGGATGGAAAAGAAGCAAGAACTGGGCAATGACTGAGAAGTTTCTAAAAGCGATGAAACACAGCAAGCCACGGGAGCCTACGACTTCTGAGAGAGTTAAACAGCAGTTCCTATCTACGGACAGCATGATAGAATAGCGAAACAGAGAGAAGAAAATTACGTCACCTAAAAAAAGGCAGGCTATAATATACTACTTCACTAAAAAGACAAACCACAATGAAATACTTCTAAAGTGCTCAAAGAAACCCAATAAAAACAACCTTTCATAATAAACCTGAAATAAAAACATTTTCAGATAGATTCATCACTAGCAGGTGTCCCCTAAAAGAAATATCATAGGATATTCTGCAAGCAGAAGAGAAATAAACCCAGATAGAAAATGATGAGAAGACACAAAGAAACAAAGGGCAACAAAAAGGGTAAATATGTTAATATATCCAAGTGAAATAACTGTGTAAGAAAACTGTTTCTTATAGGAATTAAAACATGTAAGACTTAAAACCACCAAGGCACACAGGGAGCAGAAAGGTAACCGAAGGGGTCTACAGTCCTCACACCGTCCTTCAAGAAGGTAAGAGCACTTAGTTTACATCAGATTAATAAATCAAGCATGTAAAAACCATCATCGCTAGGGGAGAAGATTCTGGGAAGATGGTGGAATTAGAGGCACAAGAAATCTGTCTCCCCAACTAGACCACAACTGCACTGGCAGAATCTGGTGATGTAACTACTGTGGAACTCTGGGGTCTACTGAAGGCTTGCAACTTCTGGAAAAAGACTTGGAAGGTACACTGGGTTAATTTCAACCTCAGCTTTTATACCTGCATCCCTGTGTTCATAGCAGCACTATTTGCAATAGCCAAGACATGGAAACACATGTCCACTGACGAATGGATAAAGATGTAGTATATATATAAACAGAATATTACTCAGCCATAAAGAAGAATGAAATAATGCCATGTGCAGCAACATGTATACAACTAGTATCATCTCACCAAGCAAAGTCCGAAGGAACAAGACAAATACTATATGACATCACTTACATGCAGAATCTAAAATATGACACAAATGAACATATCTACAAAACAAAAAAAGACTCACAGACAGAGAGAACAGACCTGTGGCTGCCAAGGGGGAGAGAAGTGGCAGCTGGATGGATAAGGAGTTTGGGGTTAGAAGATGCAAACCATTATAGATAGAATGGATGAACAACAAGATTGTACTGTACAACACTATACTCAATATTCTGGGATAAATCATAAAGGAAAAGAATACGAAAAAAGTATATATAACTGAATTACTCTGCTATACAGCAGAAACAGTCAAACTTTTGAAAGTCAAAGACAAAGAGAGATTCTCAAAAGAGAGAAACAACACAACACATCCCAAGGATCCTCAGTAAGAGCACAGGCAGATTTCTCATTAGAGACTCTGGAGGCCAGAAGACAGCAGGTCAGTATACTCGAGAGTGCTAAAAGGAAAGACCCATCAACCAAATACCTTGTATCTGGCAAAACTGTTCTTTAAACAGCATTAGAAAGGAAGGAGATTCTGACATATATGACAACATGAACGAATCTTGAGGACATTATGTCAAATGAAGAAACCAGTCTCTCTCGCACACACACAAAACAATCAAAACCGGTATGACTCCACTTATATGAGGTCCCTAGAGTAGTCAAATTTCAGAGAGACAGAAAGTAGAGTGGTGGTTGATAAGGGTTGCGGGGAGGAGGGAATGGAGTGTATTGAATGGGTTGAGTCTCAGTTTTACAAGATGAAAAGCATTCTGGAGATGGATGGTGGTGATGATTGCACAACATCATGAATGTATTGAATACCCTGAACTGTGCATTTAAAAATGATTAAAGATGGTAAATTTTCTATTACATGTATTTTACTGCAATAAAAATATTTAAAATCCAAAATTAAACCTCTTGGGTAACCATTAAGAGAATAGTATTCTGAAAAAGATCATATAACTACCAAGCTAGGGAGAGAGGGTAGAATAATAATAAACACAAAATGCAAAAGAAGATCAAAGGAACAAGAAAGAGAACAAGTGGGTCAAATAAACAGAAAGCTTTGAATCAGCAGATTTAACTACAAATATACGAGTGAATACTTAAAAGAAACTGTGAACAATACTAAAGTCCAAGGTAAAAGCAAAGATTTGCTTTTAAGATTCGGATGAAAATGTGTATAGACATAACTAAAACATAAGAATAAAGACAGACGGAGAGCACAAAGATACGAAAAAGTCACTATGCAAACACTAACGAAAAGAAACTGGCCTAATTATATTGATGAGGCAAGAAGTGTTAGGAGAGGCAAGGAGTGACACTCTGTCACTGGGGTTGGCTCTTCCACAGCAATCTTGGGAGAGGCAGCAAAAAGCAGTACTGAGTGGTATAAATCTTTGACATCACAGTCATTGTGGTGTTTTATGGAAGAGAAAAAAATGGTACAGAAGTGGTAACATAGAACAAGGAAGATATCCCACAGTGACAGGAGGAATGTAGGAGGAAAAGCAAGGTCCACTTGAGAGGGCTGCAGGGAAAACGGTGTCACCAGGAAACCACCAAGCTGCAGTAAGAACAAGGTGAGGGACGCCACAAAAGAAACGGAGGATCAGAGGGATTCTGCTGCTGCACCCTGAGTTTAAGGCTGAATGAATGTAAGTGTCCAGAGAAGGTCAGGGGTGCGAGATGGTATCAAAAAGAACATACAGTCTTAGAGAGCCCATAGAACGAGGGAATGCCCTAGGAACCCTGGCCTTCCTGGTGACTGATTACTAAGGAAAAAAGCACATAATGAGATCAATACCAAAGGCAAAGTGCGACAGAGATGCTAGGAGCGCTCAGGGAGGGGATGGTGGGGTGCGGATCTGCCACGAACACCTGAAGTTCTGGGGCTTCCTCTGAACTTCTATTGAAGCCTTGAGGCTGGCAGGGTAACCATCTCATTCTGAGCACAGGAACGCTTTCTTGATCCTCTGAAAAAGGCTGGGACTCTGACCTGGGATTTTAAAGGGCCAATAAACCTCTGGTAGCTACCAAAAGGAGGGTTAGTCTCAGAGGAAGAAGCAGATCTGGTTACATAGCACTCTCCCAAATCTACCTGGGGAGTTCCTAACTGCCCAAGACCCAGAAGAGTTTACATTGTCTCTAACAGGGTTGCTAAACACAATTATTCTCACAAAAGAAAATGCTACTTTTCTATCAAAGGAATCAGGCTAAGGACAGGTCACCAGTTCTGTGCCTTTGTACTGCATTAAATTTTTTTTATTCAAAAGATTTGTATTTTGTGCCAACTAGATGTTCAACAATGTTCTAGACTCTGCGGATACAGCAGTAAACAAAGACCTGTGCCTTTATGGAGTCTAAATTTTAGAACAGACGTTAAACAAATGTACACATTTATGTTAGTAAGTGCTACAAAAATAAGAAACAGTGTACCAGGATAAGAGCTTCCCAGGTGACTCAGTGGTAAAGAATCCATCTGCCAATGCAAGACACTAGGGTTCAGTTCCTAGGTCAGGAAGATCCCCTGGAGAAGGAAATGGCGACGCATCACACTACTCTCGCCTGGAAAATCCCATGGACAGAGGAGCCTGACAGGCTACATACAGTCCAGGGGGGCTGCAAAAGAATCAGACACGACTGAGTGTGCATACACACGTTATAGAAAGCACAAAGGAACATGTTTTTTAAAAAGCACAGGGATGTAATGAGAAAACCTAGAATGAGGGAAACTCAGCCAGACAATCTAGTAGTTTTCTATAATTAAATTATGAGAGAAATCAAAAAGAAAGGGTGAAATTTAGATATTAAAATTCATGTGTGTGCTTTTGGCCCACATGGGAGTAGCAGAGACCAGAATTACCCTCCTCCTTGAAAAATCCACACAAACATGAAGCAACGGTATTCCAGACGACGCACATCAGTGACAGCTCAAAGACGGGAAACAGGAGAGGTGAGCCCTACTGCTGTCCCAGCTTCCGGTTCTGAGAGCTTCCACGCCATGGCGCCAGGAAATTGAAGTAAACCGTCACAGGTAGCTACAAAGACGGCAAATATACTTATTTTTAAATGTTCAATACCATCTGTCAGTAGGCAAATGTAAGCTAAAACCACAGTATGATACCACTACATACACATTAGAATGTCTAAAATTAAAATGACTGACCATCCCACATGTTAGCAAGGTTGTGGAACAACTGGAACTCTCATACACTGCTAGTAAGAATGCAAAATTATATTGGATAAACCCAGTTTGGGGAAGTTTGCAGTTTCTTAAAAACTTAGGTATACAACTACTATATGATTTCATCCTGAACATTTACCACAAGAGGAGGAAATACATGCTCACACACACTCTTGTACACGATATTATTCACATGTGCTCAGTCGTGTCCGACTCTTTGTGGCCCCATGAACTGTAGCCCGCCAGGCTCCTCTGTCCATGGGATTTTCCAGGCAAGAACACTGGAGTGGGTTGCCATTCCTACTCCAGGGGATCTTCCCGAACCAGGGATCGAACCTACATCTCCTACATTGGCGGGCAGATTCTTTGCCACTGTGCCACCTGGAAAGTCAAGGTCATCACCACCTACCTATAATTTCTTTTAATAAAATACATATAAGGGGGAAGGTATATTGTTAAGTATTACTCTATCATTCTGGAATTTCTAAATGACACATACTATTCATACTAATATTTGTCACAGCCCAACAATGGAAATAACTCAAATGTCCATCAAGAGGTGAGTGAATAAAAAAATTCTGGTGTATTCATACAAGGTAATATGACTAAGCAATAAAAATTAATCAAATGATACACACAACAAGGTGGATGAGTCTCAGTAATTATGCTGAAAGAAGCCAGATGTCAAGACAGTACAGAAGTTAACTTTCATTTATATAAAACACAAGAAAATGCAAACTGACCTCCAGTAACAGGAAGCAGATGAGTGGCTGCTTGGGGGAGGAAGGGCGACTAGCAGGAATCACAAGGAGCAATGAGGAAACTTGGGTGTGGGATGATGAACATATTCCGTCTCTCTTTAATTTTTTTTATTCAGTCTCTTGATTGTGGTAATAATTTCACAGGTGTGTACATATGTCAAAACTAATCAAACTGTACACTTTAAATATAACAGTTTACTGAGTGTCAATTACACCTCAATAAAGCTACTTTTTTAAATGCAACATGTGCATCATTTTGAATGCTGGTCTAAACAACTGTTTAAAAAGAGCTGACTGGAGATTTAATCACATGAAGGAACAAACATTATTTTTACTTAATTGTGCTATCTGTGGTTATATATTTGCTGATGCTGTTGTTGTCTTTTACATTTAAAGACAATTATTTTAGAACAGTTCCAGGTTGACAGCAAGACTGAGAGGAGGATACAGAGATTTCCCATATACTGTCTGCCCCCACCCATGACAGCTGCTCCCACCATCAGCACCCCACCGGAGCGGGACATCTGTCACAACTGACGGACATGTCCTGACACATCATAATCACACAAAGCCCAGCACACACCAGGGCTCACTTCTCGGCTGGACACTCTGAGTCTGCACAAACGTGTAACAGCAAGTATCCATTACTATGCATTCAACAGTGTTTTTTCTCTGCTCTAAAAATCTGTTCTGCCTAATCATTCCTCCTCCTACTCTAACCTCCAGCAGCCACTCGTCTTTTTACTGTCACAGGATATCATCGAGTTGAAAGAATACAATATGAAGCTAGACTGTCAGTATTTTAGAGACAGCATACTTACAGATGGATAGCAGGTAGGTCAAGATAGGCCTCATTGAGAAGGTAATATTTAAGCAAAGATTTGAAAGACACAAAGGAGATAAAAATTAAAATAGTAACACAAGAACCAGACTAAACAGGTCTCCTAAGGCCACTGTGAGGTTCTGGGCAGTAGAGAAACATGCTGACTTACACTGCAGCATGTGGAAGCGGAACACTTACTGGAAGGCGAGCTCAGTAACTCACGTTACAGACGACAGGGCACAGGAGGACAGCGCAGCAGAGGCCAGGAGGGGCTGCCTGCTCTCCAGGCTGGCAGGGACGGCTTGCAGGCAGGGACGGGAAAATGATGCAGGTAATTCCCACCCTCAGTGGGCAGGGAGAAGACAACAAGAAAACCAGTAATTACCTAAAGAGACAGAAGTGCTCTAACAGACGTAAATCCAAGGTTCAACAGGAAGACAGACGAGGTAGACCCAAGTTAAAGGAGAGATGGCAGGACAGTCCATGAAAACTGCCCATAAATGTTGCCTGACTTATGTGCGGGTATCTCAACCTCAAAAGAGCTACATCCTCTACTGCCAGAATGGTACCACCAATCAGCAAGTCACTTTGGCCAAGACCCCAGGAGCTGTTGCCCCCCCCCCCCACCGTGCCACACGTTAAATCCATCATTCCAGTCTGTCTACCATAGCCACTTAAGAGCTTGCCAGCACATCCTCGCCTCCCAGCCACCTTCACAGCATCCCCTCACCACTTAACTCCGGGAGGGCCAGGTGTGCAGGCTGTTCACAGTGCCAGCAGTGTCTGGCACATAGTACATGCTCATTTACGAGTTTCTGAATAAGTGGTCTTCTCTACCTTCCATTAATTCATTCTCACAAGCTCTCCTCATCACAATAACCAATGATCTTTCCAAACTGCAATTACATTCACAGCACTCTGTGGCTCTTTGAACTTCACTGGTGGTCCAGTGGTTAAAAATCCACCTTCCAAGGTAGGGGACGTGGGTTCCATCCTTAGCCAGGGAACTAAGACTCCACATGCCTCAGGGCAACTAAGCCCACCAGCCCTGCACAACTACTAAGCCCCCAGATCGCAACCAGACCAGCCTGCGCACCACAATGAAGAGCCTGCATATGGCGGCTAAGACCCAACACGGACATAAATGCATGAATACAAAATTTTTTAGAGAAAGAAGTTATGAAATAAATTTTTAAAAACACACATGGTCGACCCCTGTGACAGTATTATTTCACAAAAATATTACACTACTGCCTCCATAACACAAACGTTAGGAGGGTTATTTTTAAGAGAAATAAGTCTTAAATGATCATTAAAGTTCATTTAATTTTGCACAGCAAAGGCAACCACTGAAAAAAACAAAAGGACAATCTACAGAATGGGAGAAAATACTTGCAAATGATGCAACCAACAAGGGGCTAATGTCCAAAACATACAAACAGCTCATAGAACTCAGTATTAGAAAAACCCCAAACCCAGACAACCCAATCAAAAAATGGGCAGAGGACCTGAAGAGACATTTTTCCAAAGAAGAAATACAGACAGCCAACAGACACTCGAAAAGAGGCTTAACATCACTAATTATTAAAGAAACGCAAATCAGAACCACAGTGAGGTAACTCCTCAGACCAGTCAGAATGACCATCATCAAAAAGTCAACAAATAACAAATGCTGGAGAAGATGAAGAGAAGAAGGAACCCTGGAACATTGCTGGTGGGAATGTAAACTGGTACAGCCACTATGGAGAACAGTATACTGCTCCTGCTGCTAAGTCGCGTCAGTTGTGTCCGACTTCGTTCGACCCCATAGATGGCAGCCCACCAGGCTCCCCCGTCCCTGGGATTGCCAGGCAACAACATTGGAGTGGGTTGCCATTTCCTTCTCCAATGCATGAAAGTGAAAAGTGAAAGTGAAGTTGCTCAGTCATGTCCGACTCCTAGCGACCCCACGGACTGCAGCCCACCAGGCTCTGCCGTCCATGGGATTTTCCAGGCAAGAGTACTGGAGTGGGGTGCTGAACAGATGGAGGGTACTTAAAAAACTAAAAATAGAACTATCATATGAATCAGCAATTCCACTTCTGAGTATATATGCAAAAAAAAAAAAAAAAANTGAACACCCAGGACTGATTTCCTTTAGGATGGACTGGTTGGATATCCTTGCAGTCCAAGGGACTCTCAAGCAGCCAAAATTAACTCCCTGATTTTTAGGGTATAAGGAAGAATTTCCCGACAGAAAAGTGGAGGAGTGAACTGGTTATGAGAGTCCTGTCCCTCGTCCCGCCCCACTGAAGAGGAAACCCCGAATATTTGCTGTGGTGCCTGCCCCTTTGTATAAGAACCTGTTCAAAATCTATTAGTGATAGGATACGGCCCCTCTTTTAGCGGCCCCTCTTTTAGCTGTTTTCCTCTCCTGCATAAATGTAGAAATTCGTTTTCAAATAAAAATTCACCCCCTAAGCAACCTGTGCCAAGGACTGGTCTTCATGGCATATCTGGTTGGAGGAATCGCAGTAGTTTTCAGGCGAGGTACCAAAACCTTCCTCCAGCTCATCAGATTTTCCAAGACCCTAAAAATACATTTACCAGGGGCTTCCTGGCCAGAATCTCAGAATATCTGTGTGTTTTTAGTTATTCTCTAAAAGGTTAAGATTTGAAGAACTGGGAGTGTTTGGCCTCTCTCGGTGTCCCGTCGCCTGGTTAGTGAGCTCTGATGGCCTCACTTCCTGACACCAAATTGAAACCTGCCATCCTATAGCTCCTCACTTGTACCCACTGAACTTTCCCCTTTTCCATAAGACAAGCTTTGGGATCATGGAAGCCAGATCTTGGAGAGGTGCTGAGCGCCTCGTCCTGAGAGCCATTCAGGTAGATGCTGGATAACTGCCTCGATGGCAAGATTGAATGAGAAGCTGCTCTTGGTATTTTTTTTTTTTNCACAGAAGCACTATTTGGTACAACAGCCAACACATGAAAGTAACTCAAGTACCCGACAACAGACAATATGATTAAGAAGATGTGATACACACACACACACACACACACACACACACACACACACACACACACAAGAACGTGAGTCATTTAAAAAAGAACAAAATATTGCCATTTGTGGCAATGTGGATAGACCCAGAATAATATGCTTAGTGAAATAAATCAGACAAACTGTATTATACTGCTTACACGTGGAATCTGAAAAATAAAATTAATAAATGTATATGCAAAACAGAAACAGACTCACAGATACAGAAAGCAAGCTCATGGTTACCAAAGGGAAGAGAGAAGGGGGGAAGGGAAAGTTAGGGGTATGGAATTAACAGATATAAAATACTATATATAAAATAGATAAACAACAAGAATTTACAGCATGGCTAAGGGAGCTACATCCATTATCTTATAATAACTTATAATGGAGTAATAATGTGTAAAAACACTGAATCACTATGCTGTACATTCAAAACTAACATAATATTGTAAACCAACTATAAGTAAAATAAAATAGGTAGTTTCCTGGTAGCCTAGTGATTAGGACTCCACGCTTTCATTGTCATGGCCCAGGTTCAGTCTTTGGCTGGGAAGTGAGATCTTACAAGCCACATGATGCAACCAAAAAGAAATAAATAATAAAATACAATAAAAACATTTAAATGACATTTAAAATAAATTCCAAATGGGGAATGATTGCTAATAAGTACAGGGTTTCTTTGGAGGTGATGAAAACAGAATCAGACAGTGGTAATGGTTGCACAACTCTGTAAATACACTGAAAATTGCCAAGTTGTACACTTTAAGAGAGTAAACTTTATGGATGTCAATTATATCTTAGTAAATTTATTATTTAAAAATTAAATAAGCTCCTCAGCTTAGCACACACAGCCTCAGTGATCTGTCATATGCCTGCCTCTACAGTCAGATCAAACTTCCTCAAAAACCCATCTCTCAGTCCTGGAGAGCTACCCTTCCAGACCGACCTCAAGATCACCTGGGGAAAGCCTTTTCCTCCACACCGATTTTAACCACCACCACCACCCCGCCCCTAGAACACAGGCACACTGTATTACACAGCACTCACCATACCCCAGTCGTGGCATTTTATGACTACTGGATCTAGGAAGTATCCAAAAGTCTAACACACAACTTCATTTTCTATAATGTGGAAAAGCAAATTTACTAAACTTTAGTGAAAAAAAAAGTGTTTTTATTTATTTGGCTAAAGATGGCTGCCAGACAATACAGGACTCAATAATATTTCTATTGCTTTCTACATGTTCAAATTCTCCATAAGCAAAAAAGCAACTCATCAATGTTTAGGAAAACTATACAAGTGTAAAATCCTTTAACAGAGAGAAAAATTAGTGTTTTTAGACCACCAGAAGTAAAAGCAGTCCATCAGTTCCTTAAAATAGAACAAAAGTACTATGGGTAAAAAGCTAGACAATACATATCAGAGGGGAATTATGTTCCTGAAAAGCTAAAACTAGAAAACACCTAATTACATCTCATCCTGCTTTTTCCAGAGCATAATTCCAACTTCATGCATGTTCTTAAATTGTTTTTTTCCTTCACAATTAAACACAGTCCACCAATGAATGTGTCGAAGTGAGGTAAAAGCTGCATGTTTTTACACTGCCTAATGATCATTAGCTTGTCTCATCTGCACCAAACTTTCTAGAACTTACACTTCAAATCACTGGTATTAACACTTTCACTTTGCTACTGCTACTTGATCACATAAGACAGAAAGTGTGATTTAAAACTTTTTTACAGCAATAGAACTCTTGTTTTTAAATTATCCAGAAACTTAAAATGCAAAACTAAATAAAAGCTCAGTTATTCAAGTTCAGACCCTGTTAGCAGGCAAGGGCCTGCATGCCCATCCCCAGCCTCTCTGCTCCACCAACCGCTGTACAAAATGGCAGTGCCATGGAAGCTGGCCCGCTGCCACACAAGCAGAACACCAGCAAGGGCTCAGAATGAGAGTTCATCAGCTATACAAAACCCTAATGCAGTTCAGGAGTGTCAATACATGGCATATGAAAGCGGCAGATGTTCAAAATCTAGAAGACATCAAGCTGAAAATGACTAGGAAACAATGAAAATTCTATAAGAAGGGCTTCAAAAGGAAATACCAATTTTTATTACAAATACTCGTTTTTTTACATCCCAGCAAGATGGCTCCTCTGTCCATGCGATTTTTCAGTCAACCTGGTGGGCTACAGTCCGTGGGGTCACAAAAGAGTCAGACACAATTGAGTGACTAAGCACAGCAAAATGGAGATCTTACACAGTCTAAGAAGGAGATACTTCCTAAATTACACTTTTCAAAGAGAAAAGTATACTTTTCTCTGAAAAAAAAATTAGTTAACTAGGGCTAATAACTTTTAAAGCTAATTTTTAATAGTTTTAATTTACACTAATAATTTATTTTATAAAGAATAGTGAGCTTAAAAAAAAAACTATCGTGCTTTGGAAAATTCTGGGCTAGAATCATCTGATTTCAATGAGTAAGCAATTAGTCTGAGCACTTTGTCATGGGCACTAAAATGAATAGTGGCTATATAAAAACATGAAATTTTAATATCCTGGTTTCTAAAAGCATTTACAGAAGGCTTCCATGAACATAAGACTCAAAAGTTTAAAAGCTATAACACACCAAAGCAATCTTCAGAAAAAAAACAACAAAACTGAGGGTATAATGTTCCCCGATTTCAAACCATATTACAAAGCTAAAGTCATCAAAACAGTATGCTACTGGACCCAAAAAAGACACACAGAAAAATGGAACAGAATATAGAGCCCAGAAATAAGCCTACATTTATTCAGTCAATTAACCCATGACAAAGGAGACAAGAATATTCAATAGGGAAAAGACAGCCTCTTCAATAAATGGTGCTGGAAAAATTGGACAGCAACATACAAAAGAATCAAACTGGACTACTTTCTCATACCATATACAAAAATAAACTCAAAAAGGATTAAAGACTTTAATTTAAGACCTGAAACCATACAACTTCTAGAAGGAAACACAGGCAGTCCATCTGGTTACTAGAAGGGATGGGGTGGGAGTGGTTGTGAAACAAATCTCCAGTTTGTAAAAACAAACCTCCAGTCATGGGGATGTAACAGACAGTGTAAGGTGTATGGTCAATAATACTGTGACAACCCTGTCTGGGGACAGATGGGTTACCAGACTTACACTGGTGATCATTTCATAATACATGCAAAAGTCAAATCATTATGCAGTATACCTGAAACTAACATAACATTGTACATTAACTATACAACAATTTTTTTTTAAGCCCTAACAGCTTTAAGAAGAAATGAAACAGATTAAGAGTAACAGACAACATATAAATGTGTACTAATATTTTCTTTAAAAAACAAAATAAAACCAATTCCTCTACTTTTCTTTTTAAAAAAACCTAGACTTCTGTTTCCAGCCAAGGTAGGGTGAACCAGATTTATCCTATCATTATAAACAACTAAGGGCTTCCCTGATAGCTCAGTTGGTAAAGAATCTCCCTGCAATGCTGGAGACCCTGGTTTGATTCCTGGGTCGGGAAGATCCCCTGGAGAAGGGAAAGGCTACCCACTCCAGTACTCTGGCCTGGAGAATTCCATGGACTGTATAGTTCATGGGGTCACAAAGAGTCAGACACGACTGAGCAACTTTCACTTTCACTTCACTTTCACTATAAACAACTAAAGACCAGTCAAATCTNAGAAGGGAAAGGCTACCCACTCCAGTACTCTGGCCTGGAGAATTCCATGGACTGTATAGTTCATGGGGTCACAAAGAGTCAGACACGACTGAGCAACTTTCACTTTCACTTCACTTTCACTATAAACAACTAAAGACCAGTCAAATCTACAAAGCGACAGTCTTCAAGACAGTGGGCATCAAGCAGCAGAGTACACTGAGCCCTGAGAGACAGGAAACAGAGTCAACTCCACAATGGCCCCAGCCCACTGCCTAGAGAGAGCTCCCAGCTGAGAGCACAGGGAGGGAGAACCCAAGGAAGCCAAGCAGTTTCCCCAAGTTTAGGAAGCAAGCTGAGGCCAAGGAAGCCAGGGCAGCTTGAGTTTGTAGGGCAGGATTCCAGAAGAAGAGTGCCTCGCAGAACTCCAGAGACCTCTTTGAGGACTCAGCACAGTACTGATCAGCACACGTCTGTAAAGAAAATACTTGAGGTTTCTGACTGGGTAGAGCACTCAGAATGGAAAATAATTAGCCCTGGGCTACGTGGCTCTGATCCCACCTAACAAAGCAAGATCTGCAATGAACAAACCATTTCTAAGGAACTTAACCATGTTCTAGAACAAAGCTCAAGAATATTTATAGGACTATAAAGATATCCAGCATCCATCAAAATAAAATTCATAATGTCTAGCATCTAAACAAAAATTACCAAACAAGCAAACAAACAGGAAAAGACAACTCATAATGAGGGAAAAAATCAATCAACTGATACCAACTCAGAAATGAGACAGATAAGAGAATTACTTGACAAGGGCATTAGAACAATTATAATGTGTTTAAATGTGTTTGAGAAGTTGGAGCAAAGGCTGAGTATGCTCAGGAGAGATATGAAACCTAACGTTTTCAAACAAGGGTAAGCCTTCACATTGCTGATGTTTTAAGTTCTACATTTCTCTTCAATATAGTCACACATCTTGATTATCCTTTTGGTTTAACTAGGTGTTATACAACCATCCCCCTATCATCACATAAAAAGCTTTCAATTTCTACTTGCTTTCTTAAGAAGCCTTATTTTGAATACCTTAACAGCAATATTTTAACAAATACTCCACTAGAGGAATTCCATACACAACCATCACATTCCAGTATCACATTTCACCATGCACCTTGATTAGAGACAGAACCTCTGAATTAATTATAAAAATTAAAAAGAACAAGCTTTTACTCCTAAGACTCTCTGGCTTCGTGCTGTCCAACAGCATGGAAAATTTCCCGCTCTGTGCAGTGTGACACGGTAGCCAGGAGCCACGTGCTTGAAATGATGTGGTTAGTGTGACAGAACTGCATTTTCAGTCTGATTTTATTTTAATAAATTTAAATAATTATAGATTACTAGTGGCAATGTTACTGGACAGCACAGCTTAAAACAATTTAAAAGAAAATCTGGATTGAAATTTTCAGAAAAATTAACATTTTCAAAATAACAGTTTTATAGTTTTAAACTTCATAGTTTAATATTATTTTTTAAATTAGTAAACATTCTAAAGTCATAAACACAGGAAAACCCCTATTTTCAAGACTTGGCTCAAAGAACCACTTCACTTACAACTTCTTCCTGGTTTCTTCAATCACCAAGCCCCAAGTAAGGAGACCCCACCCGACTATGCTGCGCAGCGCCCTCTGTCATCAGCAATGTGCAGGGGGAGGAGGATGGGGAGGGGGAAGTAACCACTTAATAGAAGAGATTTTCTCTTGGGGTGACAGAAACAGTCTGGAACTAGACGGTGTGGTGGGAGCTGCACAACAATGTAAGTGTCCTAAACGCCACTAGATTACTGACTCACAACAGTTCATCTGGGGATGCCTTGGCAACTCAAGACTTAGGACTCTGTGCTCTCACTGCTCAGGGCCCAGGTCTGATTCCTAGTCTGGGGACGAAGATCCCACAAGCAGTGCAGTGTGGCCAAATAAATAAACAAATAGCTTTTTAAAGGGTTAATTTTATGTTATATGAAAGTGAAAGCGTTTTAGTCACTCAGTTCAGTTCAGTCACTCAGTCCTGTCCAACTCTTTTCGACCCCATGAATCGCAGCACGCCAGGCCTCCCTGTCCATCACCATCTCCCAGAGTTCACTCNTCTGTCCTTAGTCCTAGTATGGGTAATATGTTCTTTTCAAGGTTAATATATATCTCATACATAACTTCTCTATTACTATAATTAAGAATTATTAAGAGGTTGATTGCCTTATTTAATTAAAGGAGACTGTGTAAAATCTTTTTCATGAAATTTTCAATCTGAATATATAGCTAACTGACTGGAATCACATACAGTATTAACATAAAATTTATTCCTTTCTAAAGAAACCATGAATGTAGATCATAATTCTCTTATGGCCATCTGAAACATGCTTACTAATGTTTTGTAAGACAATATATATGTTCATTCATAAATATCACTTTAGTGCTTAGTTGCTTCAGTCATGTCTGACTCTGTGACCCTATAAGCTGTAGCCTGCCAGGCTCCTCTGTCCATGGGATTCTCCAGGCAAGAATACCGGAGCGGATTGCCATGCCAACTCCCAACAGCTCTTCTGGACCCAGGGATCGAACCTGTGTCTCCAGCAATTATTTTGGAGTGATCCAGCTTAGAATCGAGATTGCTTAAACTTAGTGAAGTCTATATTTTTCCATGCTCAGTAGCTGTTTTATAAGATGAGAATTGTTATTTGTCATAGAAANGCTCTGTACCCGAGTCACCCTGCACAGATTTCCGGGCTGTGTGCCGTGGTCTCCCTTCACTGAGGTTCCAGCTGTGTGCCACGGTCTCCCTGTGCCGAGGTCCGGTCTGTGTGCCACAGTAGCCTTGAACCGAGTTCCGGGCTGCGTGCTGCGCAAGCCTTGTGCCGAGGACCGGGCTGTGTGCTGCGTTCACCCTTCATTGAGGACCGGGCTATGTGCCGCAGTCACACTGAGCCGAGTATCTGGCTGTGTGCCATGTTACCCTTGCACTGAGGTTCGGACTGTGTGCTGTCGTAGCCTTGCACCGAGGTCTGGGCTGTGTGCCACAGTTGCCCTCAGCTAATGTCCTGTTTGTGTGCCACGGTCGCCATGTCCCGAGGTCGGTACTTTGTGCCAGGGTCGCCCTGCATCGAAGTCCGTACTGTGTGCCTCGGTCGCTCTACACTGTGGTTCGGGCTGTGTGCTGCGGTCACCATGCACTGAGGTCCCAGCTGCGTTCCGACCTTGGCTTGCAACGAGTTCCGTACTATGTGCCGCGTTACCTCTGTGCCTAGGTCTGGGCTGTGTTTCACGGTCGCCCTGCCCTGAGGTCCGGGCTGTGTGCCG
>SJYV01006813.1:0-13542 GCA_006410875.1 Neotragus pygmaeus
CTTCAGTCATGTCTGACTCTGTGTGACCCCATAGACGGCAGCCTACCAGGCTCCCCCATCGTTCTCCCTATCACTCTGTAAATATCTGTCTACTGAATAAATGCATGAATGGTTTGCGTGAGTGTAGACTAAATCACACTACAAGTTATGATTGGAACAAAGTCAATTTTTAGTAACAACAAAATAACAAATCTGATTATAACAACTTAAACTTACCATGTGCTAACAACTGTGCTAAGTGTTTCTCTGCTCTCATTGTTTCAAAAACTATTGAGCACCTAGAATGTGCTAGACATATGAGGGATTTTGAGATTACAATAAAGACCAAAATAAGAGCTAGTTTTTGATATCATGAAACTCACAGTTTAGCAGAGGAGAGAGACATTAGTCTGAGAATTTTTTAAATGAAAGAATAAAGTTATGGCTGTTATTACAAAGAAGTAAGAAAATCATAATGTAAGAATGCATAAAAGGGGCCAGTTAGTCTATTATCAGTTCCTTTCTCAAGAAGCTATTTCTGAATTCTGACTGAGAGCAAACAATGTTGGTGATTATGGAGATAAGTGACCTAGGCAGAGGGTTGAACAGTGTAAATGCCCTGTGGCAGTGTGGTCCAATGACCATACAGTATTTAAGGAACTAAAGCTTCAGTGTAGCTGGAAACCAGTCACTAAGGAAACTGTAGTAGGAAAAAAATATGGAGAGGTGTAAAGTAAATCATATTAATAATTTTTTTATTGAGGTATCATTGGCAAAATGAAGTTATTTCCAGATGCACAACATAATGATTCAATATTTGCATATATATTGTGAAATGATCACCATAGTAAGTCTACATAACAACTGCTTTCATACATAGCTACAGAATTTGTTTTCTTGTGATAAGAACTTTTAAGATTCACTCTCTTAGCAATTTTAAGTATATAATTACCATTTGATTTTTATCCTAAAAAAATGAAAAGCCATGAAATGCTTTTGATCAGAGATTAATATGATAACCTTGTCTTTTGTGCGGTGAGCATTCACTGCTGGGACAGATAAATCCAATCAAAGTGGAGGACTGGCCCACCAGTTAGCACAGTGACAGGTCAAGATGATGGTGTTGCTTGTAGGAATATAACGATGGAAATTGATTTAGCTTGGTGACAGACTGGACTGGGGAGGTGACATGAAGGGATGTAGGTGGCCCTAATCAGTGGATGGTGATGTTCATGGGGAAAGGAAACAATGGAAATACAGGAGGTGTTGGAGGAAGAAGCAGTCATGAACTTAGTTTTGGACACATCGATATGGCAACCCTGACAGTGCCTCTGTGTGCATCAGTGATCTCTGATCTCCTCTGGTAACACATTACAGAGATGTGATTCATTCTCATGTCTGGGTGTGAACTAGAGTGGGATTTTTAAGGTTAGAGTCCGTCTCTTAGCACAGTATAGATGTTTAACAGATGATGGAAAGGAAAGGGGGAAGAGTAAGGAGAGTGGACGGTAGGTGAAGTCTCTAGGGGAGAGCAAGTCTGTAAAGGAAAAGAGCAAGTTTATCAGGGCTGCCTTTGGTTACATTTTACAGAAACCAGTCTGCCCTGGCTTACTCAAATCAGGGATTGTTATTCTCATCTGTAAGTCTGGTGTGTCTGTGCAAGGACATTATCTGATCTGTTGCCTACTCCTTCAGTCTGCTTAGCAATACATGTCTTTTGTTCTCAGGTTTGCAAAACTACTGCTTCTGCCACAGGCATTACATCTTCCTGGGTGTGGGAGTAGGGGAGGGGTGATGGGGGAAAAGGGAAGAGTAGAGGGCAAAGGATAAAAATCCAAAGAAGCAAGTCACTTGAAGATTTGTCTTTGAAAGAATCGTCCAGGAAGCCCTGCCTGACTATATTTCATTCTCCAGATGGTGTCACAGGTGACCCATGGTTTGCAAAGAGGGTGAAGATCATGCCCTTAACTAGGTTCACTGACACTCAAGCTCTGTTAGAAATAAATCTAACAAGTGATAGAATGGGTACTGCATAGTGTCTGAGGAGTATTATGCAACAAAATAATTCCTTGAATCTGTACCATTGCTCCTTGCTCAAACCATCTTCAAAGTATGCTGCGGCTAAGTCACTTCAGTCATGTCCGACTCTGTGTGACCACATAGACAGCAGCCCACAAGGCTTCCCCATCCCTGGGATTCTCCAGGCAAGTACACTGGAGTGGGTTGCCATTTCCTTCTCCAATGCATGAAAGNCAACCCCCCCCCCGCGCCCTACTCCAAAGGGCGGAGCTATGCAGCCGCAGCTTAGTAAAGGCTTTACCTGACTAAACTTTAAAGTGTGGACATGAGAGATTTTCTCCTTTAGTTTTTACTGCTTTAAAAGAAATACCCCCAATGCAATGTGAGTCTCCCCCTCAACTGTCTCAGCCACCTCCTCCAGGAAGCCCCATGGGCTCCTCCTGGAGAAGCCTGGGGCTGCCTGCTCCACAGTCACTGTCTGTTAAGGTCCCTGTGTGGCCGCTTTTGTGTGACCACCAGTTCTTGGGGCCAGTGGTCAGCCAGCCTGCAAATGGAGTTCACCAAGAGAGGTCAGCCTGGAGTGGCAAATTCACTTGATGTTTTGTCACTGTGTTTATTCTTGAGTGAATGTGGAATTTCACCCACTGATACGTACTGACCGACTACTTGATGGTAGCAGGGTGCTGGGTTTCTCCCTCCTGCAAGGGAAATGGGGGTGATACAGGCATGGGATCCGAGGGAGATGGAGGAAGGAGCAGGGGCCTCTGCCCTCAGGCAGCACCCCATGCACCAGCTGTCCACCCAGCTGTCCACTACCCGTCCACCCCGTCCACCCTGTCCACTACCCATCCACCCCTGTCGACCCAGCTGTCCACCCCGCCCACTACTCTTCCACTCCTGTCCACTACCCGTCCACCCCTGTCCACCCGGCTGTCCACTCTGCCCACCCACCTGCCACCCCTGTCCACTCACCTGTCCACTCCTGTCCACCCAGGTCCACTTACCTGTCCACCCCTGTCCGCCCACCTGTCCACCCTGTCCACTCCCCTGTCCACCTCATCCACCCGCCTGTCCCTCCCCTGTTTTGGGGTGTGACTCTGCTGCAAAGAGAGGCCGGTGCAGGGGAGGCCCTGTGGTTAGAAGCAGCCCCGCCTGCAGCCCCGCCCCCGCTGGGCTTCCTCCTCTTCCCCACACCAGGCTCCGTCCCGCGAGNTCCCCTGTTTTGGGGTGTGACTCTGCTGCAAAGAGAGGCCGGTGCAGGGGAGGCCCTGTGGTTAGAAGCAGCCCCGCCTGCAGCCCCGCCCCCGCTGGGCTTCCTCCTCTTCCCCACACCAGGCTCCGTCCCGCGAGGGTGCCACCGTCAGGAGCTCGGCCACTGCTGCAGCAGGCGATGCTCTGTGTCGCTAGGGGTGGGGGAGGCCTAAATGAGTGGAGCCTGGCCTCAGCCCGGGGAGTGCAGACGGGCGTGCTTTCTGTGATTGGTGAGTTGGTCGAGGTGCTGAATCACAGACGTGAGTTTTCACTCTGGCTCCTTCATCTGTGGTCTGAGCCACACATTTCCTCTTCTAAAAAATGGGATTATTGACTAGATGAAGTGAACGTTGGCTTTAACCTTATAAGTCAATCAAAAAGATTATTTTATTTTATTATGAAAATATTGAAAGACACAGTGTCGCTTACATTTTAAAACCAGCCTTACCTATTTTGTGGAGAAGACAATGGCACCCCACTCCAGTACTCTTGCCTGGAAAATCCCATGGACGGAGGAGCCTGGTGGGCTGCAGTCCATGGGGTCGCAAAGAGTCAGACACGACTGAGCGACTTCACTTTCACTTTTCACTTTCATACATTAGAGAAGGAAATGGCAGCCCACTCCAGTGCTCTTGCCTGGAGAATCCCAGGGGCGGGGGAGCCTGGTGGGCTGCCGTCTGTGGGGTCGCAGAGTCGGACACGACTGAGCGACTTCACCTTCCCTTTTCACTTTCATACGTTAGAGAAGGAAATGGCAGCCCACTCCAGGGTTCTTGCCTGGAGAATCCCAGGGGCGGGGGAGCCTGGAGGGCTGCCGTCTGTGGGGTCGCACAGGGTCGGGCACGACTGAGCGGCTCAGCGGTCACACCTATTTTGGGTGCTCCTTTTTCCTGCACGCTTAGCCACATATGCACACACATCTACACAGTTTCAGTCTTGCTCGTACACTAGTGTTCTGACTTTCTTCAGATAAGGTATTTTGCACTTATCTTTACAAATGTACATGTTACCAATTGTCAGTGATACTGAGGCATAAAGTCATGAGCCTTGGATTACCTGTTGCTAGACATTCTGGATGGCTTTCTGTTTGCAAACGCACAGCTCTGCCATTTGTCCTCTTGCCACTTCCTTATGGGGTTTCACGTGTCGAGAGGCACTGCGTTTTCGCATCCCTCCTCACATCTTGCCAGCTTGCCTTCCCAGAGCGGGAAGGAGGCCTGCTGTTCCAGCGTCTCCTGCCGCACGCTGCCCCTCAGGTCCCGGCCCAGGGTCCTCGCTTTAAGTAGAGCAGTGCCCACTTTCCTGTGCATTTCCGGGGCCGCTGGCCACAATCCCGAGCTCATCGTGGGCCTCCTCTGTAGGACCTGGTCCTCCCTGCACAGGCTGCTGTGTGCACCCCTGGAATTGTTCACGTCAGCGCTTTGTGATCAGGGATGACCCAGCACCCTCCCCTCAGCGCGGGTTTGGAGGCTGGGGCAAGACCTACCTTCTGGGTGAGAACACCACTGCCAGGAGAAATGGGAAGTGTCACCTCATCCTCTGTGATCTAACTCTCCCGTCAGTGTGTTACTACTCACTGGTGTCAGGCTCCTGTGGCCCCATGGACTAGCCCACCGGGCTCCTCTGTCCATGGGATTCTCCAGGCAAGAACACTGGAGTGGGTAACCATTTTCTTCTCCAGGGGATCTTCCCAACCCAGGGATCAAAACTGGGTCTCCCACGTGACAGGCAGATTCTTCACTACTTGAGCCACGAGGAAAGCACAATTGTCTCATCACGTTTTCAGCTAAAATAGGCGTGTGCACACGACACCGCGCAGCGCAGCAGGCCCGGGCGGCGCCCTCGGAGCTGCCGCGTGCTGGCTCTCCCTCGCCCCGGGTTTGAGGCACTGCGCCGCTCCTCACGGCCGCTCCTGTGGGCCCTGGCTGGGATGTCAGCGGGGGCCCCACGGAGACGGCTCTGGGCTCGTGTTTGAGCTGCTCCGTGCCGCCTTCACACACAGAGCTGTGCCCAGCAAATTTCCTTCCAGAGCTCTTAAAACGGGCTTAGAGGCTTTTCTTAAGACTTGTCTGGAAACAAGTATGTAATTTCAGCCTATGGTATGCAGTCAGGTTCGGAACATCTTATCAAACGTGCTCCGACGGTCGGTAGCTGGGTTCCCCGGAGGCGAGTTACTAGCACGCGGGAACAAGCGACTTCTTTCACGCCGATGTGGCCACCCTTGTGAGCAGCGAAGGGCTAATTCCCAGGTGGCTGTGGCAGGATTAGGCTCCTAATTCCCTCGGGACACTGGGCCCTTTGTCCCTGTGGCTGCACTGCCGTCGTGAGCCACACACCGTGACCCTGAGCGGCCCGGGTCACACCCGCCATTCGGCCCGGAGAATGTCTCCGTCGCCTGCTGTGCAGGAGGCACCGCCAGGCCGGGAGGCTGGGCCGCACTGCCCTCCTGAGCTGGGCCAGGCTGGGAGCACCAAGGTCGTCCCAGGTCCGCCCCGGCGCCACTGATCGGGAACCGAGGAGGCAGCAGCCGGCTGTCCAGGGAGAGGCGGGGTGCGCTCTGCGGCGGCGGAGAGGACGCCGCCAGCAGTGACCTGACCGCGGCCTGGCGCCTCAAGCCCCGAGCGAGCAGCAGTGCTTCCGGTGAAGCTGCCGTCTCCAGGGAGCCTGCGGTCATCGTGACGCGCTCCTTCTGCCTGTTCTTGTCCTCTCCTCTGGGAGATATGACTAACCCGGGAACGGAGGGGAGCCGCAGGCCTCGGCAAAGCTCCCTGTCCCCGGAGCTCCCTTCAGCCGCACAGCTGCCCTCCGTCGCCAGTGTGGACCCGTCCTTGACGTCCGTGTAGACTGTCTGCCGTCACTCAGGGCCAGTTCTCAGCTGAATCTGCTCCTGACCATAAGGGATCCCTTGTTGGGTTCGAAAGATCCTTAAACTTGCAGTGCTGGCCACTGGCGCGTCTCACAACCCTCAGGACCTTGTGCCTGAGGTACGGCTGCCAGGGACAGGTCATGTCTACTGGCCGGCCTGAGCCGCAGGCCATCTGTGTCTGTATTTCCTGCACACTTCATTGTGGGCAACAGGCATTGTTATGCAGATGAATCAATAGTTGCTCTCTGAATGTTGCGTTGACCATACATGTGACTCACCGTGAATTCATTTACTGAATTGATAACTGTTTGATGAACAAGCATTTGTTAAATAGATGAAGAGTATTATTCACTTTCAATAATGGAAGGAACACTGGAAAGAGGATCAAGAAAGAAACAGAGGATGTTGCACTTTCAACCAGCTGGATCAGACCACAGGAGCCCTCAGAACCAGGAGAGACACCGGCCGCATGGGAGACAGTCCCCAGGAGAGACACTTGTCAGGTCCCAGGATGATTCTCAGGACATTTAAAAAAACTGAACTCACACGCACTATCTTCTCTTGTCGCAATGGAATGAAACTGTAAATCAACAACAGAAGGAAAATAGGAATATTTGCAAATACATAGGAAGTGAGTAGCATAAGCAGTCAGTGGATCCAAGAAGTCATGAGGGAAACTGGAAAATTCCTCTGAGAAGATGCTTGTTGCTCAGTCACTCAGTTGTGTCAGACCGTTTGCAACCCCATGGACTGCAGCACGCCAAGCTTCCCTGTCCTGCGTCCTCTCTCGGAGTTTCTCAAACTCATGTCCACTGAGTCAGTGATGCTATTCAGTCATCTCATCCTCGTTCGCCCCCTTCTCCGCCTGCCCTCAACCTTTCCCAGCATCAGGGTCTTTTCCAAGGAGTCAGCTCTTTGCATCAGGAGGCCAGAGTACTGGAAAGAAAGTGCTTGGAGAGGAATGGAAAGGGAAGCGCAATGGAGCAGAGCTCAGGGCGCAGCAGTGGCAGTGCTCGGAGTGAAGTTCATTCGCTGCAAACACCTTCGCTGGAAAAGTAAAGCTGTTTCAAAGAAACCCCGTGTTCACTGAAACGCATTTAAAACACCCAACACATGGAAACGATTTAAATGCTTTCNAAGGGGACGACAGAGGATGAGATGGCTGGATGGCATCACTGACTAGATGGACATGGGTTTGGGTGAACTCCCGGAGTTGGTGATGGACAGGGAGGCCTAGCGTGCTGCAATTCATGGAGTTGCAAAGAATCAGACACGACTGAGCTGAATATTTCATTGTGTGAATGTACAACTATTTTTTTATCCATTCATCTGTCAATGGACATCTAGGTTACTTGTTCTAGCTATTGTAAAAAGTGNACAGGGAGGCCTAGCGTGCTGCAATTCATGGAGTTGCAAAGAATCAGACACGACTGAGCTGAATATTTCATTGTGTGAATGTACAACTATTTTTTTATCCATTCATCTGTCAATGGACATCTAGGTTACTTGTTCTAGCTATTGTAAAAAGTGCTACAATAAACAATGGGATACATACGTCTTTTTCAGTTTTGGTGTCCTCAGGGTATATGCCCAGGAGTGGGATTGCTGGGTCATATGGTGGTTTTATTCCTAGTTTTTAAAGAAATTTCCATACCATCTTCCATAGAGGCTGTATCAATTTACATTCCCACCAACAGTACCAGAACATTCCCTTTTCTCCTTACCCTTTCCAGCATTTATTGTTTGTAGACTTTTTGGTGATGGCCATTCTGACCAGTTTGAGGTGATATCTCATTGTGGTTTTGATTATTTGCATTTCTCTAATAATGAGCGATGTTGAGCATCTTTTCATGTGTTTGTTAGCCATCTGTATGTCTTNCTGCAGCCTACCAGGCTCCTCTGTCCATGGGATTCTCCAGGCAAGAGTACTGGAGTGGGTTGCCATTGCTTTCTCCAGTATGCATCAAATGCAAAATATGTACTTGGTAGATTACATTCATAGCTTAGTGTGACTTGAAGCAAATTTTCTTCATCTCTTTAGGATATTTGCTTTCCTAGTTATACTATAAATTGTGAAATTGAACTGGTGTCAAGGGCTGTGATCAAGACTATTTTTTCCCCTCTGGTGAAAAACTATCAGAAAAAAACAAAAGGCATGATGACTTTCCTGGCTCCCCAGCCTCAACCAGCACTTGTTTCCTGACCTACCCTCTCCCCAGAGTTCCTAGGACATAGCAGAATACATGAAATTTCATGGGCTTTCAATAAGAAATTGTTGACCAGTTAATGAATAATTAATCTTTACTGTTTTTAGGGTTACATTCACATGGGTAAAATTGGGCATTCTTAATGTGATTTATTCAATGATCACTGAAAAGTACTGGGGCAGGGAGGGAAGTTTGCTGTGAGGTTTAGGACCACTTGAGGAATTCCAGTGTGCCATCACCCCTTAGCCAGGATAATGTCCATAGAGCAAATACCCAAAGAACATACTTTGAACCGGTCCTTTCTCGGTCTCCGTTGTGTCTAGCTTGGATTCCAGCCAGATTCTGTCTCCCGATGTCAGCTGCAAGACGACATTTCCGGAAAGATGCCTATAACTATCCTTGGCCTTGGATTCCTTCTCCAGGATTTGAGTGCCATTCTTCATGAGCCCTAACTTCACAGCATGCTGAAATAGCTCTATGTCAAAGCCAAAGCGGTACACGCCAGGGATGGTGCAGGTGAAGACTCCCGTGGTAAGATTGAAGTGGTCCTGGTCATTATGCAGGGCTTCCTTGAAGACAATGGGCTGGGAGGGGGCTGGGAGGGGATCACTCAGCTTCACTGCAAAGGCAGATTTAGGGGGAGACAAGCAACTCTCAGTGTCTCCCGGAATCCCAGTTGGTCCTTGCAATCCTGGAGGGCCTGGGGGCCCCAAACACCAGAGAAGGAAGATAGAGAAGATTTGAAGTTCATACATTTCACAGTCCATAAATGTCTTTCCACAGCACCCCTCCTACTAACTTACACTCTCCCTTCAAGGATCACCTTACACATCTTTCTCCCAGAAAGTGTCTCCTCTCTGTCATTACAGTGGCATAATCCAGCGTTTACTTTGATTGTAGCATTTGCTTACACTGAATAGTCATCTCTCCCATTAAGTACCTGTTTTATTTCCTTAAATAGATGATGAGCCAGTGCCCTATCTAATTTTGTTCCTAAAACACGATCATATGATATCCAAGGTCCAGATGATAGAAATCGCATATTTTTGGAAGCAGTGATCAAATAAATAATTGCTTGAATTGCCCTTTAAATTCGTTTCATAGGTATGATGTTTTTATTATCATAAATGCTAAGTAAGGAGCACTCAGGGAAGACAGTGACACAGGGAACTCTAGAAACTGTAGCATTCCAGAAATAAAAAGGGGCATTCGAGCAATGTTTCCCGGCTGGACTGTGCATGACAGTCAGCTGTGGGACCTGTGAACAGCAGTGTCTTAGTTAATAATACGTGACCATCTGAATTGGAATTTCAAGGGGATAAAACTTGGAACCTGAATATTAACCAATATCCACAGATGATTTAAAGGTAGTCAGGTTAAGGAATCAATGATGCTGGATCACTCTGGTGAATAATTTCCAGTGAGATTGAGATGGCAAAGTAAGTTCTCAGAATTGAGGAGAAAGTGCATAATGCCTTATTCTCAGTTGTTTTCTACAATACCATTTTGCCCTTGAGTTTGCAGGAATCTCAACAGTATTCCAGTGTGAATCAAGGGTGAACACAGAGTAATTATGGGCTTCCCTGGTAGCACGGCTGGTCAAGAATCCGCCTGTAATTCAGAAGACCCCAGTTCGATTCCTGGGTTGGGAAGTTCCCGTGGAGAAGGGATAGGCTACCCACTCTAGTATACTTGGGCTTCCCTGGTGGCTCAGATGGTATAGAATCTGCCTGCCATGTGGGAGACCNTCCGCCTGTAATTCAGAAGACCCCAGTTCGATTCCTGGGTTGGGAAGTTCCCGTGGAGAAGGGATAGGCTACCCACTCTAGTATACTTGGGCTTCCCTGGTGGCTCAGATGGTATAGAATCTGCCTGCCATGTGGGAGACCAGGGTTCGATCCCTGGGTTGGGAAGATCCCCTGGAGGAGGGCATGGCAACCCACTCCAGTATTCTTGCCTGGAGAATCCCCATGGACAGAGGAGCCTGGTGGGCTGCAGTCCATGGGGTTGCAAAGAGTTGGACACGACTGAGCAGTAAGCACAGCACAGAGTAACTATATCATGTTAAAGAGTACACCAATATAGTGTCTGTCTGTCATTTAGGTTCACATGGTGGCTTCTTCAGAACCCATCCCTGGAGTTTTTCTGGGGCCAAAACCTCATCATCTGCTTTAAGACTCTAGGTGTGTAGATGGGCTGGGAAGTGGGAGATCTAGGCAATTTCCCTCCAAAAACCATTGTCTCCATTGTTACTGACCATCAGAAACATCTGCATATTTCCTTGAGCTTATAGATATTTCAGTCAGAAAAAAGTGACCAATGCAATGTGAAGAAAAATNTCTTCAGAACCCATCCCTGGAGTTTTTCTGGGGTCAAAACCTCATCATCTGCTTTAAGACTCTAGGTGTGCAGATGGGCTGGGAAGTGGGAGATCTAGGCAATTTCCCTCCAAAACCATTGTCTCCATTGTTACTGACCATCAGAAACATCTGCATATTTCCTTGAGCTTATAGATATCTCAGTCAGAAAAAAGTGACCAATGCAATGTGAAGAAAAATGTTTGCTCACCTGGAGGGCCAAGAAACCCTCGAGGGCCTGGAGGCCCTGGAGGCCCTGGAAATCCTGGAAATCCTTGAGAATCACAGGACCCGGTAACTTCTGGAGAAGTGGCATCAACCGTGACTGATAGAACAGACAAAGCTAAAATCCAGACATCTAGAGCAGGGGGTCAAATGGATAAATATTCACATAAGTTGAAAGATGGTGCTGCTTCTCTTGAAAGATTATGTTCCCAACACTGTCTAGGCAGCCAGGTCTCCCAATCTCAAGAAATAACTGTGAACTCGGTCATAAAGAGAGACTTCCCCCCACTTTCCTTCTTTTTTTTTTTTTAAAGTCTTTATTGAATTTGTTACAATATTGCTTCTGTTTTAAGTCTTGGTGTTTTGGCTGAGAGGCATGTGGGATCTTAGCTCCCCAACTAGGGATTGAAACCACAACCCATGCATTGGAAGAAGTTTTAACCACTGGACTGCCAAGGAAATCCACCCTCCACCGCCCGCCTTCCTACTTAATGGGGTGCAATCAGGGCCAAAGATAATCTATCGTTTCCTCATATTTGCTGTTAATATTCTTACTGAAACATGAACTTCTGATGACCTAGAGGTTTTCTCTAGGACACTCAAACATCCAGTGTCTTTCCCCCCCGTCTCTTTAAGTAAATAGTCTTGTGGTATTATCCTTATGACAGCTAGGCACCTGCAGCCCTTAATAATTAAGCATGGTGTTTCCTCAAAAACAAGTCATTGACTGGGGGTTTCATTTATTGATTCTATACTGCTTACTAAATGTTTTCCTTGTATCTGCATCCTTAAAAAAACAGTTAGGGTTCAAGACAGGGGGACATATGTATACCTATGGCTGATTCAGGTTGATTTATGACAGAAACCAACAAAATATAGTAAAGCAATTATCCTCCAATTAAAAATAAATAAATTTTTAGAAAATTCAGAGTTCACTCATCTTGGGATATCTTTCTTGATTTCCTCAAAGGGAATTAATTTCTTTTAAAATGCACAGAAAGAGAAGCTGTTAAATGAACAAGTGATGATGAACAAGTTTATGCCAAACAGTGGAATAACTTTCAATTATTTGGGGATCCAAAGACGTTTGCTTGATCCTGAAGTATTGAAACACAAGATGGTCATTGGAAATGATGTTGTTGGGTGGTTTTTTTTTTTAAATCAGTAAAAAAGTATCACACTTCATTTTATAATGGTATATATGGTTATGTAAAATATATTACAGACCTAAGTGACAAAAATAATTAGTAAATAGTATATCATAGCAAAATAAAAATCAGAGCCTGAGAAATTTCGTTTTTCTGAATATCTCTTTCCAAACTGTGACATAGAGATAATGAGGGTTGTGGTGAGAATCAGTGACAAATAAAGCATCCAATGCGCTGTTGGCTGTAAAGAAAATCAACCAGTAACTGAAAATATACGAACATGTAGGACTTTCGTTGAATGACACCCCTTTACCTGCCTTAATTAAGCAGTGGTATTACAGCATAGACATGAGAAGAAAATCTGTTAAGATAGGTGCCTCTGTTTATGGGTTAGCATATGTACAAAGAAAAATTATCCTAGAAAACTGAAATTCATCTCATCAATGAAACACTAATGAAGTAATTTTGTTAAGTATGCACGTCCAAGTGTTAACATTTCAACAGGTAAAATACACTTTAAAAAAACCACCACCAACAATAAAAAAAAAACCAGCTCTTTGCTGAGATATACTTTGTATATCATGAAACTCTCATTTTAAGTGCAAAATTTAATGATTTTAAACAAATTCCCACAGTTGTGTAACCACCACCACCATCCAATTTTATAAGATCCCTATCATCCTCATGTGTCACTTCCCTCTCAGTCTTCTGACCTTCCTATGAGTGTACTATGCTGATTTCCCAGCAAAGGAAGGTTACCCCTCAAAGTGTTGATGGTCACTAATATGACAACCCAGAGCATCCATCAAAGCAGTTCTATGATGGACATACAAAAATTGTCTATGGTGTCTAGACATGTGTCTTTCATGTCTCCTTTTCTTGACATCTTGTGAAATGGGAAAGAGTTTGACATTGTATTAATCAATGTAGAGAAGGGAAACAGCAACACACATGCCAGTCACATACATGAAATTTTTGCATTATCTCTCCTCTGTTTACTTTATATCATAAGTCCCTTGTGCTAATTGGCTATTAATTAGGGCTATTTACAAATTGATAACATAAGCTTCAGTCCAAATCTAAGGGGGTGGAAATGGAAGTTTCCACTTATATTTGCTGTATCTGATTGGAAATGCTGATATGAAATCTATTCTTTTGTCCTGTGTTGTGGGAAGATTGTGTTTCAGAATTATTATGATCATAAAATGAATCACAAGTGTTGGCAGGAGACAGTCCTTTGGATAGTTCTTTGTAACAACATATGGAATCCGACTCTCTAGTGATTGCACTTACCTACACGCACCGTGGAGAGAGACTGTCCTCCTCTCCCAGGCATCCTGATGCAAAGAGGGAAGTTGTTGTAAGGGCTATGTCTTCAGCTTCTCTGTCCCTCTTTCACTTGTTTGCCTTTCAAAGGTATGAGGAAGATGTCCTAATAAATCAATATTCTTTAATATTTAATTTTTTGCCTGTCTGAGGCCAATGACCTC
>SJYV01006814.1:0-12768 GCA_006410875.1 Neotragus pygmaeus
GGCTGCCGTCTATGGGGTCGCACAGAGTTGGACACGACTGAAGCGACTTAGCAGCAGCAGCATACTGTTTCTCATAGTGGTGTGCTGTGCCAATTTACATTTACACCAAGATTGCAGAAGGTTGGTTTTTTTGCACAATTTCACCAACTATTGCAATTTCTGGTCCTTTTGATAACGGACATTCTGACATGTCCATTTTTTAATTGGGGTATTTGGTTTTTTGCTCTTTAACTGCATGTCTTTATTATGTTGGAGTACATTCACTCTGTACCCTCTTTGTTGAGAGTTTTTATCATAAATGGAAGTTGAATTTTGCTTCTGCATCTATTGAGATAATCAAGTGACCCATTTCCTTTATTTTGTTAATGTGACAATCATGCTGGCTAATTTATAGGTATTGAACTATCCTGGCACCCTGGAATAAACCCCACTTGATCATGGTATATGACCCTTAATGTACTGTTGAATTTGGTTGTTAATAGTTTGTTAAGAATTTGTGCATCTAATTTCACTAGGCCTATAATGTTCTTTTTTGGGGGGTGGGGCATTCTAAGCATATGATGGGAGACTTCTGGGGGATTTCTTTTTTTTTTAAATTTTTACTTTATTCTACTTTACAATACTGTATTGGTTTTGCCATACATTGACATGAATCCACTTGCAATGTCTTTATCTAGTTTTTGGTATTAGGGTAATGCTGGCTTTATAAAATGAGTTTGAGAGTAATCAAACCTCTTCAGTTTTTTGAAACTCTGAGAAGGTTTGGTATTAAATCTTCTTTGAGTATTTGGTACAATTCACCTGCAAAGCTATCTAGTCTTTGACTTTTAAAAAAATATCCTTACTAGCAATCAGTTCACTCAGATTTTCTATTTCTTTCTGGTTTAGTCTTGGAAAATTTTTATGTTTCTAGGAATTTATTCATTTCTTCTAGTTTATCCAGTTTGTTGGTACATGTTGTTCATGATAGTTTCTTTGTCCTTTTTATTTCTTTGGCATCAGCTGTAACTTCATACATTTCTGATTTTGAGCCCTCTTAGTGAGTCTTGATAAAAGTTTGCCAATTTTGTTTATCTTTTCAAAGCTCTTAGTTTCATTGATTTTTTTTCTATTTTATTTTTAATCTCTATTTTATTTGTTTCTGCTATGATATTCATTATTTCTTTCCTTCTATTGATACTAACTTTGGGCTCCTTTTGTTACAGTTTTGTTTTTTTTTTTTCTCCTAGTTTCTTTAGGTGTAAAGTTACATTTTTTTTATATTGTTCATCTTCTCTTAATTTCTTTATGACCTATTTCAAACTCTTTATCAGGTGAATTACTTGTCTATGAGTAGTAATAAGGTTTCCTTAAGGTTTTTCAATAAGGTTTTTCTTCTGGGGTATTATCTTGTTTATTCATCCAGAACATACACCACCACTAGAGAAATAAAAGGAAAATGTAAAAATGGTACCCACAAGCACCTCTGTTCACAGAAAGACTGTCAACAAGCTTCTGCCTCTCTGGCAGATACTTTAGGATTTGAAATTAAATTCCTTCACTTATCCTCTAAACTCTTTTCAAACTGGTGCCTTTGCATTGGGTCCTCTGGTAAGTGAGTTTATTCGTAAATCCTTCAACAGCTCAATCTCCATTCCCTACAGACCTATGGTTCTCCTGGATATAACCCCTATTTGTTTAAGCCAACATCTCAGGAATTCATCTCCAGTGCATTGCCAAAATTTGAAGTGCCTGATGTGAGGCACAAAGCCCTCACCACTCACAAGAAATCCCACATTTCTGAGATCCCTCTTGACCATGGATCATCATGCTGGGGGTGGTATTTTTGGCAGGATCATATCTCTGCCTCCCCCACCTGCCTCAAAATGACCCTTTTAACAACAGACTGGTTCCAAATAGGAAAAGGAGTACATCAAGGCTGTATATTGTCACCCTGCTTATTTAACGTATATGCAGAGTACATCATGAGAAACGTTGGACTAGAAGAAGCACAAGCTGGAATCAAGATTGCCGGGAGAAATATCAATAACCTTAGACATGCAGATGACACCACCCTTATGGCAGAAAGTGAAGAGGAACTAAAAAGCCTCTTGATGCAAGTGAAAGAGGAGAGTTAAAAAGTTGGCTCAAAGCTCAACATTCAGAAAACGAAGATCATGGCATCTGGTCCCATCACTTCACGAGAAATAGATGGGGAAACAGTGGAAACAGAATCAGACTTTATTTTTCTGGACTCCAAAATCACTGCAGATGGTGATTGCAGCCATGAAAANTGAGCTCCTTCAGAATGGACTGGTTGGATCTCCTTGCAGTCCAAGGGACTCTCAAGAGTCTTCTCCAATCTTATATCTCCATATTTCATGTTTTCATAAATATTTTGTATAAACATTTATTTTACATTTTTTCCTATTGGATTTTTTAAAATTTTTGTTTAAGAATAACTCTGCATGTGTGTGTATTTGTGCTCAGTCATGTGCATTCTTTCAACCCTATGGACTATAGCCCAACAATTATAGGTGGTGGTCATTAATTAGGAGCTACAAAGTAATTGATTGGATCTGTTTGACTCAATGACAAATATATGGAAAATATTTGAAAAACAATTCCAGAAAGTCCCAAAAAAGGAAAACTTGAATTTGCTGTGCACAAGCAACAATTTCCATAGCATTTACACTATATTTACAACTATTTACATAGCACTTACATTGCAATGAGTAATTTCAAAATTATTTGAAGTGTATACAAGGATGTGTGTAAGCTATATGCAAATATTACACCATTTTATACAAGGGACCTGAGCATTCATGGTTTTTGGTATCTGCAAGGGTCCTAGAACAAATCCCCGTTGGATACCAAGGGACAATTTTATTAACAGACACCAATATCATTACATCTATTCTTATACTAAGTATTACAAGAATGATCACACTGTTATTTTATATCTCCTCCTTATTGTAAAATTAGAATAGTTCTATAAAAAGAAATGCTTTCTTATCAATAATTTGGTTACTCTAAAGGGCAAATTATAGAGGGAGCAGCAGGATAAATAATGGATCTTCCAATGCACTTATTGGGTCTTTGTAATCAACTTTTTCTTTAAACAGTTCTATATTTACAGAAAATTTGTGAAAATAGTATAGAGATTTCCCTTAATTGAGCCCAAACACAATTTTGCTTTTTATTGTTTTCAAACTTTAGCATATTAGTTACAATTGATAAACCAATACTGATACATTCTTATTAACTAAATTGTTTACTTTATTATTCAGATTTCCTTGCTTTTTACTCAGTATCCTTTCTGTTTCAGAATCCTGTCCAGGATACCACATCAAATTTAATCACCATGTCTTTAGGTTAGACTTGCTTGTGACAATTTCTTGGAAGGTGCTTATGTTATTGATTACCTTGACAGTTTTGAAGTGTACTGATCAAGTATTTTCTAGAATGCTTGTCATGGTTAGACTGGGCTTATGGGTTTTTGAAAGATAGACCACAGAGGTAGAGTACCTTTTTATCACATCATATCAATGGCACATACTTTCAACATGACTTATCACTGTTGATGTTGACATTGATCACCTTGCTGTGGTAGTATTTGTCAAGTTCCTTTACTGTAAAGATGTTCTTTTTATTTCCCCTTTACAGTACTCTGAGAAATAAATGACACTGTTCAGTCCATACTTGGAGTATGGAGTCATTCTCTACATCCTTGAAGGTTGAATATTTGCATAAGTCATTTGGAATTTTTTTGGCAAAAGTTTTAGTTCTTCTCCCAAATTATTTATTTATTTATTGAATCACTTCTTTAAATCAGTGTGGATTCATTGATATTTATTATTTGGATTATGATTCAGTACTTCTTTCTTTATGCAAACTATTTTAGCTTTGGCTTTTGAGGACTCTTTTATTTTGCTCCTATGTCCCTTTAATATGCTCCATCAAAGGAAGTGCTTTTGCACCTCTCTCCTTTCTGGCATTATAAGATGTTGAGGCTCATTTTATATTTGCCCTGCGCTAGTTCTCAAATCTGTCATTTGTCTGAGGAGCCTGGGATTCTTTTATTAAAAAGTGGTAATAGAAACAAAGTTCTGCATACTAGTTATGTTCATTTTTTATGTTAGCCTAAATAAGAGTTCATATGGATGTCTCTAACTTTAATCCATTGCCACATGGTTCATTCTTACCTCCTCCCCTACTCTTGTAAACTTCCAGTCTAGTAGTGAGAACTTGGTTATCAACATCTGCCACACAATTTACTTAATTATGTGACTCTAAAATATTTATGCATAGTAGTATCATAATTGTTACCCTAAACTCACTTTAGCAACTAGATCATAATACTTATATATAGTCTTTACTCTTATTTTTTCAGTTCAGTTCTGTTCAGTTCAGTTGCTCAGTCATGTCCCACTCTTCGCAACCCCATGAATCGCAGCACCCAGGCCTCCCTGTCCATCACCATCTCCTGGAGTTCACTCAGACCCCTGTTCATTGAGTCCGTGATGCCATCCAGCCATCTCATCCTCGGTCGTCCCCTTCTCCTCCTGCCCCCAATCCTTCCCAGCATCAGAGTCTTTTCCAATGAGTCAACTCTTCACATAAGGTGGCCAAAGTACTGGAGTTTCAACTTTAGCATCATTCCTTCCAAAGAAATCCCAGGGTTGATCTCCTTCAGAATGGACTGGTTGGATCTCCTTGCAGTCCNGAGGCCTGGCGTGCTGCGATTCATGGGGTCGCAAAGAGTTGGACACGACTGAGCAACTGAACTGAACTGTCTTTAATCTCATCAATGGATTAGAGGAAGAAAAGTTTTCTATATAATACAAAAGTAATTGCCAGTACTTTTTCTCTCTGCCTGACTGAATATTTCGCATCTATTAACATATTTAGACCGCACAACAATTTCCATCCCTATTTTACAGGTGAGATAATGGGACTTGTTTTACTGAGGCTTATTTTGTTACTTGTACAGGAAAATTTGTACTTACTTGTACAAGTAAGTAATGGGACCACTATTTGAATCCAGTTGAGACTCAGAGTTTGGATCATTTTGGGAGATTTCTATCTTGTGCTTCCATCTACAGTTACAGCTTCATCTAATAGTATATTACATCATGCAGAATGAAAAAGAGATCTTACTTTAAGACATAAATAAGTTCAAAAGACAATCAGAAATAACTGGTCTCTCTTTTCCCACATTAGGTTTCCCAGGTGGCTCAGTGGTAAAGAATCTGCCTGCACTGCAGGAGATGCGGGTTCGATCCCTGGGTCAAAAAGATACCCTGCAGAAGGAAATGGCAACTCACTCCAGTATTCTTGCCTGAGAAATCCCAAGGACAGAGAAACCTGGTGGGCTATGGTCCAAGTAGTTGCAAAGAGTTGGATACCACTTAATAACTAAACAACTACCACTCCCTTTCCCCAGATTATTCCAGACTCAACTAATGCTTTCCTTTCAAGGACTGCATGCAGGGCTTTCAGACACAAATGTTTAGGAATGGCTAACACTTCATCTAGAGTCATGTGGAGATGCCTCCTATGCCTGCTGGCCACCGGGTGTACCAAGTTGCAATATTCAAGGTGCATGAAAACTTATGCATGCTGTCCATTTTACTAGAGACAGATGTGATTAAGGAACTAATTAAAATACATGAATATAATCATTCCACTTACATTATTTTAAATTTTCAACTAGTAATCATATATACAAGATTTTTGTTGTAATATAAAAATATATATGTGTATTTCAGAAAAGTTTTTTTTACTTTTGAAAATGGTTTTTAATATATCATACTTTAAAAATATATCAAGTAAAAAGTAAATATTCCAAGAAACTGAGTGATGCTACTGATGTTGAGTACCTTCTTTGAGACAATGTATTGTGTAGTTTCCTATTTGTAATTCTGCACTGCCTTACCATCCACTCCAGGCTGATTGATCTTTCTCTCGGCCTCACNTATCAAGTAAAAAGTAAATATTCCAAGAAACTGAGTGATGCTACTGATGTTGAGTACCTTCTTTGAGACAATGTATTGTGTAGTTTCCTATTTGTAATTCTGCACTGCCTTACCATCCACTCCAGGCTGATTGATCTTTCTCTCGGCCTCACTCTGAGTTAGTCATTCAGTTCCGTTTAGTTGCACTTGAACTGAACTTGGGCCTTTTATATCAAAATACCCACAGGGTGTTTAGATACTTGTTGCAAAAATAAGTACTGGATTGGCCAAAAAGTTCATTTGAGTTTTTATTTAAAAAGGGAAAAACCTGGAATGAACTTTTTGGTGAACCCAATATCAGTCCTGGGACAAATTTATGTTAAAAAGTTTGTCATCTCTTCCTCTGTCTTGACCAGCACTACCAAAGGGTCTTTGGGGCTTTCTCCTAATTCCAGGAGATGGAGGAGAAAAAAATCTATCTAATATATTATTTGTTTAGTCACTAAGTCATGTCCAACTCTTTTGTAACTCCATGGACTGCAAACTGCCAGGCTCCTCTGTCCATGGGATTTCCCAGTACTGGAGTGGGTTGCCATTTCCTTCTCCAGGGGAATCTTCCTGACACAGAGACTGAACCCATGTCTCCAGCACTGCAGGTGGATTCTTTACCACTGAGCCACCAGGGAAGCCCATCTGACATATATGTATAGGTAAATAGATACAGTTCAGAGACGTCATGCTTAGTGCATTATCAGTCACTTTACCTCAAACCTTCTTGGAAAAGACTGTGTTCAAATAAATTTCAAAATATATACAAAGCTGTTATCTATAAACTTATTACCTTTTTCTCTGGTAAATGCACCTTTCATTTTCTTTCACCTCATTCAAAATGTCTCAGGTCAAGATTCTTCAAAAATAGTTGACATCTCTTTTAATTATGTGGCTGCCAAATTGAACAATATTCTATTTCACTTATACCCAAAATACTGACCTCCCCAGTCATTATCTTGGAGGGAAGCCACTCAAATGGACTTTTCAAATGTCTATGCATTATTAGAAGCCATGCCTTGGCTTCCCACTCATCATTTTAGCACTCTGGACCATCTACACAATAGAAGAAAACCAAGAAAATCTGCATAAGACTCAATAGAGCACCATATGCCAGTGGAAATATTTTCAAATTCAAACTGCCAAAGACTGCTGGATATGACTTGTTGACAGCCAGTACCCACTTGCCTTCTGAGCTCACCTCCTGAGCTCACCTCCTGAGCTTACAGGAGCACAAAGCCTATAAACTCCATTTCCATAGTCTCATGCCAGCAAGGATCCAGGGATAGTCTTTCAGTGAGAAAAGCTTGTGTGAAAGCTGGAGGGCAGCAAAGAAAGAGAAGCCACTGGTCTCAACTGGGAGCTGCTGTGGGTGAGGTCAGGTCAGAGGGCTCAGGTGCTTTAGCCCAAGATTTCGGGTAACTTCCTGAGATATACGCCTGTTGGTTGCTGCAGGCATCTGAGAATGTTAGTTCAACTCTGCTCAAGTTCTGCCCTTCCAGATTCCCTACAGTACACTTCCGTTCTACAATAAGGATCCAGGATGCTGACCCAAATCATTTATACACCAAACACACAAATATTCAAACAATTCAAATTATGATTTTCACCTTACATATACAGTATTGCATTGTTAGAGAATTATAGTCACCATGATGTATATTAGATGTTTGGAATGTATTCTGTTTTTTAACTTTATTTTAAAATTTTAATTAATGGGTCTTAGTCGCAGCATGTGGGATGTTTGATCTTCGTCACCATGTGGGTACTCTTAGCTGTGATATGTGGGATCCAGTTCCCTGACCACAGATTGAACCTGGGCCTTGTGTATCGGAAGANTGAGGAGGGCTGAAGCCCCGGCCTGGAGGGAGGGAAGGAGGGGGGCCGGGAGGCTGTGCCAGGCGAGCCGGAGGGGTGCTCGGCGCTCCCCCGCCCTCCTTCCGGGAGCAAGGATGCAGACTCTGAAACTGGCGCTACTGGGCTGAGGAGGAGGCAGGGGAGTTGCAGCTCGCGCGGCTCGGTGAGTGTGTCTCCTGAGCGCGGAGAGGCGGGGGGGAGGCGGAGGACGAGGAGGAGGAGGAGGAGGGGGAGAATGCCCGGAGCCGCCGCCGCTGCCGCCGCCGCCGCGATGCTCCCGGCTCAGGAGGCTGCCAAGCTGTACCACACCAACTATGTGCGGAACTCGCGGGCCATCGGCGTGCTGTGGGCCATCTTCACCATCTGCTTTGCCATCGTCAACGTGGTGTGCTTCATCCAGCCCTACTGGATCGGCGACGGCGTGGACACCCCGCAAGCTGGCTATTTCGGGCTCTTCCACTACTGCATCGGCAACGGCTTCTCCCGGGAGCTGACCTGCAGGGGCAGCTTCACGGACTTCTCCACGCTGCCCTCGGGCGCCTTCAAAGCCGCCTCCTTTTTCATCGGCCTCTCCATGATGCTCATCATTGCCTGCATCATTTGCTTTACCCTCTTCTTCTTCTGCAACACGGCTACGGTGTACAAGATCTGTGCCTGGATGCAGCTCACCTCCGGTGAGTGCGCGCTCACCTCAGCGGAGGCTGGGGGACCCGAGGCGCGGGAGCCCGGGAGGGGCGGGAGTGGGAGGGACGCGGGCAGTGCGCGCCTCTGGGGCCCGAGCAACTTAATCCGCTCCGGCGGGAGCCCTGGGAGGCCGGAACCCCCAGGGTTCCTCAGCCTCAGCCTCAGCGCCTAGACTGGGGCTTTCGAGAACCTCCCNTCTTCAGTACCCATTTTTACTTGGGAGAGAGATCACTGGCCTGATTGCTCTCTTCCCCTTCTGACTCTCATTTTTTTCTACCAGATCACCTCTATCTCCCACCTCCCCCTTTCTTCCCTACCCAACTCTGTGAATCTCTTTCTGTGTTCTAGGCTGTGGAGAACACTTAGGGAACTGATTACTGGCTGGATCTATCTTCTTTTGATTCCCCATTTTATCCTCCTGGCTACCTCTGTCTCCTTCCTCCGTTTTCTCTTCTCTGTGCAACTCCATGAATATCTTTGAGGGATCCAGTTGTGGAGAGCACATAGGGAAGAGATTACTGGCTAGCTTGCTCTATCCCATTTTGATTTCCCCTCTTCTCCTGGTCGCCTTTATCTCCCTCCTCCCTCTTCTCTTCACCATGTAACTTTGTGTACCTCTCTGGGTGTACCTCACTGTGGAGAAACTTTTCTTCATTAACCTAGATGTTTTATCATTGGTGCTGTATAGATGGAGAAGTCTTGAGGCTACTCTAAGAGTAAGACTGAAAACTGGAGGTGGGAGGGTTAAGTCCAAATCCTGAGAACACCAGAGAACTCCTGACTCCAGGGAACATTAATCGATAGGCACTTATCAAGCACCTCCATACATACACTGACCAAGCACCACCCAAGGGCAAACAAGTTCCAGAGCAAAACATACTGCAGANTTAAGTCCAAATCCTGAGAACACCAGAGAACTCCTGACTCCAGGGAACATTAATCGATAGGCACTTATCAAGCACCTCCATACATACACTGACCAAGCACCACCCAAGGGCAAACAAGTTCCAGAGCAAAACATACTGCAGAAATTCTCCAGCAACACAGGAACATAGCCCTGAGCTTCAATATACAGGCTGCCCAAAGTCACACCAAACCCACCGACATCTCAAAACTCACTACTGGACAGTTCATTTCACTCCAGAGGTAAGAAATCCAGCTCCACCCACCAGAACACCAGCACAAGATTCCTTAATGAGGAAACCTTGACAAGCCACTTGTACAACCCCACCCACAGTGAGGAAACTCCACAATAAAGAGGGACAACAAACTGCCAGAATATGAAAAGATCACCCCAAACACAGCAATATAAACAAGATTAAAAAGCAGAGAAATACCCAGCAGGTAAAGGAATGGGATAAATGCCCACAAAATCAAACAAAAGAGGAATAGATAGGGAATCTACCTGAGGAAGAATTCCGAATAATGATACTGAAAAGGATCCAAAATCTTGAAAACAAAATGGGGTTGCAGATAAATAGCCTGGAGACACGGATTGAGAAGATGCAAGAAAGGTTTACCAAAGACCTAGAAGAAATATAAAAGAGTCAATATATAATGAATAATGCAATAAATGAGATAAAAAAAAAAAAACTCTGGAGGGAAGCAACAGTAGAATAACAGAGGCAGAAGATAGGATTAGTGAATTACAAGATAGAATGGTAGAAATAAATGAGTCAGAGAGAACAAAATAAAAAGAAATGAAAAGAAATGAGGACAATCTCAGAGACCTCTGGGACAAGACCCCAACATTCGAATCATAGGAGTCCCTGAAGAAGATGACAAAAAGAAAGACCATGAGAAAATACTTGAAGGGATAATAGTTGAAAACTTCCCTAAAATGGGGAGGGAAGTAATCACCCAAGTCCAAGAAATCCAGAGAATCCCAAACAGGATAAACCCAAGGCAAAACACCCCAAGACACATATTAATCAAATTAACAAAGATCAAGCAGAAAGGACAAATATTAGAAGCAGCAAAGGAAAAACAACAAATAACACACAAAAGGATTCCCATAAGGATAACAGCTGGTCTTTCAATAGAAACTCTTCAGGCCAGAAGGGAATGGCAGGACGTACTTAAAGTGATGAAAGAAAATAACCTACAGCCCAGACTACTGTACCCAGCAAGGATCTCATTCAAATATGGAGGAGAAATCAAAAGCTTTCCAGACAAGCAAAAGCTGAGAGAATTCAGCACCACCAAACCAGCTCTCCAACAAATGCTAAAGGATATTCTCTAGACAGGAAACACAGAAAGGGTGTATAAACTTGAACCCCAAACAACAAAGTAAGTGGCAACGGGATCATACTTATCAATAATTACCTTAAACGTAAATGGGTTAAATGCCCCAACCAAAGGACAAAGACTGGCTGAATGGATACAAAAATAAGACCCCTATATATGTTGTCTACAAGAGACCCACCTCAAAACAAGGGACACATACAGACTGAAAGTGAAGGGCTGGAGAAAGATTTTCCATGCAAACAGAGAACAAAAGAGCAGGAGTAGCAATACTCATATCAGATGAAATAGACTTTAAAACAAAGGCTATGAAAAGAGACAAAGAAGGACACTATATAATGATCAAAGGATCAATCCAAGAAGAAGATATAACAATTGTAAATATATATGCACATGACATAGGAGCACCACAATATGGAAGACAAATGCTAACATGTATGAAATGGGAAATTAACAATAGCACAATAATAGTGGGATACTTTAATACCCCACTCACAACTATGGATAGATAGACTAAACATAAAATTAGCAAGGAAACACAAAGTTTAAATGATACAATAGACCAGTTAGACCTAATTTATATATCTAGGGCATTCCACCTCAAAAAAATGAATTTCACCTTTTTCACAAGTGGACATGGAACTTTCTCCAGGAGAGATCACATCATGGGCCATAAATGTAGCCTTGGTAAACTAAAAAAAAATTGAAATCATTCCAAGCAACTTTTCTGACCACAATTAAGTAAGATTATATCTCAATTACAGGAAAAAAAAACCCTATTAATTCTAACATATGGAGGCTGAATAAAAAGCTGCTGAATAACCAACAAATCACAGAAGAAATAAAAAAGAACTCAAAATATGCATAGAAATGAATGAAAATGAAAACACAACAACCCCAAANCAGGAAAAAAAAACCCTATTAATTCTAACATATGGAGGCTGAATAAAAAGCTGCTGAATAACCAACAAATCACAGAAGAAATAAAAAAGAACTCAAAATATGCATAGAAATGAATGAAAATGAAAACACAACAACCCCAAACCTGTGGGGCACTGTAAAAGCAGTGCTAAAGGGAAGGTTCATAGTAATATAGGCTTACCTCAAGAAACAAGAAAAACGTCAAATAAATAACGTAACTCAAGAACCACAAGGAAGGGGGAGCCTGGTGGGCTGCCATCGATGGGGTCGCACAGAGTTGGACAAGACTGAAGCAACTTAGCAGCAGCAGCAGCAGCTATTGTGGTGTTGGAAAAGACTCGAGAGTCCCTTGGACTGCAAGGAGATCCACCCAGCCCGTTCAAAAGGAGATCAGGGCTGGGTCTTTCTTGGAAGAAATGATGGTAAAGGTGAAACTCCAGTACTTTGGCTACCTCATGCGAAGAGTCGACTCACTGGAAAAGACTCCGATTCTGGGAGTGATTGGGGGCAGGAGGAAAAGGGGACGACACAGGATGAGATGGCTGGATGGCATCACCAACTCGATGGATGTGACTTTGAATGGACTCCAGAAGTTGGTGAAGGACAGGGAGGCCTGACGTGCTGCAATTCATGGGGTCACAAAGAGTCATACATGACTGAGCAACTGAACTAAACTGAACTGAACTGAACACCTAAAGCAACTAGAAAATGAAGAACTGAAGAACCCCAGAGTTAGTAGAAAGATAGAAATTGTAACACTTTGGGCAGAAATAAATGCAAAAGAAACAAAAGAGACCATAGGAAAAATCAACAAAGCCAAAAGCTGATTCTTTGAAAGGATAAATAAAATTGACAAACCATTAGCCAGACTCATCAAGAAACAAAGGGAGAAAAATCAAATCAATAAAATTAGAAATGAAAATGGAGAGATCACAACAGACAACACAGAAATACAAAGGATCATAGGAGACTATTATCAGCAATTATATGCCAATAAAATGGACAACATGGAAGAAATGGACAAATTCTTAGAAAAGTACAACTTTCCAAAACTGAACCAGGAAGAAATAGAAAATCT
>SJYV01006819.1:0-11898 GCA_006410875.1 Neotragus pygmaeus
ATGGGTTTGGGTGGACTCTGGGAGTTGGTGATGGACAGGGAGGCCTGGTGTGCTGCGGTTCGTGGGGTCGCAAAGAGTCAGACACGACTGAGCGACTGAAGTGAACTGAAGTGAAATGAGACTATAGTTGTTGTTTTTTTTTTTTTACACCATCCTTATCAGCTTATAGAATCAAAGATATATTAGCCACATATATTCCTCTCCTGGAATGGTTTATATGAAATCAGGATTACCTATGCTTCCGAAGTTTGAAAGAGCTCATTTATGCCTGAAACTTTCTGGGTTGTTGAGGCCTGCCAATATTATGTTACGCAGCAGTGATGCAGTAGGCATCTTTTGTTGTGTCCATAAAGTATCTGGGCAGTGTTTGTTGCAGATTTTTGGTGTTACTGTTTCTTTAATGACTACAAATCTGTTTAGATGTTATTTCTTCTTAAGACAGATTTACCATTTTACAGGTTCCCTCTCCCCCTGAAATTTTGTCTCTTGAACTATTTTAAATTATATAATTTTCATTATTTTCTCTTTTTCCAGTACATGCTATTTCTTTGTTTTTGATTTTATGTAGCCGGAGTTCTTTTTTTTTTTTTTCGGAGTTTTTATTAATCTTTTTAAAGAATTAGCCTTAAAAATTTTGTCTGTGTGTTTTGAGGTTATATCTTGTGTCTTTATCTTTGGAATCTATCCTTATCTTAATTTTTTAAATTAGATTTATTTTATTAGTCTCTTCCCAATTTTTTTTTTTGTTGCAAGTTGCAGGTTCTCAGTTTCCACGCCAGGGATTAAACCCAGGCCATGGCAGTGAAAGCCCAGAATCCTAACTTATAACCCACCATGGAATTCCCTGAAGTTCTCGATTTGACCATCTAACTCTTGTTTTTCAGTCTTTTGTCTCCTGAAAAGTGTGTTTAAAACTGTACATTTTCATGTAATTACTGCTTTCTAATATTTTCAAGTCTTTTGCATGTTTCAGTTGAGATTTATTTCATAAGCCATGAAATTCACCTTTTTCTGTGTGCAGTTAGTATAGTCACAAAGTTGTGCTACCTTCACCACTCCAATTCCAGAACATTCTTATCACCCCAGCAACTTTGTACTCTTTAGCTGTCACTTCCCATTTCTCACCCCAGTCTCCTAGCTCCTGATAACCATTATCTACTTTCTATTTCTATGGATTTGCCTTTTCTAGACATTTCATTTAAGTGGAACCATACAACATGTCGTCTTATGTGTCTGGCTTCTTACACATAGCTTGATGATTTTACGGTTCATCTGTGTTATGACATGTATCAGTATTTCATTCCTTTCTATGACTGAATAATAATTCCAATGTATGGTATATCATAGTTTATTTACCCATTCATCAGTTGATAGACATTTGGAATTGTTTTTACTTTTTGGTCTATTATGAATAATGTTGTTATCGACATCTGTGAACAGATGTTATCAGTTCTTTTGGAGGTATTCCTAGAAGTGAAAATGGCAGATTGTATAGTAACTCTATGTTTAACTTTTTCAGCAGTTGCCAAGCTATTTTCCAAAGCAAGTGTACCATTTTACATTTACTCTAGTAGTTGATGGTGGGTTCCGATTTCTCCACATTCTCACCAATACTGGTTAGGTCTGTCTTTTTGATTATAGCCAGTAGTCATCCTTGTGCGTGTAAGTTGGTATCTCATAGTGGCTTGGATTTGCCTTTTCCTAATGATTAATGATGCTGAGCATATTTTATGTGCTTATTGACCTTTGGATATCTTCTTTGAAGACATGTCTGTTCAGATTCCTTGCTCATTTTTTAATTGGGTTATTTGTCTTTTTACTGTTAGCTGGTAAGAATTCTAATTTTGAGAAGTCCAATTTAGATTCAGTCAATTTAGTCAGTCAGTCACGTCTGACTTTGCAACCCCATGGACTGCAGCATGCCAGGCTTCCCTGTCCATCATCAACAGCTGGAGCTTGCTCAAACTCATGTCCATTGAGTCTATGGTACCATCAACCATCTCATCCTCTGTTGTCCCCTTCTCCTCCTGCCTTCAGTCTTTCCCAGCATCAGGATCTTTTCCAGTGAGTTAGTTCTTTGCATCTGTTGGCCAAAGTATTGGAGCTTCAGCTTCAGCATCAGTCCTTCCAATGAATATTCAGGACTGATTTCCTTTAGGATGGACTGGCTGGATCTCCTTGCAGTTCAAGGGACTCTCAAGAGTCTTCTCCAACACCACAGTTCAAAAGCATCAATTCTTTAGCGCTCAGCTTTCTTTACAGTCCAACTCTCATATCCATACTGGAAAAACCATAGCTTTGACTAGATGGACCTTTGTCGGTAAAGTCATGTCTCTGCTTTTTATTTGGAGAAGGCAATGGTAACCCATTCCAGTACTCTTGCCTGGGAAATCCCATGGACAGAGGAGCCTGGTGGGCTGCCATCTGTGGGGTTGCACAGAATCGGACACAACTGATGTGACTTAGCAGCAGCAGCTGCTGCTTTTTAATATGCTGTCTATCAAGGTTGGTCATAGATTTTCTTCCAAGGAGCAAGTGTTTTTTAATTTCATGGCTGTGGTCACCATCTGCATTGATTTTGGAGCTCAAGAAAATAAAGTCGGTCACTGTTTCCATTGCTTCCCCATTTGTTTGCTGTGATGAAGTGATGGGACCGGATGCCATGTTCTTAGTTTTTTGAATGTTGACTTTCATAGCCAGCTTTTTCACTCTCCTCTTTCACTATCATCAAGAATTTCTTCAGTTCCTCTTCACTTTCTGCCATAAGGGTGGTGTNTTGGAAGAGGGTGTTTGCTATGACCAGTGTGTTCTTTTGGCAAAACTCTGTTAGCCTTTGCCCTGCTTCTTTTTGTACTGCAAGGCCAAACTTGCCTGTTACTGCATTCCAGTCCCTTATGCTGAAAAGGACATCTTTTTTTGGTGTTAGTTTTAAAAGGTCTTATAGGTCTTCATAGAACCATTCAACTTCAGCTTCTTTGGGATTAGTGGTTGGGGAATAGACTTGGATAACTGTGATGCTGAATGGTTTGCCTTCAAAATGAACAGAGATCATTCTGTCATTTTTGAGATTGCACCCAAGTACTACATTTTGGACTCTTGTTGACTATGATGGCTACACCATTTCTTCTAAGGGATTCTTGCCCACAGTAGTAGATATAATGGTCATCTGAATTAAATTTGCCCCATTCCAGTCCATTTTAGTTCACTGATTCCTAAAATGTTCAAGTTCACTCTTGCCATCTCCTGTTTGACCACTTCCAATTTACTTTGATTCATGGACCTAACATACCATGTTCCAGTGCAATATTGTTCTTTACAGCACCAGACTTTACTTCCATCGCCCGTCACATCCACAATTGCATTTAGATTACTTATTTATTAACATTTATTTAGGTTTAAAATTGCAAAGAATTTTTTCTTTGGTTGCTTGAGCTTTTAGTGTCATCTAAGAAACCACTGCCGGGAGAAATATCAGATACGCAGATGACACCACCCTTATGGTAGAAAGTGAAGAGGAGCTAAAAAGCCTCTTGATGAAAGTGAAAGAGGAGAGTGAAAAAGTTGGCTTAAAACTCAACATTCAGAAAACGAAGATCATGGCATCCGGTCCCATCACTTCATGGGAAACAGATGGAGAGACAGTGAAAACAGTGTCAGACTTTATTTTTTTGGGCTCCAAGATCACTGCAGATAGTGACTGCAGCCATGAAATTAAAAGATGCTTACTCCTTAGAAGGAAAATTATGACCAACCTAGATAGCATATTGAAAAGCAGAGACATTACTTTGCCAACAAAGGTCCGTCTAGTCAAGGCTATGGTTTTTCCAATGGTCATGTATGGATGTGAGAGTTGGACTGTGAAGAAAGCTGAGCACCGAAGAATTGATGCTTTTGAACTGTGGTGTTGGAGAAGACTCTTGAGAGTCCCTTGGACTGCAAGGAGGCCCTGCTAGTCCATCCTGAAGGAGATCAGTNATGTATGGATGTGAGAGTTGGACTGTGAAGAAAGCTGAGCACCGAAGAATTGATGCTTTTGAACTGTGGTGTTGGAGAAGACTCTTGAGAGTCCCTTGGACTGCAAGGAGGCCCTGCTAGTCCATCCTGAAGGAGATCAGTCCTGGGTGTTCATCGGAAGAACTGATGCTGAAGCTGAAACCCCAATACTTTGGCCACCTCTTGCAAAGAGTTGACTCATTGGAAAAGACCCTGATGCTGGTTGGGATTGGGGGCAGGAGGAGAAGGGGACGACAGAGGATGAGATGGCTGGATGGCATCACTGACTCGATGGACATGAATCTGAGTGAACTCCCAGAGCTGGTGATGGACAGGGAGGCCTGGCGTGCAGCGATTCATGGGGCTGCAAAGAGTCGGACACGACTGATGAACTGAACTGAACTGAAGAAACCATTGTGTAATTCAAGGTCATAAAGATTTATACATATATTTTCTTCTATGACTTTTATAGTTTTAGCTCTGACATTTTGGTCTTTAACCCATTTTGAGGTAGTTTTTGTATGGTATGAGAAAGAGATCCAATTTCATTTTTATACATATATACATTGTCATTTAATTTTATGTACTTTGTAATTTTCCTTATTTCCTCTGTAACCCAGTGATTGTTTAGTAGTATGTTATTTGGCTCTCAGACATGTAATTCTTAAAGAGTTATCCTTTTGTTGTAATTTCTAATTTTATCACATTGTGGTGAAACAACACAGTTTGTATGATGCTGATTTTGTGGGAATTTTTGACATCCTGACTCTTTATGGCTATGTCTATGGGCAATTTTTGTGAATGTTCCATATATACTTGAAAAGAATATACAGTTTCTGTTTCCTGGGTAATAGAATTCTATTTTATTTATTAGTTTGAGCTTCTAAATTTTACTATCAAAGTATTTTAGTTATTCCCTGGTGGTCTAGTGGTTAGGACTCTACTTCCACTGCCCGAGGCATAGGTTCCTTGATCCCTGGTCTGGGAAGTAAGATCCCACAGGCCACAAGATGTGGCCTATATGTGTGTGCGTGCGCGTGTGTGTGTGTGTGTAGAGAGACTATGCTCATTTTAAAAATGGTCTTGATTGTGCCATTCATTTCATTTTAAAAGCCTCTCATCACAAAACAACAAAATTCTGTAAAGCAATTATCCTTCAGTTAAGAAATAAATTTTTAAAATACATTAAAAATTAAGAAAAGAAAAAATCTCTCATCACAATTATTTATTTTTTCCCATTGTCTGTGTTTGTTACATTATACATAGAAGTTGTTATTTTTTGTTAGATACAAGAGAGTTTATTCTAAGAGAAATGGAAAGTCATTGATTTTTTAAGGCATGACTGATCCTTGTGTGTGTGTGTGTGTATTTAGGAGGTGGCTCTCCATAGGCTTAAAAATCTATTTATTTGTAATGCTTTGAATACAGTGATTGATCTTTTAAAGGTATTCTGACTGCTGTGCAGGATATTAATAGATTGTTGGTAGGATTACCGCAAGGTCTTCCTAGGCTTCTAGAGTCTGATTTTTTTTTGCAGCCTCAACCCATATCATGACAAATGTATTTAAAAAGCATCGAGTATCTTGACTGAGGTGGTGGTTATGCGAGGTTTCACATGTGGTAAAGATACACAAATACAAACAAATGTATGTATAACTGTTGAAATCTGAATGAGTTCTGTAGATTGTACCAGTGTCAGGGTCTTGATTTTGATATTGTACTATGGTTGTATAAGATGTTAACATTGGGGAGAGTACATTTCTTTGCAGCTTCCTCTAATCTATTACTATTTCAAAATAAAATTGTAAAAAAATTTACATCATAAAATAAAAAGTAGAAAAAATATCCGTGCAGCATGTTCAGTAGAAAATAGTTGAAAACCACCAAAAATGTTCCACATTTGAAGGATGGTGGTTATGTAAGTATAATAACTATCTAATAAAATTCTATTGAGGGCAGTCCAGTGGTTAAGACTCCATGCTTCCACTGCCTGGGGTGTACAGGTTTGATCCCTGGTCGGGGAACGAAGATCTCCTATTGCACATGACTATGGAGTTATATTTTGAATAATACTTATGGAAAAAATGACCATGTTATAACAGTAAGTTTAAAAATTAGGTTATGTCATGGGGAGAAAAGTGTCTGTATCCCATATTAAATATAATTGGTATCTAGTCATATTAGAACTGTAGTTGACTAGTTGATGTATTATATTTTTCATTACTCTAAGATGACAATTATCAGGTCAGTGTTGAGCTTTTACTTTTGAAGCCGTTCCCATTATTTATAAATCTAAATCATCTTGTCTGCCCTACTTGTCAGGTCACAGTCCTGAGCCTAGGATGCTGACTGCATGGTAGGGGCTGAAATGGTCCAGATAAGGTCTAGATGAGAGACGGGTGGATGTGAGCTGATAAGAGATAGAATCAGATTGGATTGGAAGGAAAGGTGAGGGGGAGGGGACCTCCAGGAGGATGCTGACTCTTCATGATGGTGATTGAGTGCAGTTTCACCATCTACTGAGAGGAAGAAACACTCGCCCATCAGTTGGGGGAGAGAAATGAGTCTGGGGTTGGAGATCAAGACCTGTGTTTGGATAGGTTCAGTTGGAGATGCAAGGCAGCCACACTTGTGTATCTCAGCTCCTTTGCCCCATCATCCTTCCAATCCACCAGCTGTAAAACCCACCTTCAGGATCCTGTCTGCACTCCTCTGCCCCTGCACTCAACCTCTGAGCAGCCGTGGAGTCTCACCAATGGTGGAAAATGGTGCTTCCACACAGTCATGTTCTTGGAATTCATCTGGGCCCTCAGAGAGCTCGTTATCCTCCTGTCTCCAGTCAGCTCTCGTCCCCTTCTCCACAGAAGTATTAATATTCAAAATCTTTATCCTGTCCCTCAGGCCCTTCCCCTGCTCCCTCTACATGCTCACTGAAAACGACCTCAACACCTGGTTCACAGAGAGAATAGAGACATCAGGCAGGAGTTCAGACATCTGAGAACTTGGCCAAGATGCCTGGCCTTGCATCCTCCTAGCTCCCTCCCCGTCAGTGTCCTTCCCTTTACCTCTCAGACTGTGACTCTGGGTCTCTGCATTCCCAGCTTACAGTTCTCCATCTCCAGTTTTTTCCCTCAGCTTAGGGGAGTTTGACACCATTCTCCTAAAACCTTCCGTTCAAGGTCAATAATAACACTTTGTTGTTAAATCCTTTGGATTATTTTTCATCTTTAAATGTACTTGCTCTCCTTGTAGCATTTGACACTATTAACCACTTCTCTGTCCTTGGAGTTTCTCCCTTGGCTTCCGACACCATTCTCGGGCCCTTGCCTCACTGGCTGCTCCTTCGCGGGCTCTTCTCTGTCTGCTTGTCCCTTAAGCGTGTGAGCGTTGCCCTTCTCCTGCTTCACCTGCACGTGTGCAGGTCACAGCCCGCTCGGTATCTTGCTGTGCTGAAGCCCTCCAGTGCCTGTTCATCGCTGCATACCGTGGCTTTCAGGGCCCCGCGTGTTCTAGCCCCTGCCTGCCTCTTGCTTCCCTCTGCAGCCATACTTGGTCATCCTAACCTTCTCATTCCCTAGACTGTCAAGAGCTTTCCTGCCTCAGGCTGTTTGCACTTGATGTTTGTTCTGCCAGAAATGCTTTTCCTGATCTTCTCTAAAGCCACCTTTCTCCCCTAGTCATTCTTTATCACGACACCTATTTTATTCCTTTGTAAAGACTTACCACAGCATGTTGTTCTGTGGTCAGTCTTCCCCACGTAAGATCCTTGAGGACAGGATCTTATCTGTCTTATTCACCACTCTCTGCTCATTGCTTATTATGGCGCCTGGCACATAGTAAACATTCAGTAAATAGCTTTGGAATAAGTGGGAATTCTCAAGCCACATCTTTCTCCCAAGCTTCAGGCCTCTATCTCTAACACTCTACTACTAGAAATCTCCACTTGGTGTCCCACAGAACCACCATGTTCAGCAGAACAGGATTTCTCTTCCCTCTGTGGTCCCCAAATTGCTTGAAAATACCACCATCTACTCATTCTCTAGGCCAGAGATTTGGGATTCCTCACTGACCCCTTGCTTTCAGTCAGCCACCATGCCCTGTTGGTTTCAGCCTCTCTCCTCAATCTCCTCCCCATCGTCATGCAAATGCTTCAGTCAAGGCCCTCACTGTCTCTCATAGAATTGTTGCACCAGCTTCCAAAATGGCCCTCCATCCTCAATCTCGCTCCCTCCCTCCAGTCTATGGCTCAGATTTGAGTATGTCCTTCTGCTTATAATGTTTAATTGGCTCAGGACTGCTCAGCTCCTTAGCTTAGTGTAAAGGCCATTCATGCCTTGGCCCTTCCCATGTCTCCAGCCATGGTCAGGGCCATGGGTGTGCAGCAGGGTACACTTGGTGTGCAAACACACGCACATGAATTCTTAGGCGTTGAGAGCTGCTACTGTCCCGCACCCTTGCCGCCCGCTCTTTCCACTTTCTTTTCCTCATTGCTAGAACACCCTTCCCCTCATTCAGTTAAGTAGGAACTGACGGCTGGCTTCCACATAGAAAGGGCTCAACAAATGTCATGTTTGAAGACAGCCTTTTAAGATGTGTCCAAATGCTTGACTCTCTCCCAAGTCACTAAAAGTCTTCAATCCCAAAGACCAAGAACTTACACAGAGGACAGGAATCTCTACATAGTAAAAGCTGGTCTATTCACATGTCAGTTAGCCAAAGGGATATTTTAAACTGCAGATTGAATTCCCCTACAACTCATATTTTTCCATCCATGTTAGCTTGACCAGAGGGGCAAGTTATATGATACACTCTAGAGTAACTGGAAGATTATTGGCCTCACTGGGCTGTCAGATCTCACAGACCCACATCCCCGTCTTCCGTTAGGGTGTCTTCCTGTCACTGGATAGCTGAGGCAGAGACATCCAAATCTGTCCTCTCTCAGGCTTCAGGACATAGAAATGTGGCCCCGTTGGAGCTTATCATATGTGACCTCTCCCTTGTCTTCTGAAAACGAAGGGTTCTTTTCTGTCCATACAGCCTCCTGGACCTTCTGAGAAACAGCTGTTTTCCTGTTTAGCTAAAGCAAGTGGATGAGGTTTGCTGTGTTTTATTATAAATCAGGGCCCGCCAAGAGAGGCAGTTGCTTAGAGTTGGTGTTGGTGGGGCCCCAGTTGAAGTTAGCACCGTTGGGGGGAACGCCCCGTCTGCCACAGGTACCCCCGGCCCCCAGCAGCGGCGCCACGAGTCGTGTCCATCCCGGGGGCACTGAGGGAGTGAGAGGTGACTGACAGTGCCTGAGTTCTGAGGTGCCAGACTGGCCCAGTGCCTGTCCGGGTGCCGTCTTCCTGCCCGACACGTGCTACGGAGGGTGATTTGTGGAAACTGACTTGAAGCCTCTGTCTGACAGGGACCAAGGAAGGAGAGCTAATTGCATATGTACGTGAGCTGGTAGAGTTTTAAACGGATGGCAATGACTGTTGGTGTTCGTAGGAGACAGTTCTTCACAGGAAAAAGAGTGGTTTGATATTTAAAGTATTCTGATTAAGTAAGTGCTTCAGAAATGTCTCACGCTCTCTGAATGTGCAGATGACGCGTGCGGCTGGCAGCGGCTAGTTTCTGAAGTGTGGTTGTGACTCACCAGACTGGTGTGCGGCTTCAGCCCACCGTGCTGATGGTCTGCTCTTCGTGTGTTCCCAGATCACCCGTCTCCCTCTGTCCCCTCTGCGTCAGCCTTGCTCGTGTCAGCTGCCACCTCAGCTGTGCCTCCTCAGTCCCCCCTTCCAGCAGCCAGAGGGGCTTTCTAACATACAGATCTGATCTTGTCCCACCCTTGCCTAAAGCCCCCTCTTCCAGCTCTTCCTATCATGATACGGTGTAGACTTTGTGTGTCTGACCCACCAGCTGCAGACTGTGTCTTGGAGGCCAAGGACACCTGACCCAGAGCTGATGGCTCCACCATGTCCCAGCTCTGTGACCTTGGGCAGACTCCTCTCTGCCTCAGTGTCTGCATCTGAAAAATGGGCATGGTGAGAACAGACCCATCCTCATTTATCATGAGGACTCAGTGTGTGGCTTCGCGTCGAGGGCTTGGAACAGTGCCTGGCTCAGTGCCCGTGCGTGTTTCTCGTCACGCACCTGTGGCTCAGTGCCCGTGCGTGTTTCTCGTTGCGCACCTGCACCCCCAGGCGTGCGTGCTCTCTGGTCTTCACGCAGCTGCCGGGCCTTCTGTCCTTCCCTCACTGACTCCTGCTCTCGGACATTCCTTCCTCCAGGGAGCCTGTGGTTGGTCACATCATTTGCAAATATTTTCTCCGACTTCATAGGTTGTCTTTTCATTTCGTTTCTGATTTCTTTTGCCGTGAGAAATCTTGTAAGTTGGATTAGGTTCCATTTGTTTATTTTTGCTTTTATTTCTCTTGCCTTTGGAGACTGACCTAAGAAAACATTGGTATGATTTATGTCAGAGAATGTTTTGCCTGTGTTCTTCATTAGGAATTATTTGGTGTTAGGTCTTATATCTAAGTCTTTAAGCCATTTTGAGTGTATTTTTATGTATGGTGTGAGCAAATGTTCTAGCTGGGTTTACATGCAGCTAACTGACCTCTTATTTTCATCAGGGAACACTTCTGGTTTTTATTCCCCCTTCTTCCTTTCTCAGTCCTGAGGCTGAAAAGGGTGAAGGGGAAAGACCAAGCAGTGAAATATTTCTTTCTTCTCTTTTCTTTTTTTCTTTCTTTTTTTTTCATTTTAGAGAAACATTTCTTAATAAAGCAGGGCGGCTGTACGGGTGGCGGGTGGAGAGCATGGGTTTCTGTGACAAGGCTCCCCAGCTTCTGTATATTTGTATAGGTTCGTCGTCCTCACCCTCCATGCCTTCATTGAGCGAAAACGCCAGTTCTCACCCTCCCTCTGGTGGACAGTCTGTGGAACAGGCAGGCCGCAAGCGGGTTGCCGTGGAGGAGGCACACACGAGGTTTCTCTAGCACTAGGACACACGTTTACTTGTCTGAGCCTCTGTCTTTCCATTTCTGCACAATTTATCTGCATATGTAAACTGACAGATTGACTAGCCACCAGAGCTTGATTCTGGCCTTAAATATTTTAAGTTAAACATATGTGAAAACTCAGTTTACAGTGAGGTTGTTTGGTTTTGTTTTGTTTTATGTTTGGAAGCACCAAGTCTTAGTTGCTGCGTGCAGGATCTTTTTAGTTGCAGCATGCAGGATCTAGTTCCCTGACCAGAGATCGAACCCAGGCCCCCATTAGAGAAATGTGGAGTCTTAACCACTGGACCACCGGAGAAGTCCTCGCAATGAATTTTTAGTGCTGTGAATGACATGCTTTTTCGGTGAGTTCAAAAGCAGTGATGGTGTCTCAGATATTGCATAATAAGAGAAAAAAAACAGGTTAAAATCATAATGTGTAGTCATCTCTGTTTTGAAATTCAGTAAATGCAGTGTTTAAAAGTTACTTTCAGCACTGTTTACAATAGCCAGGACATGGAAGCAACCTAAGACTCCATCGACAGAGAAATGAATAAGGAAGATATGGCACATGTATACAATGGAATATTGCTCATTCACAGAAAGAAATGAAATTGGGTCATTTGGAGAGGTATCGATGGACCTAGAATCTGTTATATAGAAGGAAGTAAGTCAGAAAGAGAAAAACCAATATCGTATATTAACAATATATGTGTTTTATATGTATAGCCAGTGTGTATGAGGAATCTAGAAAAATGGTGCAGATAGCTAGTTCCAAGGCAGGAGCAGAGACATAGAGAGTGGACTAGCGGGCACAGCGGCGGGCAGGGGGGAGGAGCGGGTGGGATGAACTGGGAGATGGGGTTTGATGTAAGTACTCTGCCATGTATCAAATAGGCAGCTAGTGGGAACTTTCGGTGTA
>SJYV01006819.1:11942-25150 GCA_006410875.1 Neotragus pygmaeus
GAGCTCAGCTCGGTGGTCTGTGAGGACCTAGAGTGGTGGGGTGGGGTGGGGGTGGGAGGGACATCTAAGAGGGAGCAGGTATATGTGTACATACAGCTGATTCACTTCTTATACAGCAGAAAGTAACACCATTGTAAAGCAGTTATACTCCCATAAGAAAATACTTTCATTGATGAAAAATGTGGCCGTTTTGGTGGGACCACAGTGTAGCCTTTTCTCTGCAAGTGGGGTCGGGGTTCTTCCTGCACATGCAGTTGCAATCAAGATGGTTTACTAAGCACCTGCCTTTTTCAGACTTCCCGGCCCTGGGAAACACAGTTACTGGCTGTGTTCTACACTTTTCAGTGGGTGGTGAGGCCTGTTGCTTTGAAAATAGTAATAGCAATTGTAGCTAACATGGAGCATTTCCCTGTACACTGTACTAAGTGTTTACATATTTAACCTCATTTAATCCTCAAAGTAATTTTGTGACTTATGGCTAGTTATTATCTCTGTTTGCTGGAGATAGAAAGTGATGCTTCTAAAGGTAAAGAAGTTGTCCAGGGTCACTCAGCTGATGAGTGGTAGAGGTAGGATGTGAACCCAGGTTAAAGGACAGGCAGTCCTTAGAGCTGGTACACTCACCCGGCATAGACAGCTGGAGGGCCCCTTGTGTACTCTTGGGAGGCCAAGGCCAGAAGACCGTTCCAGCACAGGGCACAGGAGGGCTTGGCGGAGAGGCTGATGGAGATGCTCCGTGGAGAGGGCGCCTCTGATCAAGCAGCCCAAGCCTTGGTACCCTAGGATCCAGGGTAGGGGAGGAGGCTGGGAATGGACCGCGTCTGAGGCCGCACAGCCTGGGCCTTGGCTCAGTCGCACTCACCTGGTCTGCAGCTTGTCCTGAGTACTGCTGTGTATTTCACACTGTTCTGGGTACCCTGGACATCCCAGTGCCATTGTGGATGGCATCCCTGTCCATGGAGATATCAGAATTTATATGAGAAGACAAAAGTTGACACTTGGCAGTAGTGGCCGTGAATGTTTTCTAAAATGCATAATTTTTCCTATTTCTCTGAGAGTGTGTGTTTTCAGGAAATTTACAAGAGCATTCACAGTATTCCCAAGTCTGCACTGGCTCTCAAGAAAGGAATCCCTGGGGGCTGAGGGGAGAAGGAATTGCGTGAAGAAGGTGGTCTGAAGATACAAGCTTCCAGTAATAAGATAAATCAATACTAGGGACGCCACACCACTTGATGGCTACAGTTATCACTGCTGTATGGTATATGTGAAAGCTGTTTAAAAAGCAGATTCTACAAGTTCTCATAACAAGGAAAATCCAATTTTTTGTTCTTTTTTGTTTCTCTGTGTGCTTAGTTGCTCAGTCATGTCCAACTCTTTGTGACTCCATGGACTGTAGTCCACCAGGCTCCTCTGTCTATGGGGATGCTCCAGGCAAGAATACTGGAGTGGCTTGCCATACCATCCTCCGTGGGATCTCCCCAACCCAGGGATTGAACCCAGGCCTCCCGCATTGCAGGCGGATTCTTTATCATCTGATCCACCAGGGAAGTCCTTTTGTTTCTGAGATGGTGTGTGTTTACTTACCGTGGTAATCATTTACCAGTACATATAAGTCATTATGCTGTGCATTTTAAACTTACAGGGTGCTATATGTCAATTACATCTCAGTGAAACTAAAAGAAAAGAAACCACTTTCCTCCCCGCTTCCAGCCTGACTGTTCTCCCTCCACATCCTCAGAGCATGTGTCCTGTGTTGTGTGTTTGTATCAGTGTGCGTGTTTCTGGGTCCGTCACTTTCACTGATCTTGCAGACCAGAAAGGGGACGCCAGAAGAGTTGACCAGCTGCACTGGTGAGCAGAATTATCCTACCCCTGCCCTGGGCCCTGTCTGCTGCCAGTCTGGGCTGAGAGCAGATGCACCCAGCTCAGATGCGCCAGGCGAGTGGGCTGGTAGGAGGAACAGGATCTCCCGTTTCTGAGCCAGGCCCATTTCAAGCCACAATTACCCGGTCTCCGTTCCAGCCGCGCGTTGTCAGGCGTCGTGTGTCCCTCCACATTCCTCCCTGCAGCCGCAGACTGCGTGGCTTGTGGGGCCAGCAGCCAAACAACAGGATGTCTGGGGCTCTCCCGAGGGTGAAGGGACGTCTGTCATCTTTGTATTTGGTACCTTGGTTTTGCCCCCAAGGTGCGCGGATACCAAATGTGCACCCTCAAGAGGGTGGGAGATGGTTGCCCGTAGCCAGAGGTGTGCTGGTAGGTGCGTACAGCCAGCTCTCCAGAAGTAGAGCCCTGGCTTGCAGTGTCTGCCCGCTTCCTGAGTGTAAACAAGCCTAGCAGTGTAGCATCTCTACATACAGGAGAGGAGGGACGGGCAGCAGTGTTTAACAGATGCAGGCCGTGGATGGAGTTGGCCTCCGAAGCAGAGGAGAATGTGTAGAATGACTTGGACATCCTGTGTTTTGAGCAGTTAGGACCTTTGTGGGTTTTCTTAAAAAATACTTACCTATGTATTTGGCTGTGCTGATCTTAGTTCCCGCATGCAGGGTCTAGTTCCCTGACGAGGGACCAAACCCAGACCCCCTGCATTGAGAGCGCAGAGTTTTAGCCACTGCACTGCCAGGAAAGCCCCAGTACCTTTGTTTTTAGTATAATCCATGGTGATCTTGCATAATTTAATTTTCAGTAATTACTGTGTTTAACAACTGCCTCACAGATCTCCTGGCAATAGAGTGGTTGCCTCCTGCAGCCACTGGGAGCTGGCTCCGGCACATTGCCGCACCACTCTCGGCGTCTGCCTCAGAGGGCTCTGTTCTGGTGGCTGGAATGGGCCAAGAGGCCTAGAGCCGTGAGAAACGGAGGACCCAGCAGCGACGCCCTGCCTGCGCTGGGGCCTGCACACTGGGCTCCAGCTACCTAACGTCCTGTTTGTCCAGAGCCCCTACCTGGCCCAGATGGCTGAGGACCATCTGAGCCCACAGCGAAGCCTCACGGTGTGTTTCGGGACACCTCCTCAGCCACTTTTTGCAGGTCCCTTGACATTCCTTCATCAGAGAGGCCTTCAGTGACCACCCCCACACTTAAAGGTGATCCCCACGGTGCACTCTCTGAGCCCCTAATTCCGGCCCTTTTCCCTCCAAGCACGCTCCCCTAGTAGCCATCCCCGCGTTCACATGTGAGTTTATGTACTTGCTGCCATCTCTTCCTCCACTGGAAGCACCAGGGGGGCCGTGCCAGCCTCACCGACCCGGAGCACCCAGCACATAGCAGATGCTAAGGGAACACTTGTGGAGGGGAAGAGCCTGAGAGAGCAGGCAGAGAGACTGGTGGAGGGGGGAGGAAACAGCCACAAGAGTTCATCTAAGTTACTTCAGTCCCTTTGTCCAAGTGGAGCCAGCCATCGGGAGTGTCCTGGGCACCCTTTACCTTTGCAGCTACAAGGCGTGTGTCAGCTGCCAGTGACAGAGCCCTGATTTTAAATGGCACAAACAGTAAGAGAAATCCATTACCTCACTAACAAGAAGCCCCGAGGGAGGATGGCTCCAGCTTGATGTTTCCAGCAGCTTGATGATGTTCTGAGACCTGGTTCTTTCCTTCTTCCTGCTCCGCCTCCTTAGGGTAGAAACTCTGCTCCCAGGCCAGGCCCCCGTGGTTGCTAGCAGGGGGCTGGAACCTCACCTGGGTATAGTTAAGTCCCACAGAACGGGCATCAGCTCTTCCTGTGTGGCTCTTTTTAGGAGTAAGGAAACCTCTCCCAGCGGCCACATACCCTGTCCTAATGCAGCCCTGTAAGGGCACTGGAAGGGCCAGAGATTCTCAAAGTGAGGGGCGCAGACCAGCAGCATCAGCAGCGCCGGGGAGCTTGTTCAGCGTGGGGGCAGGGCAGTGGTCTGTCTTCATCAGCCCTCCTGGGGATTTGGTGCTTGGTAAGGTCGGGTTTAAGTACCGTTGTTGGCCCGATTGTGACCCACCCTTCAGAGGGAGACACCTGAACTCAGCCGGGGCTCTGCTGAGAGGGAGTTGGGAGACTGGAGGGGCTGAGCCATCCTTAGTGACCGGAGCTGCAGATGAGACTCTGCCCCCACTGCTGATAGCCAGAGTCATGAAGGAGACAAGGCCTCGCGCCCTGTGACGAGGAGTAGGGCTGCCCAGGCGCCAGCTGATGACTCTGAATCCCCAACCTGTGCCTTCTCTCCTCCCACCAGCTTCCAGAGGTTCACTGACTGTTACAAGAGCTTCTACCAGTTGCAGCCTGAGATGACCCAGCGCATCCATGACAAGTTTGTAACTCAGTTGCAGACTTCTATCCAGGTGAGTGGCAAGAATCCCCGCAGGCACTCTTGGTTCGGGTCCTGTCTTCCAGGTCGTCAGTGCCCTCGGCCACCGTCTGCCCTCAGTCCCCAGGACTGGCCTCTGTGCCTTGGGGCTGCAGTGGCCGCCTTCCCTTCCCTCCAGATGACGAGGGAGTCTCCAGCGTCTCCTGTCCTGTGCTGTGATGGTGGTTATAGTTGCTGTCCCGCCTGACCTTGGGAGCTCAGCAAGGGCAGGCCTGGTTCTGCTTCTCTCTTTCTCCAGCACCTGCTGCAAAGCCTGGCACAGAGGAGGCGTTTAGCAAATGGTTGAATTCATGGGAACTGCATGCTGGAGGGGAGAAGGCAATGGCATCCCACTCCAGTACTCTTGCCTGGAAACTCCCATGGATGGAGGAGCCTGGTAGGCTGCAGTCCATGGGGTCGCTGAGTCAGACACGACTGGGCGACTTCCCTTTCACTTNTCTGGGTCTACAGGAGGCAGCAGCTCACCCCAGGTTCCCAAAACTCAAACCCCTCTTCCATACCCATGGTGCAATGCAGCAGGGGGAGGAGAAGGAACTCTAAGGCCTCAAAGCAAACCCACAGGGTGTGGCAAAGAACTGCACAGACTCCTAAATACACTCCCCCCCTTCCCCAGGCTCTCCTCAGTCACCTCTGTTTTCAGCCAGGATGTCCACTTGGGGGGGTACTGCTACCAGAAGTAGCAATGGCCGTAGGACCCTACAACCTTCACCCCACTCTGTCTTCCCTTGAAATAAGCCTGCCACTACAGACTGAGAGCAGAGCCCACAGAAACCTAGAGCTAAAAGGGCATCCTAGCCACCATGAGCAAGAAAGAGGAGGTAGAATCCGGTGGGATGGCATGCCAGGAGTGGGCACTCCCCTTACCTGTTCTTCTTTGAGATAACCACCCTCCCTCCCTCAGGACCAGCCCGGAAGTCTCTCCAAGAGCCCCAAAGTCCAGGAATCCCCACCAAAGCATTCAGAAACAGAGCACACAGTCCGGGGCCCCTCTGAACGGTGGGTACGAGTTTAAGGAGCTGCCGGCCTAGAGTGGGGTGGGGACTGACAAATGAGCCGGGGGCACTGGGGAGGGTAGGAGGCCGGGCCTCGGCTCTTCCCCCGTCCCTGCGGCACTGCTGCTGCATCATACCGACTGGGGGGAGGAGAGCCGAGCCGCCGGAGGCCGGCGCCGGTCCGGGACAGACCGACCCCTAGAGAGTGGGCAGAGTGGGACACGTCCCGGCCCCTCTTCTTCCACGCCCGCCGACAGCCCCGGCCGGCCGGGNATTATGTATATGTACCACAGCTTTCTTATCCATTCGTCTGGTAATGGGCATCTAGGTTGCTTCTATGTCCTGGCTATTATAAGCAGTGCTGAGATGAACACTGAGGTACACATGTGTGTGTATTCCCAGGAGTGGGATTGCTGGGTCATATGGCAGTTCTATTTCCAGTTTTTTTAAGGAATCTCCACACTGTTCTCCATAGTGGCTGTATTAGTTTGCATTCCCACCAACAGTGTAAGAGGGTTCCCTTTTCTCCACACCCTCTGCAGCGTTTATTGCTTGTAGACTTTTGGATCGCAGCCATTCTGACTGGCGTGAAATGGTACCTCACTGTGGTTTTTATTTGCATTTCTCTGATAATAATGGTCTTGAGCATCTTTTCATGTGTTTGTTAGCCATCTGTATGTCTTCTTTGGAGAAATGTCTGTTTAGTTCTTTGGCCCATTTTTTTATTGAGTCATTTATTTTTCTGGAATTGAGTTGCAGGATTTGTTGTATATTTTTGAGATTAATTCTTTGTCAGTTGCTTCATTTGCTATTATTTTCTCCCATTCTGAAGGCTATCTTTTCACCTTGCTTATAGTTTCCTTTGTTGTGCAAAAGCTTTTAAGTTTAATTAGGTCCTATTTGTTTATTTTTGCTTTTAATTCCAGTATTCTGGGAGGTGGATCACAGAGGATCCTGCTGTGATTTATGTCGGAGAGTGTTTTGCCTAAGTTTGCCTCTAGGAGTTTTTTATTTCTGGTCTTACGTTTAGAACTTTAATCCATTTGAGTTTATTTTTGTGTATGGTGTTAAAAAGTGTTCTAGTTTCATTCTTTTACAAGTGGTTGACCAGTTTTCCCAGTATCACTTGTTAAAGATATTGTCTTTTCTCCATTGTAAATTCTTGTCTCCTTTGTCGAAGATAAGGTGTCCATAGGTGCATGGATTTATCTCTGTGCTTTCTATTTTGTTCAATTGATCTATATTTCTGTCTTTGAGGCACCACAACTTTAAATGGATGATCCTTCCCCATAAACAGAAGTCCAGAGTCCCTACTGCTTCCTTCTGGGAGCTGCCATGTCTCTTCATGTAACATCATAAACAAGAGGAATCAGATTTTTCCACATTCTAAAGGAAACTTGTTACCATCTGCTCCAGGATCTGACTTATCATCCAGGGCCAACCACTGGGATTTGCGTGGAAGGATCATTAGAAAGATGTGGTCCCCTGAAGATACTAACCATATCTGCTGCTTTCAGTTCAGTTCAGTCACTCAGTCATGTCTGACTCTTTGCAACCCCATGACTTGCAGCACGCCAGGCCTCCCTGTATATCACCAACTCCCAGAGTTCACTCAAACTCATGTCCATCGAGTGAGTGATGCCATCCAGCCATCTCATCCTCTGTTNGCATCATTCCTTCCAAAGAAATCCCAGGGTTGATCTCCTTCAGAATGGACTGGTTGGATCTCCTTGCATATGGAATTTTGAAAGATGGTATCAATGATCCTTTATGCAAGGCAGCGTAAGAGACACAGATATAAAGAACAGACTTTTGGACTCTGTAGGAAAAGGCAAGGGTGAGAAATTGTGAGAGAATAGCATTGAAGCATTTATATTACCAAATGTAAAATAGATGACCAGTGCAAGTTCAATGCATGAAGCAGGGCACTCAAAGCCGGTGCTCTGGGACAACCCAAAGGGATAGGGTGGGGAGGCAGGTTGAAGGGGGCTTCAGGATGGAGGGACACATGTGCACCCATGGTTTATTCATGTTAATGTATGGCAAAACCCACCACAATCTTGTAAAGTAACTATCCTCCAATGAAAATAATTAAGCAAAAGCAAAGAGTAACAGCACATATATCACNAGGTTGAAGGGGGCTTCAGGATGGAGGGACACATGTGCACCCATGGTTTATTCATGTTAATGTATGGCAAAACCCACCACAATCTTGTAAAGTAACTATCCTCCAATGAAAATAATTAAGCAAAAGCAAAGAGTAACAGCACATATATCACCAAACTGGGCTGACCAACACCCAGACTTAAACATCATGCTGAGAAGTCTCTTTGTTAACAGCAATCTGGAGTCCCAGTTGGGAAGAGGGCCTCAGCGGCAGTCTGCTCCACTAATGAGACTTCAGATTGCAGTTTGGGGGGCCCCCGCTTATAACCCCAGATTGCATCATCAGTTTGCATGCAAAAATGCAGCTCTGGTTTTAGTTTAACATTTTTACGGTGCTGTTTGCTTTATCTTGTGAATCATAGGATTTCATTAAACCCAGGCATGAATCCAGGGGCTCAAAAATTCCAAGACCCACTCCCTTTCTTGTCTAAAGTGCCACCTGACTTACTGTGCTTGCAGACAGGCAGGAAATGCGGGCAGGGTCCTGGCAGGTCAGAAGGAAGGCCAAGGGCCTGCTCTCCTGCATCTGAAGCCTGAACTACACTTCCTCCATTGTAATTTCCCCAAGGGGACCCTAGCACTCCCTGATGCTGAAAGGTTGTTGTTGAATCACGATGCTGGGATTCTTGGCCCTGAAGGAGAAGAATTCAATCCGGGGCCAGAGACGAGGGTTGATCGCTCAGAGCTTTTGTGTAATAGAGTTTTATTAAAGTATAAAGGAGATAGATAAAGCTTCTGAGAGAGGCATCAGAAGGAGGCAGAAAGAGTACCCCGCTGCTAGTCTTCAGCTGGATGTTATATAGTCATCAGCAGTCTGTTAATGAAAGAAAGGAATGTCTTAAAACTCAGAATGGCACCAGGCCCCTCACCCATAAGATGTATTTGGGGATAATCTTGGCACCAAATGGTTTATCTTGGGCCATAAAATGAATAACCTGAATCTTGAAGAAGGGCAGATCACCATACAAATAGTTTCATTTACATAGATTAGAGGAACAATATTTGAGTATAACATACTGGTTTATCAAGTAGGTTCTGANTGGGCTGCCGTCTGTGGGGTCGCACAGAGTCGGACACGACTGAAGTGACTTAGCAGCAGCAGCAGCATACCGGAGGGGGCACAGGAAAGGACAGGATTCCAATAACTCCCCCTGGGGAGTCTCAGTTCCATGCTGAGTACCATTCTCCAGGATGGGCCTCATTAAGCGTCAGAACGTGTGTGTGCTGTCAGCCGGGGGCACTTGGCGTGGGGGTAACTGCAGGGGCTGCAGCCTTCAGAGATGATGGGCAGGAGGAGAGTATTGCTGCAGGCTCTTTAAAAAAAATTTTTTTTTAACTTTGATGCTGAGTGTGGGCTTTCTCTCGTTGTGGAGAGCGGGAGCTCCTCTCTGGTTGCAGTGGCTTCTCTTGTGGCAGAGCGCAGGCTTTGTGGCACACAGGCTTCGAGGTTGCAGCTCATGGGCTCCAAAGTGCAGGCTCAGTAGTTGTAGCACACAGGCTTAGCTGCCCTGTGGCACGTGGGATCTTCCTGGACCACGGATTGAACCGGTGTCCCCTGCATTGCCAGGCGGCTTCGTAACCGCTGGCCCACCAGGGAAGCCCATGCAGACTTACAGTGTTTCTGTGTTGTTTCCTTACTTAGAAAAGTTACATGCGGGAAAGTTGGAATGCTTCTATGAGGACAGAACTTAAGTCAGCCAGAATTTTACTAAGTGCCGTTAGTAGTTCAGCATATGGAATTGTCTGGTATCATTATAGCTCCTTCCTGTTTTCCCTCCAGGAGGAAATCTCTGAAATCAAAGCTGAGGGAAACCTGGAAGCTGTCCTGATTGCATTGGATGCGATTGTGGAAGAAAGCAAAGACCGCAAGGAGCCAGCCTGGTGAGAAGGGCGTTGCCCGCTCCCCTGGACACAGACAGGCTCATAGGGAAAGAGGCAGCATTTCAGCATCTTAAAAAAAAAGAATTTTTTAAAAAAATTTGGCTGTGCTGGATCTTAGTTGCGCGGCATGCGGGATCTACTTTTGTGACCTGGGATGGAACTCAGGCCTCCACTGGCCCGCCCGGGAAGTCCCAGCATTCCAGCATTTTGAAGGAGCTTTTCTGGTGGAACCACGTGCATGAGACTGCGGGCTCACGGCCCTTGAGAGGATGCTGTGACGGGGACAGGGAGAGAGGACCGACAGCAGACAGGGCCCCAGCACAGAGAGACAAACGCATAGCCCCTCTGGGGAAGGAGAGCTGGGGGCAAACGCGTGCCATCCTGGGGGCTGAGGTGACTGGGATGAGAGAGTCTCCCCAGGCAACTCGTTTCAGGACCACGTGGCCTGCGGGAGAGAGGGTAGAGGGAGGGAGTGGATGAGGCAGAATAGAGACGTTTGGACTCTTAGGTCGATTAGTCTGGCCCAAGCATCTGGTTTTTATTCATTTGTTCATTCAACAAATATTTCAGGAGCATTTACTGTACGCCCAGAACTGCTTTTCATGCCAGAGGTTCGCCAGTGACTAAGACGAGATTCCAGGGGCAGACCCACTGCCCGGCTGTCCTGGGCAGGAGGGAGCGGGGGCCCTGGGGACGAGGGTGCAGGGCTGAGGCCACCGAAACCACAGTGCCCGGGGCTCCTGCCTCCATTCCCTGCCTGAGCAGACCCCTAGGTCAGGAGGAGGGAAAACCGTCTTTGTGGTTTTCAATTTAATGGTTTATGATCTTTATAACTGAAGAGAATTACCTTTTATAACTGACAAAGGACTTTTAAAGAACCTACCGTGGCTTCTATGTCCCTGCCCATCAGGACTGACCCATCTCCTCACTCTGGGCACTCGGAACCCCCTATAACCTTGCCTTCTCAGACCCGTCTTTCCGTATCCTGCCGTTAGCCAGCCACGGCCTCTTGGGGTCTGGGCCTGCTCTCGGGCCGCCACCCTGCGCCCATCTCTCCAGCTGACAGTGTGACAGCGTGGACGCCCCAGCAAGGCACTTGGTCACAAGCGCAGAGGAGAGTTGCCTCCAGCCCCGCAGGGGTAGAGCTGGGGAGAGCGTATGTGGATGCAAGGAGGAAGGCTAGGGTGCGGACTAGTGAGAAGGGGAGAGGTGGGTTCCTGGGAGCGGAAGCTGAGGGACAGGGGTCAGCATTCCCTTCAGGAGCAGGAGCCATGCGATCAGGTTTGGGAGCGAGAGGGACCACAGGAGAGCCAGCTCAGCTCGAGGCTGAAGGTGGGCATGCCACCTGGGCCTGGAGGAGAGGCCTCACCCCCCACCTCCTCCTCCCTGTCCCCACCCCTGCGCCCCCTGCAGGCGCCCCAGTGGGATCCCGGAGAAGGACCTGTGCAGCGCCGTGGCGCCCTACTTGCTGCAGCAGCGGGACGCCCTGCAGCGTCGTGTGCAGAAGCAGGAGGCCGAGAACAGGCAGCTGGCGGACGCCGTCCTGGCTGGACGCAGGCAGCTGGAGGAGCTGCAGCTAGAGGCCCAGGCCCGGCAGCAGGCCTGGCAGGTGAGCGCCCCGGCCTGGCCCTCAGTCCCCTGTGGCAGCTGAGGAGAAAATGCGCCCGGAGAGAGCAAGTGGCGTGCCCAGGGGTGGCTCTCCCTGTCACGGTCAGGGTCAACACTCCGTAGCCCTGGCGGCTCAACTCCACCTGTCCACTGCCCGGCAGCTTTACAACGTGTACTTTAGAATGACTTCTAGACTGTCAGCATACCTACAACATAGCCTCCCTGTAACAAAAGCGTGTCCTGAAAGTGGCCCAGTCACTTGGAGCCAGGTTGGTAAACAAAGGGAAGGGCTGCTCAGGCTGGGTGGCACAGACAGCAGGTGTGGGGCAGAGTGATGAGGCGGTTTCCTTGCGGGCTCAAAGCACGGTCCCAAAGAGGGTTTCTAGCGGGGCTTGAACCGTGGCCCGCCGTTGGGTTCTGTCCAGCTGATGTCTGTCGTGGCCACTTGACAGCTCCCTTCCTGGGGCGAACCCTCCTGATCCTGAGCAGGATAGGGCCCCAGATCCGTGGCCCTTGGGTTCCCTGGTCTCCTCCCAAGCCCAGTCAGGGGAACCTGAAGGCTGTGCCGCAGCCTCAGCAAGGCGCCAAGCCGGAGAGAGGCGGCGGCGGGAGGAGGGCTGTGTCCGGCTCTGCTTCCTCTCGTCTGCCTCCTCAGTCCGGCCCTGGGGCTGCACTGTCGTGCTGCCTGGCGGGGCCCCGGTGGGTGGCCGAGGCCCTCAGCCTGGTCTGCTCCTGGGGCGTGTTCCATGGCTCAGAGTTGTGTCTCGGGTGCTCTTAGGGCAGCCTTGCTGGGTCCTCAGGCTGCTCTGACATTCCACTCCATCACTGTGAGGCCAAAGGACACCTCCCTAACAGGGCTCTGGCTTCCAAATTGGCCAAATAGTGATCCCCAGAGCCCTGCCAGCTGCGGCGTTTGGTGCTTCTGTCGTAAGAGGAAGGAGGACGCACCCTGCTCTTAGAGCCACACCTCTCCTGCCACAGGTGCAGACCCTAGCCGTTGTCGAAGTGGGTCAGGTGTGCTCAGCGCTGCATCCTGTGTGAGCCCAGAGAGCCCCTGTCACCAGTTTCCATGTCTAGTCCAGCTAAAGGCCTTCCCCAGTGGTTCAGTGGGAAAGACTTCGCCTGCAGAGCAGGAGATGTGGGTTTGATCCCTGAGTTGGGCAGATCCCCTGGAGAAGGAAATCGCAGCCCACTCCTGTAGTCTTGCCTGGAGATACCTTTGGACAGAAAAGCCTGGCAGGCTACAGTCCATGGGGTCGAAAAAAGTTGGATATAGATTAGCAGCTAAACCATTAGCCCAGTTGAAAGTCCATTTGCTAGCGTCTCTGCTAGCAATCTCCACTGAGGTCAGAGGGTCAGGGGGACACTTCAGGGACCTTTCTGAATGTCAGCTCTTCTCTGTGGAGGCCTTAAGCCTGCCACCCAACCTGCCATAAACACCTGCTGAGTGGGGTGGATTTCCTAACATGCCCTGCTGGGCCCATGACATGAGTCACAGACACCTTCCATATCGTCCTGCCAGAAACTCAGGCCTGGAGTCAAGGACAGTGGAGGAAAGGGGTTTGGGTTTTCTCATCTCCCAATCTGTCTGTTCTCTCTCATTGATGTCAGGCTCTACACAGAGAACAGAAGGAGCTGTTGGCCGTGCTAAAGGAGCCTGAGTGAGGAGGAGAGGGCCAGACCCAGGAGCAGAGGGCAGTCAAGGTCAAGGGCCTGTGGTCCAGGATTTTGGGCCTGAGTGAGCTGCGTGCGAGCACAGTCCCTCAGCAGTGATGGAATCTGCTGGAGAAGGAGGTCTCTCCATTGCTGTTGTACTTTGGGGCTCCTTGGCGTCGGAAACATACACGACGTTCAGATTCCTGCCTGTTTTCTCTAACTTGAGGACTCTTGGCCAGCTCCCGCCGTGGAAGGCAGGCCCCGTGCTTCCTCTCGTATAGGTTTGGGCCAACCCGCCACCCTACCCGCCTGACATACACCGCCAGTTCCTGAGCCCGCCCTCGGTCCTGGCTCAGGGACTCTGTTTCCAGTCTCCTGATTGCCCCCTTGCTGGCCAGCCCCAGGGGCCCTTGCCATGCTCTCCCCACATCCGCAAATAAACCTCCTCCACTACACTATAATCTGTGAGGGTGCTGCTTCCGCCTGGGCCTTTCCCCAGACTCTCCAAGGCCAAGATTCCACCCTGGACCGGAGTCCTGGCTCCCGTCGAGGTCCTGGTTGCAGGGCTGCA
>SJYV01006820.1:0-11363 GCA_006410875.1 Neotragus pygmaeus
CTCTGACCACAACTCTATGAGACTAGATACCAACTACAGGGGAAAAAAAAAAAAAACCTGCAAATAATAAACTCATGGAGATTACCAAACAACAAAGAGGTTACTGAAGAAATAAGAAAGGAAATAAAAAAAAGTCCTAGAAACAATTGACAATGAAAACAAAACAACCCAAAACATGGGATTTGGCAAAAGCTGTTCTAAGAGAGAAGTTCATAGCAATACAATCATACCTCAAGAAATAGGAAAAGCATTGAATAGACAATCTATTCATCTAAAGTTTCTGGAAAGACATGAGAAAAAAAAAAAAACCAAAGTGAGCAGAAGGAAAAAAATCATAAAGATCAGAGCAGAAAGAAATGAAGGAAATAATAGCAAAGATTAATAAAGCTAAGCACTGGTTCTTTGAGAAGAGAAACAAAACTGAGAAACCACTAGCTGACTCATCAAGAAAAACAGGGAGAAAAATCAAATCAACAATATTAGAAATGAGAAAGGAGAGGTTACAACAGACAACACAGAAATACAAAGGATCATATGATAATATGAGCACTATATGTTAATAAAATGGACAGCCTAGAGGAAATAGACAGATTCTTAGAAAAGTTCAACCTCCCAAGACTGAACCAGGAAGAAATAGAAAGTATGGACAACCGAATTACAAACACTAAAATCGAAACAGTGATCAAAAACCTGCCCCCCGCTTAAAAAAAAAAAAAAGCCCAAGGCCAGATGCCTTCACAGGGGAATTCTGTCAAACATTTAGAGAAGAGCTAATTCCTACATCCTTCTAAAACTCTTCCCAAAAATTGAAGAGGAAAGAACACTTCCAAACTCACTCTATGAGGCCACAATCCCCCCGATACTAAAATCAGGCAAAGACAACACACACACACACACACACACACACACAAATTACAGGCCAATATCACTGATGAACATAGATGCAAAAATCCTCAACAAAACTCTAGCAAACAGAATTCAACAACAAATTTAAAAGCTCATACATCATGATCAAGTCAGGTTTATTACAGGGATGCAAGGATTCTTCAATATATGCAAATCAATCAATGTGATACACCATGTGAACAAACTGAGAGATAAAAATCATATGATAATCTCAATAGATGCAGAAAAAGCCTTTGAGAAAATTCATCACCCATTTATGATTAAAACTCTTCAAAAAATGGCCATAGAAAGAATTTACCTGTACATAGATAAAGCCATATATGAAAAGCCCACAGCAAGCATTATTCTCAATGGTGAAAAACTGAAAGCGTTCCCTCTAAGATCAGGAACAAGACAAGGGTGTCCACTCTCATTACTATTATTTGACATAGTTTTGGAAGTCCTAGCAATGGCAATTAGAGAAGAAAAAGAAATAAAAGGAATTCAGGTCAGAAAGAAGTAAAACTCTCACTGCTTGCAGATGACATGGTACTATACATTGAAAACCCAAAAGAAACTATCAGAAAATTACTAGAGCTAATCAGTGAGTACAAGGTCAATACACAGAATTCAGCCTATAAAATGGAAGAGATTAATTGAAAATCATATACCCAATATGGGTTATTATCCAGAACTATATACAAGGAACTCTTAGAGCTTGACAGCATAAATTTTAAAATAAATTTTACAAGAAGCAAATGATTTGAAAATATAACTTCTTCAAAGAACAAACTGTGGGAAATTTTTAAAAAGATGGGAATACCAGACCAACTGACCTGCCTCCTAAGGAACCTGTACGCAGGTCAAGAAGAAACACTTAGAACTGAATATGGGAAAACAGACTGGTTCCAATTTTGGAAGAACTATCAAGGGTGTATATTGTCACCTGGCTTTTTAAACTTCTATGCAGAGTGAATCATGTGAAATTCCAGGCTGGATGAAGACAAGCTGGAATCAAGATTTCTAAGAGAAATATCAATAACCTCAGATAGGCAGATGACACCACCTTTATGGCCTCTTCATAAAAGTGAAAGTAAGATAGTAAAAAAAAAAAAAACTGGCTTAAAATGCAACATTCAAAAAACAAAGATCATGGCATCTGGTCTCATCACTTCGGTGCAAATAGATGAGGAAACAATGGAAACAGTGACAGACTTTATTTTTTTGGAGTTCAAAATCACTGCAGATGGTGACTGTAGCCATGAAATTAAAAGAAGCTTGCTCCTTGGAAGAAAGTCTATGACAAACCTAGATAGCATATTAAAAAGCAGAGAAACTACTTTGCCAACAAAGTTCTGTCTAGTCAAAGTTATGGTTTTTCCAGTAGTCATGTATGGATGTAAGAGTTGGACCATAAAGAAAGCTGAGTGCTGAAGAATTGATGCTTTTGAACTTTGGTGTTGGAGAAGACCCTTGGGTTGCAAGGAGATCAATCCAGTCAATGCTAAAGGAAAACAGTCTTGAATATTCATTGGAAGGACTGAAGCTGAAGCTCCAATACCTTGGCCACTTGATTTGAAGAACTGACTTGTTGGAAAAGACCCTGATGCTGGGAAAGATTGAAGGCAGGAGGAGAAGGGAATGAGGATGGGGTGGTTGGATGGCATCACCGACTTGATGGACATGAGTTTGAGCAAGCTCTGGGAGCTGGTGATCAACAGGGAAGCCTGGAATGCTGAAGTCCATGGGGGCCCTATACTGAACTGATTCTTTGATTTGGCTTTCAGGTGCCTCACTTGTGCTGTTCATCAGTGAGTTATGCAACATCCCTGATCTTGAGCTCTCCATCTGATGACCCATCACTAACCGAATCATAAATGGACTAAATCAGATGTATCTGCCTGGTCTTTGTCAGGGATCACATCCTATTCTCCTCCTCCATTCTATTCTCAACTTAGGTATTCTTTTCTACCTGCAGAGGCTAGATATCTGCCTCTATTCTTGATCCAGTTTTATTACGTATACAATCTGTATCTTATTTCCTCCGATGCAAATCTTTATTCTTAATTTTCCTAGAAACATACTTCCCTGTGGCTCAGACAGTAAAGAAACTGCCTGCAATGGGAGAGACCCAGGTTCAGTTTCTGGGTTCGGAAGACCCCCTGGAGGAGGGCATGGTTACCCACTCAGTATTCTTGCCTGGAGAATCCCCATGGACAGAGGAGCCTGGCAAGCTAGAGTCCATGGGGTCACAAAGAGTTGGACACAATGGAATGACTAACACTTCACTTCACTTCATGTGGAGATCAGAGAATCTATAGGCCACGGATGTTATTTTGTATAGTTATAGTCAATAACTGAAGAAACTTTTGTTTCAGATGAGTTTTTCAAGGAAAAGAGCACAGTGAGAAGACTAGAAAGCCTTGAGGATTTCCTGAGATTTAACCTATTAAATATTTAACTACCTATTAAGTTATAGAATTATATATATTTTAATAATAAAATTGAAATCTTCTTTAAGCCGTTTTAAAGTCCTTTACAACCTAGAGATGCTATGATTTTCTGAGTTACTGAAAATTACTTTTACCCTTAAGGAGAAAGAATTGATCCAACAAATGAACCATAGCAATAGTTCGGTTGACTTAATGACTTATTTTGATTATTATACAGCTGAAAGTTGCTGTTTCACCAAATCACAGCAAAGTAAAACTCATCCTGTGATAGTGGCAAAATTAATGGCATTAATGTGAGGACAGCAGATAACTTCATTTTTTCCATTACAAAAATAAAAAATATTCCTATTGAAACAAAAAAACAGAAATGTAGAATATTATAAAGGAGATAATAAAAATCATCCATAATTTCCCTGCCAGAATAAAACCTCTCAACACTATTAGCCATTGTTCTTTAATGATGTAATCCAAAGAAATACTTATCTAACACATCCACACTGAGAAAAGATAAATATATGTTACATATTAGTAAAGAATACACCTGCAATGTGGGAGAACTTTTCCAATCCTGTGGTCACTGCTGAGTTTTCCAAATTTCCTGGCATATTGAGTGCAGCACTTTCACAACACCCTCTTTTAGGGTTTGAACTAGCTCAACTGGAATTCCATCACCTCCACTAGCTTTGTTCATAGTCAAGGCCCACTTGACTTCACATTCCAGGATGTCTGGTTCTAGATGAGTGATCACACCATCATGATTATCTAGTCACTAAGAGATTTTTTGTATAGTTCTTCTCTGTATTCCTGCCACCTCTTCTTAATATCTTCTGCTTCTTTCAGGTCCATTCTGTTTCTGCCCTTTATTTTCTTCTCGTCTGTCAGAGAGAATTCTATCCAGCTGTGATTGTAACTCCCCAGCTTGAAGGAGGGGACTGTGAAGTGAGAACATTACGTTTCATGTTTTCTCTGGTGTTTGTGTGGATTAAATAAGGTTACACATGTGAAGTTCTTAGCTATTATTATTGGTGGAGGTAATATAGGCCAGTTTTAAGCACAGGAACCTTAAATCAGACCATTCAAATCTCATGTATAAGAAATACAATCTGTTTGTCATAGAAACTCTCTCTGCTTTCTTGTAATCACGACTGTAAGATGTATTGGAACTTATTAAATCTTACTGGAATATCAAACTGGACAATTTGTAATAAGATGGGTGTAAATTCTCAAAACAGCCTTAAAATGTAAGTAGTATTCTTTTCTCTATTTTACAGATTAGAAAACTGAGGTATAGAGAGGTGTGCTAACTTTCTCAAGATCACAAATTTCATAAGTGGTAGAACTTGTATTGATCAGGACTCTCTGTAATATTTACTACCATATATAACAGTATAGGTGGCTTCCCTGGTGGCTCAGAGGGTAAAGCATCGGCCTGCAGTGCGGGAGACCCGGATTCAATCCCTGCATCGGGAAGATCCCGTGGAGAAGGAAATGGCAACCCACTCCAGTACTCTTGCCTGGAAAATTCCATGGACAGAGGAGCCTGGTAGGATAGAGTCCATGGGGTCTCGAAGAGTCGGATACAACTGAGCGACTTCACTTTCACTTTCATAACAGTATATGTTTTATTTATCTCTCCCTGCCCACTAGAATATATGTCGCATGGGAACAATGATTTTTTTTTTTCATTTGTTAGCTTGTTCACTAACAATGAACAACTAACAACTCAGTCCTTTGAACAGAGCATGGCACATAAGAGGCATTGAATAAATATTTGTTGAGTGAAAATAAAATACACAGGGAGTCCAAAGAAGAATAACCATATTTATATATAATCTCACTTTGTGATAACCATGATGTTGATAAACAGGATAGGTATTATTTTGCCTGCAATTGTTATAAAAAATAATAATAATGTTAAACAGGTGAAATTAGTTTTTTGTTTACTACTTAGAGGACTACTGGCCTTTGTTTACCCAGGTCATAGCTGTATTCTATACTTTTAACTTGGGTCGGAGTTCAAAAGAAAGAAGCCAAGAAAGTGCTTAAAAGAGGAGATAGGATCATGACAAAATCTTTGTTAGATCAGTGTGCTCTGTGGGTCAGAGTCTGAAGCCTTAAAGGCTGCTGTGGAACAGGCATAGTAGGCAATAATGTGTCATGGAAAATAATAGGAAATAGTAGGAAATAATGTGAATCATGTTGTGTCACCACAACAGTTGTAGCAGACTGAAGATGTCAGCATAGCTCTCTCACTAATCTGAAAATACTTAAAGATATAGGGTCAACTTTAAGTCAAAATTACTTAGTCAAGTTTTCTCTCTTTCTTTCCAGAAATCATGAATAAAAACTTAATTTGAAACCCATGGGAACAAGATAAAAATGAGTCTACTTCAAGTTTCCCAGAGAGCAACAGAGATATAATCACTAGTTAAACATTCAAAGACTTCAAAGCAGCATTTAGAGAAATAAGTGGTTAAATATAACCTGGTCACTGTACTTGGAACTTCGCAGAGTTTTGTAAATCTCATTTAATTAGTGTTTATAAGCTACCATGAGATCATTGGATAAATAGTAGATAATAATAATTAAGCATTATTATATTTAAACTTTCATGAAAATTGCTAAAATGAAAAAGAATGTCAAATGTCAAATCTATAAAAATAATATTTAAATGTGTATAGTTTCTTTAGATTGAGCCCTGGAAGATGTTTGAAAGTGGTTACTTGCGATGAAATCCTGAAATGTTTTTGTGGATAGTGTAACAGAAGCACAGAAATATAGAGCACAGAAAACAAAGAACTAAAGTTGGTGCTCTGTGGTGATCTAAATGAGTGGGATGGGGGAAGCAGTCGGAGGTTCACAAGGGAGGGGATATATGTAAACATATCGCTAATTCACTTTGTTGTACAGCAGAAATCAACACAACATTGTAAAGCAACTATACCCCAATAGAAAAATATTTTCCCTGATACCAGTGTTAGCTAACACACAATTGCACTCATCTTACACACTAGCAAAGTAATACTCAAAATTCTCCAAGCTAGGCTTCAACAGTATGTGAACTATGAACTTCCAGATGTTCAAGTTGGATTTAGAAAAGGCAGAGGAACCAGAGATCAAATTGCCAACAACCACTGGATCATTTAAAAAGCAAGAGAGTTCCAGAAAAATATTTACTTCTGCTTTATTGGCTAGACCAAAGACTTTGACTATGTGGATCACAACAAACTGTGGAAAATTCTTCAAGAGATGGGAATACCAGACCACCTTACCTGCCTCCTGAGAAATCTGTATGCAGGTCAAGAAACAACAGTTAGAACTGGACATGAGACAAGAGACTGGTTCCAAATTCGGAAAGGAGTATATCAAAGTTGTATATTGCCACCTTGCTTTTTTAATTTCTATGCAGAGTATATCATACAAAATGCAGGGCTGGATGAAGCACAAGCTAGAATCAAGATTGTCAGAAGAAATATAAAAAACCTCAGATATGCAGATGACACCACCCTAATGGCAGAAAGTCAAGAGGAACTAAAGAGCCTCTAGATGAAAAGTGAAAGAAGAAACTGAAAAAGCTGGCTTAAAACTCAATATTCGAACCTCTCCCAGCTATGAGCTTTGTACAAATTAGATAGCCTCTGAACTGTAGTTTCTTCACTGAAAATAGAGATGCCACTACCCACCTCCCTGATAACCACGTATATATGTATTTTGATGTTGGACTACATGCTTTCTTGGTTAGAGGTCAGCCATGAGCCTTTGCAGTAGGAGCACTGACTCCAAGACTCTAGACTAACAGAGAACTAAACCTCAATTCAGTTCAGTTGCTCAGTCGTGTCCGACTCTTTGCGACCCCATGAATTGCAGCATGCCAGGCATCCCTCTCCATCACCAGCTCCCAGAGTTCACTCAGACTCATGGCCCATCAAGTCAGTGATGCCATCCAGCCATCTCATCCTTGGTTGTCCCCTTCTCCTCCTGCCCCCAATCCCTCCCAGATTCAGAGTCTATTTCAATGAGTCAATTCTTCACATGAGGTGGCCAAAGTACTGGAGTTTCAGCTTTAGCATCATTCCTTCCAAAAATCCCCGGGCTGATCTCCTTCAGAATGGACTAGGTAGATCTCCTTGCAGTCCAAGGGACTCTCAAGAGTCTTCTCCAATACCACAGTTCAAAAGCATCAATTCTTTGGTGTTCAGCTTTCTTCACAGTCCAACTCTCACATCCATACATGACCACTAGAAAAACCATAGCCTTGAGTAACAGACCTTTGTTGGCAAAGTAATGTCTCTGCTACCCCACACCCGGGGCCAGGGGCGGCAGCCAGGAGGAGCAACCCCATGTCCAAGGAGCAGTGGCTGCATGGGCACAGGAGGGCCTAGAGGAGCTATTCCACGTCCAAAGTCAGGAGGGGCGGTGGTGAGGAGATAACCCCCGTCCAAGGAAAGGAGCAGCGGCTGCGCTTTGCTGGAACAGCCATGAAGAGATACCCCACGTCCAAGGTAAGAGAAACCCAAGTAAGATGGTAGGTGTTGCAAGANTTTTTCTTTCTGGCTTACTTCATTCTGTATAATCGGCTGCAAAGTGTTTTTAGAGGTCTGGTGAGGGAGGAGAGGTAGTAGCCTGTGTGATCACAATTCTCTGATTAGCTGATGGTAGATGGTGTCACAGGAGTTAACAATCTCCTTTGACTCCAGGAGGCTTGAGGCTGTGTACTCATGGTCATCGAGTAGTTAACATTTTCCATTTTCAGGGAGGTTTTCACATCTGTAAAACAACTCTGGAAATGTGCATCAAAGATGGTTACCTAAGTACTCCAGGAAGGAAGTATTACTATGAACAAAGCTAGTGGAGGTGATGGAATTCCATCTGAGCTATTTAAAATTCTAAAATATGGTGCTATTAAGTGTTTCACTCAGTCCGTCATCAAATTTGGAAAACTCAGCAGTGGTCACAGAACTGGAAAAAGGTCAGGTTTCATTCCAATCCCAAAGAATGTTAGTACCAAAGAATGTTCAGACTACCATACAATTCTGTTCATTCACATGCTAGCAAGGTAATGATCAAAATCCTTCAAGCTAGCCTTCAGCAGTACCTGGATCTAGAACTTCCAAATGTACAAACTGAGCTTCAAAGAGGCAGAGGAACCAGAGATCAGATTGGCAACATTCATAAGATTGTAGAAAAAGCAAGGGAATTAAAACAAACAAACAAACATATACTTCTGCTTCATTGACTACACTAAAGCCTTTGTGTAGATCACAACAAATTATGGAAAATTGTTAAAGAGATAGGAGTACCAGACCACTTTACCTGTCTCCTGAGAAACTTGTATGCAGGTAACAGGTCAAGAAGCAACAGTTCAAACTGGACATGGAACAATAGAATGGTTCAAAACTGGGAAAGGAACATGTCAAGGCTATATATTGTCACCATGCTTATTTAACTTATATGTAGAATGCATTATGTGAAATGCCAGGCTGAATGAATCACAAGTCGGAATGAAGATTGCCAGGAGAAATATCAACAACCTCAAATATGCAAATAATACCACTTTCATGGCAGAAAGTGAAGAGAAGCTAAAGAGCCTCTTGATGAAGGTGAAAGTGGAGAATTTCACAAAAAGAGAGTTTTTGGTTTAAAACTCAGCATTCAAAAAACTAAGATTATGGTATCTAGTCCCATCACTCCATAGCAAATAGATGGGGAAAAAAGTGGAAACAGTGACTGATTTTACTTCCTTGGACTCCAAAACCACTGTATATGGTGACTGCAGTCACAAAATTAAAAGATGCTTGGTTCTTAGAAGAAAAGCTATGACAAACCTAGACAGTGTGTTAAAAAACAGAGACATCACTTTGCCAACAAAGGTCCATTTAATCAAAGATACGTTTTTTCCAATAGTCATCCATAGAGGTGAGAGTTGAACCATAAAGCAGGCTGAATATTGAAGAATTGATGTTTTTGAATTGTGGTGCTGGAGGAGACTCTTGAAAAGGCCCTTGGACTGCAAGGAGATCAAATCAGTCAATCCTAAAGAAAACCAGCCCTAAATATTCATTGGAAGGACTGATGCTGAAGCTAAAACTCCAATACTTTGGCCACCTGCTGCTGCTGCTGCTGCTAAGTCGCTTCAGTCGTGTCTGACTCTGTGCGACCCCAGAGACGGCAGCCCACCAGGCTCCCCCGTCCCTGGGATTTTCCAGGCAAGAACACTGGAGTGGGTGGCCACCTGATGAGAAGAGCAAGTTCATCAGGAAAGACCCTGATGCTAGGAAAGACTGAAGGCAAGAGAAGAGGGTGACAGAGGCTGAGATGGTTAGGTAGCATTTCCTACTCGATGGACATGAATTTGAGCAAACTCCAGGAGACAGTGGAGGACAGAGAAGCCTGGCATGCTGCAGTCCATGGGGTTGCAAAGAGCTGGACACGACTTAGCGACTGAACACATCCAGGTACTTCAAAGAAGAGCTAAAGCAGAGGATATGTAGGAAGGCCCCATAGGGTCCTGCTCAGTAATGAAGGAGGGTAAATCTGGGGCTGAGGTCTATTTCAAGATGGAAGAAGTAAAGGGAGATAAAATTCAGGCGAAAACTACATGGATAGGAGGTTTTAGTTTATTCTTATCACTTTTTTAACAAAGTTATCAATATTTGTTATCTATATATGTTCTTATTTAAGACATAGTATTTGAATAGTCAAAGGGACTGCAAACTACTACATGTCTGATTTTTCAGTATTGTCCTTATGGTTAAAATGGGTCCAAATTGCAGAGATGGTGTTGTCAAAGCCTCTTTGGTGATGGTGTATGAAACGTCATATAAGTTTTCCAGCACAAAAGAGATATTCTGCATTTTATGTCTTTGTCTCCTGGATAAATATGTTTTTCCATTTTAGTTAGAAACCCAGTTAAATTTTAAGTGAACTTAACTGCTTTTTTAAAATTTGTTTTTTTATTTCATCCATATATCCAGTATTTTGTTAGGTAACAAAGCTGACTTCAGAATGAGTGGATGTCTCTAGCTCCCTGAGGTGGGGTAGAGGGGTGATGGTGACATAGGGAGGTTCTTGGTCATGTGACCTGTGCACTCTAACTCACCAGGATATCCCCCGGGGAGGGCTTCACACCTGCTTCATGCTCTTCTGTTACCATCTTGAAATTCTGAATAATTCTGAACCAGAGGCCTTGCATTTTCATTTTTCACTCAGTTCAGTCACTCAATCATGTCCGACTCTTTGTGAGCTTGTGGACTGCAGTGCTCCAGGCTTCCCTGTCCATCACCAACTCCCAGAGCTTGCTCACACTCATGTCCATTGAGTTGGTGATGCCATCCAACCATCTCATCCCCTGTCGTCCCTTTTCCTCCTGCCTTCAATCTTTCCCAGCATCAGGGTCTTTTCTAATGAGTCAGTTCTTTGCATTAGGTGGTCAAAGTATTGAAGTTTCAGCTTCAGCGTCAATCCTTCCAATGAATATGCAGGATTGATTTCCTTTAGGATTGACTGATTTGATCTCCTTGCAGTCCAAGAGACTCTCAAGAGTCTTCTCTAGCACCGCCCTCAAAAGCATCAATTCCTCAGTGCTCAGCTTTCTTTTTAGTCTAACTCTCACATCCATGACTACTGGAAAAACCATAGCTTTCACTGAAAGGACCTTTGTTGCCAAAGTAATGTGTCTGCCTTTTAGTATGCTGGCTAGGTTGGTCAAAGCTTTTCTTCCAAGGAACAAACTTCTTTTAATTTTGTGGCTGCAGTCACCATCTGCAATGATTTTGGAGCCCAAGAAAATAAAGTCACTATTTCGATTGTTTCCCCAACTATTTGTCGTAGAAGTGATGGGACCGGATGCCATGATTTTAGTTTTTTGAATGTTGAATTTTAAGTTGGCATTTTCATTCTCACTTTCAAGAGGCTCTGTAGTTCCTCTTTGCTTTCTGCCATAAGGATGCTTTCATCTGCATATCTGAGGTTATTGGGCCCTTCAAATTATGTGGTCAGCCCTATTCACTCCTTGAAGGTAAACAC
>SJYV01006821.1:9109-21429 GCA_006410875.1 Neotragus pygmaeus
AATCTTCAAACAAATGGATGTAAGTATATGTATAAATGATTCACTTTTCTGTACACTTGAAACTAACACAATGTTGTAAATCAACTATACTTCAATAAAAACTTTAAAAAGTAAATAAATGTGAAAAATATATGTTGCAGCAATTATAAAAATGAAATAAAGATAGGAGGGAGGGGGGTCAGGATGGGGAACACGTGTATACCTGTGGTGGATGCATGTTGATATATGGCAAAACCAATATAATATTGTATAGTAATTAACCTCCAATTAAAATAAACAAATTTATATTAAAAATAAATAAAATAAAATAAAGATAGAGCAAGGGAAACAATAATAGGCCAAGGATAAGCTCAAGGAATGAGATACAGCGTTGCTATCCTTTCAGAACTCACCTTTCAGTCTTCGAGGCTTTGTCTTTCTGAGCTGGGATTTTAAATTAACAAAACCAGCATTATTAATAAAGCCAGTATTTCCATGATTCTCTCCCATCTTTCACATTTCTATGACTACTGATATCCTATCTGACAAGTTTGAAACCATTGGAGTTGTGTCTTACAATGAAAGAAGGAATCAAGCTCATATAGTAAAATAACACGGGTTGTGTTTTGACATCTCTCTGTCACTTATTCCATGTCTCACCCTGTCCTTGGCACTTTTGCTTGCCCGTGAAGAAGTTATAGCTTTGAATGAACAATCATGGAAGGTGAGTCAAACTTAAGTGTAAAACAGATTCCTCTGATGATAATGTAATATATTTTTAAGACATATTGAGTAATTTAATAAGCATATTTAAACTACTGTGTATTAACTCACTTTAGTTAAGATTCAAATTATTTATTACATGGAATTTTACAGATAAGAATGCTGGAGTATGCAGCCATGACCCAGGCTTGAACCAGGGTCTGTTGCATTGAAAGCAGATTCCTTACCATCTGAGCCACTGGAGAAGCACGCACATAGTGCTCCAGTTTCTTAACTGTATGTTTATACATGCTCGTGAATGTGTGTTCTTCACAAAACACTTAACATCGGGTAGTCATGTAGTTTCAGATTCTTCTCTCTAAGTGAAGGGATGAAACTAAGTAGTTGCTAAAATCCTAGAGGTATTCATTCTGGTTATCCAAATATGCTTGTCAGTACAGCTCAAACCAAGCTGCCACATTATAAACTCAGCACAAATATTTTTTGAAGCAATAAATGTCTCTGAACTTCTAAGAAAATTTATTTTTTAGTTGGAGAAGGAAATGACAAGTTAGAAGGATATAAAAACTAAGAATACAGTTACTAACAAGTGGAATAAATGTTTGACAGAAAAAATAAGTCATCAGTGAGTGTAAAGTTATGTGGCTACAGGTAAAGAAAAAGAAGATGGACACAAACTCCTTCTTTTGGGATTAGCGTCCCAGGAATGATTGAACTCAATATCATGAGATGAAATAACAATCATGTTGCATTTTTAAGTTGGTATATCCACAATATAATTACTACTGTAATTATTTCTGTTATACTTGAGTTTTCATAGTTTTAAATTTATTCAGTCTCTATAGGTTGATATGTTTCTGCTTTTCTACCAGACAGAATGCAATTCTCAAAAACTCTTGAAGCCACACTTAAAGAAAACCAAACAAGCACACACACAAAAAAAAGTCCCTTAACTATTTTATTTGGAAAAAGTCAAGTTGCTCAGTCATGTCTGACTCTTTGCGACCCCATGGACTGTAGCCTACCAGGCTCCTCTGTCCATGAGATTTTCCAGGCAATAGTACTGGAGTGGATTGCCATTTTTCTTCTCCAAGGGATCTTCTCTACCTAAGGATCAAACCCGGGTCCCCCACATTGTAGACAGACGCTTTACCATCTGAGCTACCAGGAAGATCCTCTTTAATTATAAAAGGAGGTACAATGCATTTTATAATTTCAGGGACCCTCTAATATATGAAAGAAATCTCAGTAAAGTTGAGCTGCTTGCCCAGATTACAGTGAAAATAATAAAGCATGGTGGAGAACAGTATCCGTCTTGTTCACTGCCGAGTGTCTAGCAGAGTAACTCATACATAGCACTGCAATAAATAGATTTCATTGATTATTTGAACTATCTGTAATTTACTGTCTAATAAGTGAATAAAGAGGAAAGGACAAATGCTCTACAAATACTACTTTGTGATAATAATCATTAGCAAAGTCAGCAATTAAAAATGAGGAAAACAAGAGCCACTGCCACCAAAAAATATCAGACTTGAACAATGGCCATAGGTAATATTCTTCTGTGCAATATCTACCAAATAGCATATTTTAAACTATATCTAGGATTTTTTTTTTAACTGGCATTGTAAGATGACACACATGGAGGGGTTGATAACATTGAAAGAAGAATTCTCTACATACAGTTCCAAGGGAAAAAGGCTCACTGTGCCCTGTAGGACCGCAGAGGAAGCTCCAGCCTTAGTCAAGAGGCAGAAGGCGTGGTTGCCTGGGGAGGAATGGGCAAGTCAGGGTGAGGCCCGAGCAGGCCTGGGATTGGATCAATTGGATGATTTTGGGGCCTCTACTTTGGCCACCTCATGTGATAAATTGACTCATTGGAAAAGACTTTGATGCTGGGAGGGATTGCGAGCAGGAGAAGAAGGGGACGACAGAGGATGAGATGGCTGGATGGCGTCACTGACTCGATGGATGTGAATCTGAGTGAACTCTGGGAGATGGTGATGGACAGGGAGGCCTGGCGTGCTGTGATTCATGGGGTCACAAAGAGTTGGACACGAGTGAGCAACTGAACTGAAATGAACTGAGGGTATAGGAGTTGTGTCTCTATGGAATCACACCTTGGGGTGATTTGGGGAGAATATTGGTTTGAAATGTGCTTTAGATAAAGATGGTGATTTGTGGAAAGGCTTTGAATTGATTGGTTTGCATATGAAATATGTACTCACAAGCAACTTGTTCACTGTCTCTAGGAATTAGCTGCCTTGGGAGGGGCTGTTCCTTCCTTCCTAGGTACACAAAGCCCCATGATATCAAAACATCATGAAAATTTTAAAAATGACAAGATGTTAAAAGCAAGAGTAACTTAAGGAACTTACACTCATTTCCTGTTTTTTTTTTTTTTCTTTTTCCTTATTAGTTTTAGGATGGGTACATTACTTTACTTAGTTTATCACAAAAAATATAGTAAAGGATTAGACTTATCTAAATGCATGGCTGTTGTGATGAACAAAGTTAGATATTAACTGTGAAACTTATGACCAAAATTGTTTGGTGCAAAGTTATCCTTTGTGCCAGGATCTACTTCCTTTAAGGCATAAAACTTTTCTTTTAATCTCCTATTAGCACTTTACTCTAGTAGTAGGCAGCATTAATGGAGAGAATGAAAAATTATCAAGAATATCTGGGGGGAAGACTTTCAATTTCTGGTCTGGCATGAAAAAAGTCACTCGTGTTCACTCAGCAAGAAAAAAAGCTGAATGAAATGAAACTGAAAGCTCTTCTTAGATCCATCAGAAAATTGAGGTCACAGGGCAAGGTGCTTCCCCCCAGTTGAAGAGATGGACAGGCAGAAATAGAGAATCATAACTTACCAGAGCAGAAGGCTGAGAGCAGAAAACTCCACAGAAACTCCTTCTGGGTAGGAAAACCTAAACATTATTGACAAGTTGATGGAGACAGAGTGAACAAATTTAAGAGCTAAAACCTCCAGATGGGCCTGGCTTAGTGGGACCCCCACAGTGTTGTGAGTTTTGCCTCCAGTGAGGACTAGAAATACGCCATGCACCAGCATTCCAAATTAGCCGTTATAAAACATGCTCAGAAATTCCATCTTTCTTAACAAGGGTTGTTCTGTCTGGATAGAAGCTGTTTTACCAGAGCCCAACAGACCGAGGCTTTACTAGAATCTTACTTCTGTGGGGAAATGGAAATGCTCATCTCTACTTCCTTCCAGCCTTCAGCGCGATGAAAGGGCAGCAATGGACTGAAGCCTGCTATCACCTCCCACGTGTGGGAAATAACCTCAGGTCCCACTAGCTTTCACCTGTCACTTCTGAGAGGGTGGGGAGAAATTGAGAAGTACTTGTGAAGGTCACAGTTTAGAGTCGCATGCTCACTATAAAACTAATGCCTAATTATAGGGATAAACATTCTCCTCTTCCCATAGTGGCTTACAATCGCAGCGGTGTGGCCCCTGTATAGAAACAAGAAGACACAATTGAAAGTATTGTACGTCTCAGATCTTATTTTAAAAAGCCTCTAAGGAAACCCAGATACAACATGTGAGACACATACTAGGAAACCACAGGAAATTTCAGCCTCAAATACCTATAGGTGGACCATAAAGAAGACAGAGCACTGAAGAACTGATGCCTTTGAACTACGGCGACTCATGAGAGTTATGTCTCATGTGAAGATTCATGAGTCCCTTGGATAGCAAAGAAGATCAAACCAGTCAGTCTTAAGTGAATCCTCCTGAACATTCATTGGAAGGACTAATGCTTGAAGTTGAAAGTCCAATACTTTGGACACCTGATCCAAAGGGCTGACTTATTGGAAAAGACCCTGATGCTGGCAAAGATTGAAGGCAGGAGGAGAAGGGGGCAACAGAGGATGAGATGGTTGGATAGCATCACTGATGCAATGGACATAAACTTGGAAAACTCTGGGTGATGGTGAGGGACAGGGAAATCTGGCATACCATAATCCAGGGGGTTGAGAAGAGTCAGACATAAATTTAAGACAGAACAACAACCACAACAACCTGTAGTTGTATTAAAGATTAAATACAGTCTAACTTCTGGGGCTTCCCTTGTGGCTCAGCTGGTAAAAACTCCACCTGCAATGAGGGAGACCTCGGTTTGATCCCTCGGTGGGAAGAGCCCCTGAAGAAGGGAAGGGCTATCCACTCCAGTATGCTGGCCCAGAGAATTCCATGGACTGTATAGTCCATGGGGTTGCAGAGTCAGTCACAACTGACAGACTTTTAATTTCATAGTCTAACTTCTAGCCAGATTAATATAAAGCCTTATGATAAATGTCTATTTGCCCAAGTTCTGCTTACCCAAAACATTATATCTGGAGTACAGTAAAAATTTACAAAGCACAATTAAAGACAAATATATATATATATATGTATATATATATATAGTTTGAAAAGACAGGATACGTGTTAGAACAAGTTCATATATGATAGAGACATTAGAATTATAAGATGGGAAATATAAAACAATTATAGTTAATATGATAATAATTTTAACAGAAAATGTTGGGAAAACGGCAAAAGCTACAAACCACATGGGTCAGCAGACATGAAAACTAATTAAGGAACCAAACGGATTCTAGAAATCAAAAGAACTATAATAGGCATAAATAATGCCTTGATGGATTGATTAATAGTCTGTTCACAGCTAAAGAAAAAACCATTGAGTTCAAAGTAAAGTCAACAAAATTTTATAACTGCAGATGGAAAGAGAAAAATAAAATGGCAGAAGAGGAGCAATAAGAACTAAGACATAATTATAAAAAGCATGATATACTGAGGATACTAAAGTGAAATGAAGTGAAGTTGCTCAGTCGTGCCTGACTCTTTGTGACCCCATGAACTGTAGCCTACCAAAGTACTGGAATTTCAGCTTTAGTATCATTCCTTCCAAAGAAATCCCAGGGCTCTGATCTCCTACAGAATGGGCTGACTGGATCTCCTTGCAGTCCAAAGGACTCTTAAGAGTCTTCTCCAACACCACAGTTCAAAAGCATCAATTCTTCAGTGCTCAGCTTTCTTCACAGTCCAACTCTCACATCCACACATGACCATTGGAAAAACCATAGCCTTGTCTAGACGGACCTTTGTTGGCAAAAACTACAAGAAGAAGTGCACCAGACTATCATATATGGAGACTTCTCTGAAAGAAACAAGATGTTTCTTCAGATCCTGAAGAAAGAAGATCAGTAAGGTCCTAGCTGAAATCATCAGCATTATAACTTAACTGGATATAGTTGACCCATCTATAATACTTCATCCAACGGTAGAACTCACATTTTTCTCAAGTTCAAATGTAACCATCACCAGTATAGACACGACCATTGCCTGTAATCCACAAACTAAAAAATATGAAGCAATAGAAATTATATAAACATGCCTCAGACCACAATAGAAGTATATTACAAATAAATAACAAAGATAACTGGAAAATTTCGAAGTACAGATTAATCAACACACTTCTAAAATCATACATGGATTAAAGAATAATTCTCAAGAGAAATTCAAAAATATTTCAAACTTTAAAAACATAAAAATACAGCTTATCTACATTCGATGTACTGTGAAATGTAGTTAGTAAAACCAGTGTTTAGAGAAAAATTTACAGCATTAAATGCAAACGTAAAAGGGTGTTCAGCTCAGTTCAGTTGCTCAGTTGTACCTGATTCTTTGTGACACTAGATTACTCCAGAAAAGAATGTATGTGCTTGGAAATTACTTGCTCACAAGCTGAGATTTCAATATTTTATGCTACTCTGTGATCAGATCTGAAAGTATCTTCTTTGAGACATTTTCACTGGCAAGATCCACATTAATCAGTCAAGAAAGTGCTCAGTGTAATGTGTGATATGTCATTATTCCCATGTGATTTTCTAGTTTCAGAAAAATTCAGGCTGGTGTCCATCCATCAACACTAACAATCCCACAGATGCTGAGTGGGCCCAGGTACCAGCACTCCACTCAGCTTCCAGGGCCCTCAGATGTGTCCCTGCCCCCAGTGTGCAGGCCATTATATTGCCACACAGCTGCGGTTCCTTCTGTGACAACAAAAATCAAACCATCACGTAACGGGGATCATGGGCAGGTAAATTTCTTCTCCTTGATATTTGGTAACTGTCTACTACTAACTAGATAAATGCATTGCATGCTAAGTCACTTCAGTCATATCAGTCTCTTTGCGACCCGTGGACTGTAGCCCACCACGCTCCTCTGTTTATGAGGTTCTCCAGGCAAGAATGCTGGAGTGGGTTTCCACTTCCTTCTCCAGGGAAATCTTCTTGACTCAGGGATCAAACTCAAGTCTCTGAAGTCTCCTGCATTGGCAGGAGGATTGTTTATGAAGAGAGACACCTGGGAAACTAGATAAATGCATTACACGTATTTTAATCTAATAAACGTGGAAAATAGAAAATGGTTGCTGAGCCTCAGTTCTATTTAACTGTCAGTAGACTGATGGCTCAGTTGGTAAAGAATCTGCCTGCAATACGGAAGACCCAGGTTTTATCCCTGGGACATGAAGATCCCCCGGAGAAGGGAATGGCAACCCACTGCAGTATTCTTTCCTGGAATATCCCATGGACAGAAAAGCCCGGTAGACTACAGTCCACAGGGTCACAAAGAATCAGACACAACTGAGAGACTAACACATATACCCAAAAGCATGGAACAGTAGACTCATACCTGTGAGGAACAGCTTGGTATCAGAGCCTAACAAGAAGAACATCTCTTTCTTAAAGCTAAAAGAAACGAGAAGTCTACCTCCAGGACCAGTTATATAGATGCTTAAGCAAGATGCTGATTAAGGTAGCTGCTTTAGCTAGAGCTTATTTTCATACATGATGTCNGCTTGGTATCAGAGCCTAACAAGAAGAACATCTCTTTCTTAAAGCTAAAAGAAACGAGAAGTCTACCTCCAGGACCAGTTATATAGATGCTTAAGCAAGATGCTGATTAAGGTAGCTGCTTTAGCTAGAGCTTATTTTCATACATGATGTCCTTGACCTCCAGGCTGGCAGCATTGAGAGGGATTGGCTGTATCTAAATATTTAAAAAGCTGGTATATTGATTCCCTTTGCATGGAGGAGAAACACGTATTTCAGATCCAAATGCAGGCTTGTTGGGTGTTTTTTCTTTCACTCTGTCTTAGTTGTGAATAGATTTCCGTGTGGCTTCATCATCAGTCCCTTCCAACTCTTTCACCCCTCCATGGGGAAGTCACTTGGTAAAGCAAGAGCCTCCTTCACATCCCACTGGACAGGTCATCCCAGGACCTCAACAACCTCAGAATTCTCAGAGTCCCTAGATTTCAAGAGCCACACAAATAAACCTGTGCTAGTTAGAAAGCAAAACTTACATAAAGACAAATTGTTTTCTGCAAGAACTTTTGAGCAATTGTCCCTTTTCAAAATTCAGCATCTTTGGTCTCTGTGCTACTGTGGAACGCTGATTTCTATGCTTATGTTAGACATTCCTTCCTCAAAACTCATTTTCCCATTCAACCAGTAATTTGAATTTTACTAGCTACTGCTAGTTATTTTTAAGATTAGCCATGTACTTCAACAGCAAGAAGTTAGAATACACTTTTATGTGCTTATCTAAAGCAGCTTACTTTCTTTTACTTCAGGGGTAGGGAATTATTCTTAATAGCTTGAAATATCACCAAATTCCAAAGCATAAACTATTACACAGAACTGAATACTGCATTTCTTATTTCTGATTTATTCTCTGTAGAAAAAATGACATTGAAGTAGTGCAAAGTTATTTTATGATAACTATACAATATAATGTTGATATCAAATCTCAATTATTTATTAGCACATTTATATGTATTATATTCTTATATATTATGTATGTATTATATACTAATATATGTGTTATATTCTCATATATTGTAATTGTATTATATAATTATACATATAATTATATATGTATTATATTTTTATAAATTAAAATTCCCAGCATTTATCTTTTCTTTTTTTCTTTTTTACTTTTCAAATGAAAGTCTAACAACATTTTTGCTACATGTGTAGTACAGAAATTTATAGAAGCTTTTTCTGTGTCTTTGTATGATAAGAGGTTTGTAACAGACATCAGTACTATAAGATGAGAAAACAGGCAATCCTTTATTTTTATGAGATACTAGTTAAACTTGAGAGTTTTTGTATGGATCTTCTAGTTATGACTTGTTTGAGAGCTACACTTATATAAGAAAAAGTGATACAAACTTTTCATGAAATGCAAAATGTTCGGGGTTTGGTTTGTTTGTTGTTTACACCCAAATCTTTCCAATTAAATTAAGTTCACTCACTCAGTCGTATCTGATTATTTGTGAACCCATGGACTGCAGAAAGCCAGGCTTCCTTGTTGATCATCAGCTCTTGGAACTTGCTCAAACTATGTCCATAGAGTCGGTGTTGACTTCTAACCATCTCATCCTTTGTCGTCCCCTTCTCCTCCTGCCTTTAATCTTTCCCAGCATCAGAGTCTTTTCCAATAAGTCAATTCTCAAATCAGGTGGGCAAAGATTTAGAGCTTCAGCTTCAGCATCAGTCCCTTCATTGATTATTCAGGATTAATTTCCTTTAAGATTGACTGGTATGATGTCCTTGCAGCCCAAGGGATGCTCAAGAATCTTCTCTAACACCACAGTTCAAAAGAATCAATTCTTCAATGCTCAGCTTTCTTTATAGTCCAACTGTCACATACAATAGATGTTGACAATTTGATCTTTTGTTCACTGCCTTTTCTAAATCCAGTTTGAACTTTTGGAAGTCATCAGTTTACATACTATTGAAACCTTGCTTGGAGAATTTTGAGCATTACTTTGCTAGCATGTGAGATGAGTGCAGTGGTGGGCTGAATATATAAATAAAACAAATATTTTATGCAGAAAATATTATTGAAAAATTTTATGTACAATATTAATGGTGTTTTACCTCATTTATTTAATGCTAAAATTGGTTGCTAAGTAATTTGGTAAGGCTTAGTTGTCACAGATAAAGAAGAGACTATTGTTTTTAATTTTGATAGACAATAATACAAATTTAAAACATTTTATAAACACACAATTCAACTTAAGTAGTTTTTATAAATTTAAACTCCTATTTGACAGAAAAGCTATACAAAAGTGATCTTAAGATCTTAATGACCCAGAAAACCATGCTGGTGTGATCACTCACCTAGAGCCAGACTTCCTGGAATGTGAAGTCAAGTGGTTCTTAGGAAGTAGCACTGCTAACAAAGCTGGTGGAGGTGATGAAATTCCAGCTGAGCTATTCAAATCCTAAAAGATAATGCTATGAAAGGGCTGCACTCAACATGCCAGCAAATTTGGAAAACTCAAAAGAGGCCACAGTATGGGGAAAGGTCAGTTTTCATTCCAATCCCAAAGAAAGGAAATCCCCAAAATGTTCAAACTACTGCACAGTTGCATTCATTTCACATACTAGCAAAATAATATTCAAAATTCTCCAAGCCAGGCTTCAACAGTACATGAATGGAGAACTTCCATATGTTCAAGCTGGATTTAGAAAAGGTAGAAGAACCAGAGATCAAATTGCCAACACCCATTGGATCATAGAAAGAACAGAAGAATTCCAGAAAAAACTTCTGCTTTATTAACTAAAGTTTTGGACCTTGTAATCACAAAAAACTGAAAAATTATTAGAGATGTAAATACCACACAAAACTACTTGCCTCCTGAGAAATCTGTATGCAGATCAAGAAGCAACAGATAGAATCAGACATGGAACGATTGATTGGTTCCAAATCAGGAAAGGACAATGTCAAGGCTGTATATCATCATCTTGCTTATTTAACTTATATGCAGAGTACATCATGAGAAATGGTGGGCTGGATGAAGCACAAGCTGGAATCAAGATTGCTGGGAGAAATATCAATAACCTCAGATATACAGATGACACCCCCCTTATGGCAGAAAGCAAAGAAGAACTAAAGAACACTGATGAAAGTGAAATAGGCTAGGGGAAAACTTGGCTTTGCCCTCAACATTCAAAAAACGAAGATCATGGCATCTGATCCCATCACTTCATGACAAATAGATGGGGAAACAATGGAAATAGGTACAGACTATTTTCTTAGGCTTCAAAATCAAGGCAGATGGTGACTGCAGACATGAAATTAATTACACTTGCTCTTTGGAAGAAAAGATATGTCCAACCTAGAAAGAATATTTAAAAAAACAGAGAGATTACTTTGCCAAAAAAGGTCTGTCTAGTCAAAGCTATGGTTTTTCCATAGTAGTCATGTATGGATGTGAGAGTTGAACCGTAAAGAAAGCTGAACTCTGAAGAACTGGTGGTTTTGAACTGTGGTGCTGGAGAAGACTCTTGAGAGTCCCTTGGACTTCAAGAAGATCAAACCTGTCAATCTAAAGGAAATCAGTCCTGAATAATCATTGGAGGAGCCAATGCTGAAGCTGAAACTCCAGTAGTTTGGCCACCTGATGTGAAGTACTGAATCATTAGAAAAGATCCTGATGCTCGGAAAAATTGAAGGCAGAGAGAAGGGGATGACAGAGGATGAGATGGTTGGATGGCATCACCGACTCGATGAATATGAGTGTGAGCAGGCTCCTGGAGTTGTTGATGGGTAGGGAAGTCTGGCATGCAACCCATGGGTTTGCAAAGTGTTGGACTCTACCTAACGGCTGAACTGAACTGAACTAATTCTAGATTCAGGCCTTGAGTTATCTTTCAGTTGTTTGCTGTATCTTTCATGCTGCTGGTCCTGCTGCTAAGTTGCTTCANCATGCAACCCATGGGTTTGCAAAGTGTTGGACTCTACCTAACGGCTGAACTGAACTGAACTAATTCTAGATTCAGGCCTTGAGTTATCTTTCAGTTGTTTGCTGTATCTCTTTCATGCTGCTGGTCCTGCTGCTAAGTTGCTTCAGTTATATCCAACTCTGTGCGACCCCATAGACAGCAGCCCATGAGGCTTCCCCATCACTGGGGTTCTCCAGGCAAGAACACTGGAGTGGGTTGCCATTTCCTTCTCCAAATAATGAAAGTGAAACATAAAAGTGAAGTCGCTCAGTCTTGTCCAACTCTTAGCGGCCCCATGGACTGCAGACCATCAGGCTCCTCCGTCCATGGGATTTTCCAGGCAAGAGTACTGGAGTGGATCACCAGTGCCTTCTCCATCTCTTTCATGAGCACATCCGAAATTTGGAGGCATTTCTTCATTTTTATTTGCTGTTTGATTTGAGCATGTTTTTAGACTCTCTTTAGACCAGATTCATCTTCTATGTTTCTTGTCCTAAAAGAATCTGCTATTTCTCCAAGGACCCCTGGTTCCTTTAACTGGAGAATTGTAATAAAAATTAAATTCTGGACACTAGGTGTTTTCACTACTCTGAGGTGTCTATGCTTTTAGTGAACAAAGCAATGATAACATATGTATGTGCGTGAACCTGTATGTCTCAGTTCAGTTCAGTTCAGTCGCTCAGTCATGTCCAACTCTTCACGACCCCATGAATCACAGCACGCCAGGCCACCCTGTCCATCACCAACTCCCAGAGTTCACTCAGACTCACATCTATAGAGTCAGTGAT
>SJYV01006832.1:0-13432 GCA_006410875.1 Neotragus pygmaeus
GTGACCTCACTGCTGGGTTTTGGGGGAAGTTCCAGGTCCTGGGCGCCCCTGGAGGCTGGATAGCTGTGAGATGGCCAGTGAGGTGTAGCCTGGCTTGGGGAGGGTTAGGGAGGGAGAGGCTGGAGCAGTAAGGCCACCAAGGAAGCCGGCGGGGAGGAGGGATGGAAAACCTGAGGGATCTGGACTTGGTTTCTTTGGGGGGAGGGAGGAACCTGGGGATTCTGGGATGGGACTTGTCTCCAGGCAGGGGGTTCAGCCCATTTCAGTGGACGGTCAGAATCAGCAGAGGCCGGGCAGCTCGGGCCCCCAGACCACTCCCACTCTAGAAGGGACGTCAGGTGTTTGCACCCATGAGTACAGGGTAGGCAAGACCTGGCTTCCCTGCTTCCTGTTCTGGCCAAGAATGCGGGGCCCTGTGTTATCCACCTCCGGAGAGTTATACCCAGTGAACCAACTTTTATTCGGCACTGAGTACAGTCAGGCTCTGCTCTAGACACTGGGTTCATCCAGGGACGGGACAGGCAGAAGCATTGCGCTGTTGGGCTTCTGCGCCCATGGACCTGTGCAGTGTTCAGCCTGTGCAACTGCACGCGAGCTGCATGAAGGCCTCGTGGTGAAGCCCCAGCTCCGGAGTGTGCGAGCATCCCAGCAAGCAAGGGCAGGGCTCTGGTTTTGGGAAGCCCCCTGAGAACGCGAGCAGCGGCCGTCGTCAGTGTGGGGAAGGATGGTGGGAGGGAAGGTGCTCACTGCCCGCTGTGGTCTTCCTGGTCCCTGTGTTCCGTGCCTGCCTGTCCTGGACTCGGCTCCTCCCAGCATGGCTTTGAAATCCAACCTCTGGCCTCAGGTGAACTGGTGCTCATTCCTCTGCAGGCTGTGGGTGGATCTCAAGGGTGAGGGTGCTTCCTGAGGGGAGGTGTGCCAGGTCACCAGACTGCTCTGTCCAACCTTGGGACGGTTTTCCAGGGAGCAGGAGGACAGACAGGAATCCCAGCTGGGGTGGGGGCTGTCTGGTAGATCCTCACCACCATCCAGCCTTCTGTGACTGGCAGAAAGACCTCACCTCCGGGGTTGTCCTGAAGACTCAGCTTCACGGGGCTTTGCCCCTCCCGCCCCTCCCGCACCCCAGCAAAGGCAGGCTGGTCCTCTTCCCAGCTTCGGGGGAGGCCAGGTAGATAAAGAGCCCTCCCAGCCAACGACGGGTGAGGCTCCAGTCCCTCCCTGGGCACCACTGAATGGGAAGAAACGGGTGTGGAACATCCGCCACCTACAGCTCCCCACCCCCCAGGAGGAGGGGATTAGGGTCCCCACCGAGAGACTCCCCATGAGAAGACAGCCTGCAGCCCACCCAGAAGGAGCTCTGGGAGACGCCATGGAGAGTTGAGGGACAGTTGGACACAGTGACCCGGAGGGCTAAGGGCTGAGAACCACCCCGGGTTGTAACATTCATTCCCTGCTCATCCTTCAAGGGGTGAGAGGAATCCAAACCCCACCTTCCTGAGTCTCCAGGGGTGCGGCCAGGAGCTTCAGAGTGAGCTGAAGATGTCTGCAGGGTCACGGCAGTGGGCGGGTGGGTGAGGGCAGAATGGCTGAGGTCACAGCGGGAGGGACCTCCAGCCGGAGAGACTCGGCCCCAGGGTGGAGCCGGTCCACAGTCCAGGCAGGAGCTGCACCCCATGAGCTTGCGCATGCTTCCTCCCTGGGAGGCTGGGCCTCCGCGGAGCTGAGGGGGTGGGAGTACAGGACGGAAGCTTCTGGGATGAGATCAGGCTCAGGTGGGAGCGCCGAGTCCCTGGCCCCTTTCCTGTGGGTATTCCGGGCATCCGCAGGGCGGTTTGTAAGTGCCAAGGGGTCATGCCATTCATTGAGATAGGAGCCCCACTGCACTCTTCTGAAACGTTTAACCTCTCGTTCAAAACCTAACAAAGCTCTGGTAAAGCAGAGAGGTGCCACCTGAGGAGCGTGAGAGGGGAGTGTCCCTCCAGATGGGAGGAGCCTCAGGAACCTCAGGTCGGTGAGGTGTCTTCTTTCTGCTGGGGCTGGCTTCAGCTTTTTGGCATCAGTGACCTCTTTCAGAGCCTGATGGTCCCCATGATGTGTCTTCCGGAGAGGTGAGCGTGTTCACAGCACAAAACCGGGGCACCTGACGGTGGCTCACGGGCCTCTGTGCCCAGCTGGCGAGCACTGGCTAACAGGTTCTGCTGAGGTCATCACAGGCCTGCCAGGCCCCCTGGGTTTGGCCTGGTGTTTCCTCCCCCGGCTTTTGGGGTCCATGGCCCACGGCGAGGTAATAGGGTTCCGTGTAAGAGCACCAGTTCCACCCTAAAGCAGAAAGCTGAGTAAAGCCGTCTTGGAGGCTCCTCTAAGCGTTGTGGGTCAGTGGCCGTAGAATAGGCAGCGCTGCGTGGACGGGTCACAGAGGACACGCCCACACATGCGGTTCCCGGGTCTCCATCCCACACGACCACATACAACCAGCAGACGCCGCCTGCCCCATCGCCTGCCTGGAGTTCCTGCCACCAGCGCACCCCCACCCCTGCAGCCTGCAGTTGCTATGACAACCGATGGCTGGTCCTGGTCTCAGGATGCTGTACCTGGGCCTCATGGAGCTCCTCTGGGGCCCAGTATGCAATGGATATCCCAGCAGGTGTTGGGGGGACGGTTGCCATGGCAACACACAGGCCGAGCCCCGGGGGAAGACATGGCCTTCTTATCCTGGTCTCTCCGTCAGCTGGGAGCTGGCCTCTGACTTCACCAAGTCCAGTTTCAGACTGAATCCTGGATCAGGTGCTTCCTCCTGCCTCTCCAGCTGGAAGCCCACCCCCACTCCCAGCTGACCTCTTCCTGACCAGCCGAAGTGCAGAGAAGGTAGACATTCTCTTAAGGCAGTGAGTCCTGAAGCGAACCCAGGGCCCCCAGCACTTGACAATAGGGAAACCCCCAAGGGATGGTTAGGGCTGTCAGGCCCCCCAGAATTGAGCAGGACCCCAGGACAGAGGTCCTGCGGCTGAGCTATGAAGGGACCTTGGTCCCGGGCATGGAGGAGGCGACCTCCACCCCACACCACCCCCCGGGGCTCTGTGGGCCATGCTGAGTGTGACTGCCGGCCTGGATCTGGCAGACCCCAAGGGGGCACCTGGACAGGTAGGAGGGGCGGGGCCCCCTTCCCGGTGCCCATACCCGCTGCGGGACCCCCCCGCCGACCCCACCAGGACCCTCAGTTTCCTGCTGTGGGGCTCCACACTTGTTGGAACCACATGTGACTGTTCAGTAAGTCCCCAAAACAGCAGAGCTGGTGGACAGATGTGAGTGCCCACCCTGTGCTCCAATCCTGACCCCGCAGCAGCCTGCAGGCTGGTCCTGGTTAAGTGTGTTTCTCTGTAACACAAAGACAATGACAGCGCCAGATTTGGAGGGGTTGATGGAACATGCCCACCCCGTGTCTCAGGACGCTGGCGACAGCAGGTGCCGAGCGGCAGTGAGGCCCCTGGCCTGCGGCTCACGGGCACCCACGGCCCTTGCTGACTGCCACAGGGGAGAGGCGCGGTCGGCCCAGGCAGCTTCAGCAGCAGAAGTGTCTTTCTCATGGGTCTGGAGGCTGGGAAGTCCAAGGTCGGGGTGCTGGCTGTTTCAGTTCCTGGTGGGAGCGCTCATCCTAGGGACAACTGTCTTTGTGCTGTGTCCACATACAGCTCAGAGGAAGTGAGCACCCTGGTGCCTCTACTTATAAGGCACAAGTGACCCACCCTTGTGCCCTAATGACCCCCAAATGCACTATCTTCAAGCACGTCACACTGGGGATCAGTTTTAGTATGTGAATTTGGGGGGACGTCAACACACAGTCTGTAATGGAGGGCTTGCAATTTAACTGGAGGGAAAGGACCTCTCTGCCTTGGATGTATGGCTGGGCAGGATTTGTCTATCCGCTCCCTGACTATAACAGGTAGAGAGAAAAGTTCAAAATCAATGTGGGATGTAGTCAGAGAAGGCTCCCTAGAGGAGGCGGCCCTGAGACGGGCCTTGCAGGGTGAATTGGAGTTGAATTCATATACGAGAAGGCATTGGGAAGAAGGGAAGATACAGGTGGGATTCAGCCTGGACCAGAGTGTGGGTAGGGGAGCATCAGAGCCAAGCTCCGAGTCTGCCTGCTGGTTGGCACTGCGCTCCATGGTGGTCGATACCCAGGGTCAGCGGGGGGGACAGTCTCCCTGGGAGGCCTTCGGGTCACCAAGTCAGAGCTGTGCACTTCTGCCCACCGTCTTGAGGTTCTGGCTTTATGGAGGGTCCCGGTGTCTGCTCAGAGGAGGAGGGGAGCCCCAGTGTCTCGCTGTGCACACCGGGCACCCCCGCTGAGGAGCGGAGGGCCCGCGTTCTAGCCTGGGGTCAGGACACACGGCGAGCATCTGGGAGACAGAGCCAGAAGCCGTGGCCCAGCTGCAAGTCACCTTCCTCCCAGGTCAGCAACCCTCCGGCTACGGTCCCCATCCTGAAGGCCTGCACACTCTGAGCAGCCCGCCCCTGAGGTGGGGGCCTGCACCTTCCCAGCCCGGGAGAGCCTGGCCCTCCGGGGGGCTCCCGCCTCAGCCCCAGGCCCTGGGGCCTCCCTGGCCCAGCCCCCATATCACACGACGGCAGGCTCACCCCCACGTCAGCATGCCATCCCAGGACGGGGCGTTACCAGGAGCAGGGGCACCCCACCCTCCAGAAGTCCTCCCTGACTCCGGGCCAGAGGCACACGGGGACCGCAGCCCCGGCTCCACACCCGGCTTCCGTTTCCTGGGCCCCATCTTCCAACACAGGCAGACGGCAAACCTCTCTTCTGGGCCCCCACCTGTGACCTTGAGCCCATGAGCCAACCCCCAACCCAAAAGTTCAGGGAGCCCCCAGGCCAGGGAGGCTGAGCCAGGGCCCCGCAGAATCCACAGAAATGTCTCAAGCCCTGGAAGGCTGAGGCTGGGAGGAAGCGAGTGGGTCAGTCTGGGAGGGCTTCCTGGACGAGGTGTGAGCCAGCTGGGGCTCCCATGCCGGATCACTGCATCCACCGGCTGCTTTTTCTCCTCTAGTGGGAAGCAGTCCACCCACCCTGGAGGGCGGGACTGCCTGGTGCAGGAGGGGACGTGAGGACTTCCTGCCCACTTGTGCCAGAGGCCCCCAAGGTATGCAGTGCAGAGACAGGGAAGGAGAAGGTCTCCGCTGTGACCCGTCCCGAGGTCACAAGGACGGGAGCTTCCCGCAGGGGCAGGGAGAGGGACTGCCGGTCCCCCGGGCCCAGGGCTGCAGGGACCGGAGGGAAGGTGTGGCTGGGAGCCGTCTCAGGGCCTGGCTGCTGTTCCGGCCCAGCTGCTCTGTCTCTCACCACGGGCACCAGAGGTCACCGCTATTGACAGCCGCACACATCTGCTCTGAGTCACGCACCCATTCACTCCGCCACTCGTCATTCTCCAAGTATTCCCGAGAGCCGGCTGTGCGCAAAGGGCGGTGGTGGGTTCTGGGAAAAGCTCATGGTCATTAGACCAGCTGAGGGTGGATCCTCGGGAATCACAGATCAGTGGATGAAGCCTGCTGACGGGATGCCAGGAAATTATCACATCGGCTGCAGAAAAGTGTGTAGGGAGTCGGGAGAGGCGTGCAGAGGAGGGCCCGTGGCCGCAGGAAGGGCTGCGGAACAGAGGGCCCAGTCGTCTCTCCCAAGGGCTTCCCGACCTTGACTCACGGCAACCCCGAGCCCAGAGCCGTGCAGGCCGCAGTCCTGGGGTGGTCTAGGCCCCCTCTCTCTCACAGGCCCGCTTCTGCTGCAGTGGCAAATCCCTGCGGCTTCAGCGCCTGTCCAGAGTCGGGCACTCCTCCCCACCGCCAAGGCACCTGCCCTCCCCTCAATTTTTGCAGCCCTGTCTGCCCATGCCGGCCCTCTGCCCCAAGACAGCCGGGGCCCCCGCCTCGCTGAGCCAAGGCAGAGCGGTGACCTCTGCAGCTTCCGTCACATCCCGACCTGACCCTGTCCTCCTCTCCAGCAGACTGGTCCCTCCATTCTCCAGACACACCCTGCCCCTGGGCCTTTGTGCAGGCTATAGCCACTGCCTGAACAGTCTTCCCCAGACACCCAGAGACTGAGCCCTGTCTTTGGAGCTTTCCTCAGACGTGCTTCCTCAGCACAGCCTCCTGGGGTCACACAGCCACACGCTCGCCCCCTGCCCTCAGTCGCTTCACGCCACCCGTCCCGGGCCTGTTCCTTCTCAGCGCTTCTCAGGAGCTAGCCTCCTGCCTGTTCCTCCTGTTTAACTGGACATCTCAGGAGGATACGTTTCCATCTGCGTGTCCCTGGCGTGTCCCAGTGCCTGTCAGGGCGGGCTTCGGAGGCACTGCGCGGGCGTGAGGGGCAGGGGCGGGCCGTCCGTCCGTATAGGAGACTCAGCTGCCCCGCCTGCCACCCGCTCGGCCTGCAGCCTGCCCACGGGTGCGCCCTGGACGCCCAGAAAGCCCCTGCTGAAGGGGAAAGACACAGGGCATGGTGACACGGCGGAGACGAGGGCAGAGGGCAAGGGCTCAGCAGCTGCAGGGCTTTCCACAGAGGTGGGGAGTTGGGGTGGGGGACAAGCTCAGCACAGGGGCCGGCAGGGCCCCCCAAAAGATGGGGCAGGCCCCCCAGGTCCCAACGGCGGGTGCAGGAGTTGCGAGGGCGGCCCCTCTGCTCGGCCCTCAGCCCTCGAGCAGCCGCGTGTGCACTCACCTGCCCACTCCCCTGCCTGAGTCCCTCTTCTCCCAAGGTCAGCCTTCAAGGTCAGTCGGGTGGGGGCATCCTAGCCCCCTTCCCAGCAGAGACCCTCTCTCAGACGGAGGGGCACGGCATGTGGTTTCCAGTCACCGGTGGGGGACGGAGTGTCACACCTGTGCCTGTCCCTGGCCGCGGGCTTGTGTCTCTATTCTTCAAATAGCTCTGTGGTATCGGTCAGCAGATGCGGTCAGCCCACCGACCCCACCCCCACTGGAGAGGCTGCTGCGCCTTGGCACAGAGCAGGGTGAGGATGAGCGGTCTGGGGGCCAGCGGAGACAGGGGGCATCATGATTGCAAATCAGCCTCCTTCCCACGTCCCCTCTGGAGCCTGCACAGGGCCCAGTCCCCCCAACAGGCCACCACGCCGTCCGCACCTTCTCCCCGCCCAGCCGGGCCTCTGCCTCCCCGCAGAGCCCCTCACCGCGGCCCCTCCACGGCCCCGCCCGGCCGTTCGGCCTGCGGAGTTGGGAGAGGCTGGGAGGGCCCCGGGCTGGCGCTGGCGTGCGTGACCAGGCAGGAGCCTCTTTTCAGGAACCGCTCTGCATGTATCGGCTTCATCAGCTGATGCCGGAATGGCTGCTGCCACGGCAGTGAGCGCCTCCACTGCAGTGGAGGCTGGTGGGAAACTCAGGAGCCGTGGAAGGAATGGAGAGAGCGGAGGGAGGGAGCGAATGTGAGTCCCAGGGTGATGCTTTAAAGCGACCTCCCCATGGCCGTGGCGAGCCCCTTCAGAGAGGGACAGGGGAAGGGGGACGGGCGGACAGACGAGGACCAGCTCTCGGACTCAGCACTGAATTGGCCCAGGAGACGATGCAGAAGTGTCTTCCATCTTGTAGATTGACAGGTGGTGCTTCACGCAGAGGGAGGGGGAGGCAGGCTCGTGTGTCCTTTCTGGAAAACACTCTCTTCTGGAAGAAGGTGAGATTTCAGGAGCTGATTACTGAGGGAAGGGAATGGACTTGGGGTCCGGGGCATATGATGCCCCTTGAGAGGAGACATGGGAATAAAGAGAGGGGCCAGGACCACAGGAGCCAGGTGGAAACACAGGAGCCAGTGAGCGAGTGAGGGCAGGCGTGAGGAAGGGGCTCAGGCCTGGGCAGGGGGCAGCGAGGCCAGGAGGGCACGGGCAGAGCCACAGCCGGAGCGGGGCCAGCCCAGGTGGGGAGGAGGGGGCCCGCAGACAGGGTGCGGAGATGCTGGCGGAACCACCTGGAGCGAAGCAGGGCCTCTGTCCACAGTGGCACCCAGGCTGGGACGGGCCACAGTGCCATCCCGGCAGCGGGGCAGCCAGGCCGCCCCGCCCACCTCGGAGGAGACGGAGTGTGTGTGCGCAGACACAGCCACCTGGGGCAGCAGGGCACAGTGTCCCGACTCTCGAGCTGCTGGTCTCAGGGACGGTGAGGCCCCTCAGGACTGAACTCGCTGTGTGTGTGCAGGCTGGAGAAGACCTCTGGGTGAGGTGTGGGACTTGGGAGGCTGTTGTGATTTCAGGAAAAGTGGCTCGTGTCGGGGAAGGGTGGGCTTGTCACCCAGACCTTTGGTGCCGACGGCAGCCCTGAGTTTTGTCCTCCGCTGGAAGGGCCTGGGCTTGAGCACACGTGTCTCCCGTGTGCCCGGGGGAAAGGCCTTCCGACCAGCCTCCTGCTCTGTGCAGGCCTGGAGGCCCGTCTGCGCGGTGCCCTCTGCTGCGGGACCATCCAGTGAACTCGCACCTGCTCTGCCCCCGACCCCACTGCTGGGCACCCCACCTCCGGCTCCCTGCCCCCCTGGTCTGAACCCTTCCCTACTTATGTTGATCCTACTCCAGGAAGCTTCCGAGAGTTCCTTCACGCGTCCTCCCACCTGCCACACCCGCTCACACGTACTGGGGGCCGCCCAAGTATGTGCTGGAGTTTGGGGTCACAGCAGCAGGGTGACGGGGGGCCTGCCCCTGGGTTCAGAGCCCCCTCGGTCCTGGAAAGAGCACCGCGCACCTCTGTCTGCCTGCACGGGACAGGCCGCTGGGCCTGGGTGCTGTTTCCCAGGAACGGGCGGCCTCGTCCGAGTCGCGTTCGTCATTGTGCGGGTTCTGCCGGACACTGAGCTCCCAAGGCCAGCGCTGCCCCCTCTCTGTTTCTCCAAGGCCCAGTCAAGGGTCCGTGTCTCTCAGCAAACACCCTTCTGCCTGAGCCGTCTGCGGCCAGCGCGTCCACGCCGCCACAGGCCTTGAACCTGCAGGCTTTACGTGTCTGGGTCAGGCCCGGGACCCTGCCAGCACCCAGGAGGCATGCAGGGAGCAGGCCCGGAGCCCCAGACTCGGGCCTCCACACCCATGCCAGCATCTGCTCCACCAAGGTGCTGGGAGGCAAGCTCCATCTGAGCATGGGAGCCGGCTGGGGGCAGGTGACAAACAGGAACACAGATGCCTCTGGCACAGGCAGGCTGAGCCTCGAGCTGAGCGCGCGAGCGAGGGCCAGGAGGGGGGCCGCGGGAGCCTCGGGGTCTGGGGGTGCCTGGGCCTGCAGAGATGGAGGGTGGCTCCCAGGGCCCCCTTCCTCCCGTCCCTCTCCCTCCTGCCTGAGGACTGTTTGCTCAGGCAACTGGGTCCTGACCAGGGAGGCCAGGGAGGGTGGGCAGTGTCGTGTCTCCTGAGGGCCAGGACAGCCCTCAGCCTGCGTCCCCGCACACTGCCCTCTTCCTGTGGCGGGTGGGGGCGGCCAGGAAAACATCTTTTTATTGGCTTTGCAGCCCCCACCACTGCTCGGGCAGGTGAGAGAGAGGCCAGGGCCGATTGGTCCTGATGCCCCGGGTTTGGTGGAGCTCTTCCCAGGTCCAGTCCCTTTAACTCTGAGGCCGGCACTATAGTCCCGGGAGAGAAGCCAGAGACCCAGGGGCTGCCGTGACTTTGACAAGGTCACGCAGTCAGACCCAGACACCAAGATCAGCCCCCTTCTCCAGCGCCCGGAGGCCCCTCCCCAGTCCACGAAACCAGTCTCTCCCAGCCGCCCCCGGCCCCGTCCTCTGGAGGCGTCCCCACCTCAGGAGGGCAGCCTTGAGCCTCGCAGAGGACGCGAGGTGGGGCGGAGCGCCCCAGACGTGGGGGCGGGGAGCCGGCGCCCCGACAAGGCGTCTCCCCAGGCCCGCTCGGCCCACTGTCCCTCTGAGGCCCTAGACGCCCAGCCTCAGCCTCTCTACCTGCACTCCCCCGCCACCACCTCAGCAGCCCTTCCCATCGCCCTCGCCCCCCCGGGCGCGGCAGGGGACCATCCGTGCCCCAGATCCTGCCCGCTCTGCGCCGAAAGCGAAGGGAAAACCGGGTCGAATCCCTCATCCCCACACCCCTCCGCCCCTGGATCTCGGCTGCAGACACCACCCCCTCCCNGTTCTTTGGCCCATTTTTTGATTGGGTCATTTATTTTTCTGGAGTTGAGCTGCATAAGTTGGTTGTATAAAAATTAAGAAACAAGATACTTATTCCCCAGTCCTTAATTATCAATCTGTTGCAAGTAGTGATCATCAATATAATAATTGATCAGATTTCATCAACTTCCTTAAGAAGATACAACTAAGCATATTTGAGTTCATAAATTTGATTGTGCTTAAGGATATGTAAATGTCCATCTTTGAAACAGAAATTTTGTCTAAGCTCTCATAAGAAGTAGAGGTGGAAGCCTATCTTTTGAATTATGTTGAACTCCAAGAGACTTTGGGTTTTTTTATTAATTAATTTATTTTAATTGGAGGTTAATTACTTTAGACTGAACTGAACTGAATTGAATTACTTTACAATATTGTATCGGTTTTGCCATACATCAATATGAATCCTCCACAGGTATACATGTGTTCCCCATCCTGAACCCCCCTCCCTCCTCCCTCCCCCTACCATCCCTCTGGGTCATCCTAGTGCACCAGCCCCAAGCATCCAGTATAAAATGGTTTTCTGTCCACAGTCTAGAATATACTATGAGAAGTTGAGAAAAAGACCCTCATGCATAGCTCAAGGAACTGCTGAGAATTTTGACCCTTTATCTAAAAAAGTGAGCTAATCTCGATTTCATTTTAATAGAGGGAAACCAAAGGCTAAAAAGAGGAAATACATTGCAAAAAAGTGAGTAGTTATAGGTAAAGAAATCATTGTTTAGATAGGACAATTTGGTAAAATAAAACTCTTTGTATTTCTGGCGTTGTCCTAATTGTGTCCAGATTGAATCCGTAATACTTCATAGGGATCTCAAGAAGCAATCTGTCATCTTTATTTATGAAAAAAAGCATATTTATGCAAACCCTGGGGTTTACCAGGTGACTCAGTGGTAAAGAAATCACTTCAAATGCAGGAGACACAGGAGACTTGGGTTCAGTCCCTGGGTTGGGAAGATCCACTGGAGGAGGGCATGTCAACCCACTCCAGTATTCTTGGCTGGAGAATCCCATGCACTGAGGAGCCTTGTGGGCTACAATCCATAGAGTCACAGAGTCAGCCACAATTGAAGCAACTGAGCACGCAGGCAGGCAGGCAAATCCTACGTCTCTGTAAAGGACACACTGTTTGGGGAGGAAGATGAGCATCTACTTTCACTCTGTATATCCACACTCATTTATAGACAGGAGAAAGTGAATAGTAGCAATGAGAGCAATCGTTTCATTGGTCCAGTTGAAAATTTCATCACGTATTTAGAAGAATTAATAATGCCATTTAACTCTTCAGATTTGTTTCCTAGTTCCTTTTAATAAAATGAGAATAATTCCTCCCCAAAAGACCAAGTCCATCACGATATCAGGATGCAGACAAGAATTCATTTTACCTCTTTGTTAAGATAATGGAATTCACTTTAAACTCCAAGATGAGAAAATACTTTCCTAATAAAGTCAATTACTTAATTCTGAAGTTCACGACTCAATTTACTTCAGGATTATTGAAGTAAAATAATATCTGTAATGTGGTAATTTTATATGATGCATTTAATGGCTTACAAATAGCTCAGGTTAAATTTTAAATTTGATTTTATTATGATTTTATTCATAACAAAGTTATAATCTTCTATGAAACTGTCCCTGTTTAAAAAGACCTAAGTCAACTCTCATAGTTATCCCAGCTAACATTTCTTCCACCTTTCATTTCAACACTGACACAAAATTAAAGCATATTGATAAGGCAGGAACTTTTTTATTTTTTTTTAATTTTTATTTTTTTTCCATTTTTAAAAAAATTTACTTTATTTTACTTTACAATACTCTATTGGCTTTGCCATACATCGACATGAATCCACCACAGGTGTACATGAGCTCCNGCTGAATACCGGGGGTGGGGTGGGGTTGGGGTGCGGGCCACAGCCGGGCCGAGGTACCGGACGCGCGTCCAGATGCGCGCAGCTGGCTGCCCGCCGGCCCCCAGGCCCCAGGAGCGTCTCCCGGCCAAAACACCCACACCCGGGAAATCCGACGCGCGCTCCCGCCGGGGATCCACAGAGGAAGCGGAGCCTCAACTTGCTACGCGGCGGAACAGCGCTCGCCTCTGCCCCCCACATCTGGCCTCTACCCCAGCTCCCGCCCGGTGCTCCCCCGGCGATGCGCTCCAGCCCAGAAGAGACCCCGACGCGGCTGTGGTCTCCACCCGCCCCCAGATTTTGCCAGATGAGGACGCTAGGCGTTAAGATTCCAGGAAGCTGATGGGCCCTATCTCTGAGAAGCGAAGGCCGGCACCTCATTGTCCGACCTCTCCTCTGACAGGCCAGCGGCGAGCCGGGGCTGCGGCCCGGGGACATCCATACCTGCCGCGGCGCGCTGCGGCCACACGCACCTGGGACCCGGCACAGCCCGCCTGGGGTCCGCAGAGCCCCGCAGCGGGGAGGGGGCGGCGGAGGGGGGCTGCCCCCACCTTCTGCGGCAGCGCCAGGGGAGCGCCAGGGGCAGGGCGGGACGCGGACTCACCCAGCACCTGGCTGAAGAGCAGCTGCTCCAGGTCTCCCAGCACCGTCACCACGAGCTCGGGGTCCACCTTGAGGAAGGCGCGCTCCTCCTGGCCCTTGGCGGGGGGCGCGGGCCCGGAGCCCTTCTGCGCCTTGGCCTTGCTGGAGAGCAGCTCGTCGTCCGACTTGGCGTCGTCGCTCACGGCCGCCTCGGGAGCTTTGCTGAGCGGCTTGACCTCGGCGTAGGGGCCGCGCGGGATCCGGCTTGGCTTCCCCAGGCTGGGCGCGAGCGGGGCCAGAGGGGTCTTGGCGCCGCCCGCCGGGCCGCCCTTGGCCTGGAAGAGCGAGTGCTCGGACTTGGACAGCGTCTTGGACATCAGCGGAGCCTCGCGGCCCTTGGGGCCGCCCTTGCCCGAGCCCTTGGGCGCCTTGGCCATGTCGTCGCTCCACTCGGGCTCATACAGCTGCATCTTCTTCTCCGAGTCCGTGAGGAACGAGAGGTTGGTGAGCGACTTCTGCTTGCGCAGGTTGGAGGCGGGCGGCCCGCCGGGGACGCGGCCGTCCACGCTGCCGGACTTGAAGACCTTGAGCTCCGCCGCGCCGGCCTTGGCCGCGCCGCCGCCGCCGCCGGGCGCCTTGGCGCGCTGGGGCAGCATGGCTCTGCGGTCCGCCGCCGCCTTCCGCCCCGCGCCCCGAGGCTCGTCCGCGCCCTCGCCGCCGCCGACGCTCAGCTCCACCTCGGGCTGCGCGCTCTTGACGCTGCCGCCCAGCATTCTGC